>CM072517.1:29141604-29169104 GCA_036898135.1 Oncomelania hupensis | reverse complement strand
CTCTCTCTCTCTCTCTCTCTCTCTCTCTCTCTCTCTCTCTCTCTTACTCCCGTGGGATGCCGGGGGTTTCAGTATAAATAGTATCCCCACTTTCTGGAAATTTAGTCCTTTAAATTCCAACTGTCGCTGTCTTTCTAATTTGTTCTTTCTCATTTCTGCTCTGTTCTATGAATCTGCTATACTATCTTCTTCTTCGCTAGACCAGTCACCTACCTTTTTTCTTGAAAACTCTTCCGGGACAAAACTCCTCATTTGTGTGTGAGGTCTGTTGGATCATCTTGGGAATATTGGATGCTTTCTGCCAGGTGGTCACTAGGGCTTCCTATGATGTTATTATTTAGCAATGTAGGCATGTTATATGTATGTTGATTATTTATAACGATGTTTGTATTCTATTTTGTTTTTGTAAACGGGGGTTCGATAAATTAGAATATAGCATCAGCGTCCGTTTGCGTGGGATGTCTTTATTGTAAAGTGACTAGCTGGTGGAGTGTTTTCAGTTTTGCCTCTAGGGTTGTTTCGGCAGATCTTTTATGCGGATCAGGGGTTGTCTGGTCCTGATTTGGCTCGGAAGAGTCCGCTGGACCTAAAGCAATAATCATGTAATGTGATGTAATGCAATGTAATGTAATCTCTCTCTCTCTCTCTCTCTCTCTCTCTCTCTCTCTCTCTCTCTCTCTTTCTCTCTCTCTCTCTCTCTATCTCTCTCTCTCTCTCTCTCTCTCTCTCTCTCTCTCTCTCTCTCTGTCACAAGCGGACTCTTTAGTCTATGGCCCCTGCTCGCGGTAATCCTCCCCACTTGCCCGCTGACCACGCGATCCAAGCCCCGCCCCTCCAGTACAGTCCCACGTGACCCATGACTGGACTTTTGAAAAGTTAAGACATAGCTTCGTCAGTCTACTATCGCAAGCCCAAGACAACACATCGTCCAGCTAGACACGTCTGCCTCTGCCGCGACCTCTGAGCTCAGCTTTACTCTTGTGTTCTACCCGTTCTTTGGTCAAGGTAAGAGGAGTGATTTACCTCATATCATTTTGCTACCCATCACCCGTCGATTTCCCCACATGTTCGTATGTCTTGTAGATACTTATGTCCGTGTTTGTGTATCGTTGTGATGAATTGCTTGATATATCATTTTGCTCTATGTACTCTTTGTCTGTAGTTTGATTGTTGTACCTGAACATGCCATGCTTATATTTATACATGTATATATACCTATCTATATGTCTGTATGATTCCCCATGCCATGATTGCCCCGTTGTATAGACTAAAGTACATCGCTAATCCCCATTGCATATAATAGCCATTGCCCATGTATTTACACCCATTGTTTTCCCCTGATCTGAATGTTTAAATATCCACCCCTGTTGCTATTAACCCCTCTTAGGCGCCAAGACGCTAATACCTTATCGGCCGCCATTAAATTCTCCCAACCCCCACGGGAAACCCCTAGCAGCCATTAGTGAGATAGATGGACAATTGGAAAGTACCGGTCATCCCTGACCAGTGCTTCCAAATTCAAATCTGATTGGCATGCGCGCTGAACGGCGCGGCATCCAGAATGTGGGTGCCCTTCTGACACAGAAAACTGATCATTTGCAGAACGGTTCTTGTACGGGCCTCTGCGAGACTCAACCTCGCTGCGTGCCTCCCATATATCTGGTTGGCACTGGGACACGAGAGGCTGACCTCACCCAGCCACGCCACGCTTCGCCCACAACCCACACCACGCTATTGCACAAGGACCCGACCCAGTGACCCATATGAGTCACGCCACCCACGCTCGCCTGACCGATCATCGCAAGTGACCACTGCAAGCAACCATCCAGATTCCAGCGGCTACAACAGCCGACTAAATTGAAGTTAAGTGTGCCCTCCGCGCACACCACAACTCTGCAACACTCTGGTTGCCCACGCTTGGTCAACCAACTATCTCGTGCCACCTGATGAAAGCAGTCCATACTCGCCCCTATTGACTTTATGTAGCTAGACCAGAATAACTCCAAGATACTCTGTACTTCACTCGACCAGCACTCGTGATCCCTTTGTAAACCAACCAACTATAGTTAGCCTACGTCCACTTATTAAATTGTTGATATTGTATTATAAACACCCGGCATCCCTTGTCTAAGATCTTCACTACTGTTACCTCTCGTCTGGCCTTATAACTCTCTAGCACTCCTTAGCACTCCCAAGCATTACCCCCTGAATGTCATCGCACATCGGCCTATAACAAGGGAGGAGATACAGCGCGGGGAGTAATTGCTTACCCCACACCCCCACACACCCTATATTCGTGACACTCTCTCTCTCACTTTCTCTCTCTCTCTCTCCTATCCCTCTTTCTGTCTCTGTCTGTCTCTGTCTCTCCTTTCCTCCACATCTCTCTACCTCTCTGTTTCTCTCTTTCTGTCTCCTTCTCTGTCTCTCTGCCCCACTCTTGCCTATCTCTGTCTCTCGTCATCTCTCCTTTTCCCATCATCATTGGCAGCATCGATGTTGCGATGTCAGTTGCGCTGTGCGCTAGACAGGCTGAACGTGTATCGGGTGAAACAGCCGTATAGAAGACGAATTATAAGCCCACAGGTTGACAAGCGGAGTCCGGGATTTGATCCGCCGTTTTGACTTCCACACATCGCCAAATACAGCAACGCTCTTTATGACCTTTAACCCAACACCTCCAACCTCCTCCCAGTCACGAACGAGCGCTAATGGGCGAGGGCGGTAAGGCGTGCGGGGGGGAAAGGAGCCAAAATGTGGACGAAGGGGAAGGAAAGGCAGGTAAGGAGGACGTAGAAATGATTGGCATGTGTTCGTAAAAACACAAAATAATCCACAATCACAAACCTATGCACACATTTTCGCGAGCTATATAAGCTTATGCGACAGTCTGCACACGAGAGCGCGTGCGCATATATACACTCATGAACGCACACACACGTACACACGCACACACACACACACACACATACACTGACGTTATGACAAAGCAATAAAGCAATCCTATTACAGTGTGCAGAATGCAGCAACAGTGACCGCTGAATTTGGACTCTGATTTTCGCCCGCATCCCTCAACCGCTCTTTGAGCTGTTGGTGCACTATACAAAGTTCAATGCCTGTACTTTTCACGCATGCGCCACCCACTCACTGACACGTACACATCTGCTCCTGCCTCAAACGCACGCCCTCGCAACTAGACTACCCACGCTGACATCCCTGTTCTACAAATGGTGGTTACAGCCTTTCGATGGACACCCTCAAAGTCAAGTCTAAGTATCCCCACTTAATGGAAATTTAGTGCTTTAAATTCCCACTGTTGCTATCTTCCTCATATACTCTTTCCCATTCCTGCTCTGTCCTATCACTCTGCTATACTATCTTCTTCTTCGCTAGATCAATGACCTACCTTTTTTCTTGAAAACTCTTCCTGGACAAGACTCCTTGTTTGTGTATGAGGTCTGTTGGATCAGCTTGGGAGTGTTGGACGCTTTCTGCTGGGTGGTCACTAGGGCTTCCTATGATGTTAGTATTTAGCAATATAGGCATTTTATATGTATATGTTTCGTTGATGATTTGTAATGATGGTTGTATTCTATTTTTGTTTTTGTAAACGGAGGTTCGCGTAGTTGAGGTAAACCCTCAGCCGTCCCCCGCGTGGGATGTCTTTATTGTAAAGTGACTGGCCGGTGGAGGGCGTTCAATTTTCCCACTAGGGTTGTTTCAGCAGATCTTTTATGCGGATCGGGGGTTGTCCGGTCCTGATTTGGCTCGGAGGAGTCCGCTGGACCTAAAGCAACAATAAATCAATCAAAGAGTCCTTCTACAGGTACATGACGCGTGGTGCACGGAGCTGGATGAGGGATTATGGGAGAGGAATGCTGCTCATGCGTACTAGAGTATGTAGGGTGTAGATTACAAACAGCGCACGCTATGAGCACTCAAACAGCGCACTCTATGAGCACTCAAAAAGCTCATGGGCACTCACACAACCTACTTTTGTCGACTATGCGTGCATATGAACCCCTTATTTACTTCCCACCCACCCCCTCTTCTCCTCTGCACTATCGTTCAGTATCACCCTAGCTGCATTTTCAAACAGCAATGGTCACGCACCAGACACACTTTCCCACAGAGCCACTGTCATCACTCTACAGTCCACCCCACAGCACACAATTATAGATTTATAAAAAGTGAATAAATAAACAAATAATGCAAAAGCCAAGTGTAACGCAATTGCTCGTCTTTTTATTGAACTTGCATGACCCCTCGCGTTTCTGCAGCGCAGTTGATCGTTTACATATTTGGCTGTGAAGCGGCTGACAAGTGTTAAACAGCCCAAAGTCTCCACTATCCAAAGCAAGTCTGGCATATGCCTTACAGAAGAACAAGAAGTCTTGGACAGATGGACAGAGTACTGCTCTGACCTTTACAACCATACACCAAATGGAGACCCATCAGTTCTAGCATGTCCCGAGAGCAAAGAAGAAGAAGAAATCCTCCCAATTCTCCGGGAAGAAGTTGAGGCAGCAGTGCAATCGCTGAAGAAAGGGAAGTCAGCGGGAGTGGACAACATACCAGCGGAACTGCTACAAGCAGGAGGAGAAGCGATGACTGATGCTCTCACCATTATCTGTAACAAGATCTGGCAGAGTGGGGAATGGCCTACACCATGGACCCAGTCGCTTGTCATCACTCTTCCCAAAAAAGGTAACCTTCAGGAGTGTGAAAATTACCGCACCATCAGCCTCATCAGCCATCCCAGCAAAGTCCTCCTGAAAATAATACTCAACAGGTTGAAACCACAAGCTGAACAAATCATAGCTGAAGAACAAGCAGGATTCATGGCAGGGCGAAGTACCACTGAACAGATTTTCAACCTCAGAATAATCTGTGAGAAATACCTACAGCACCAACAACATCTATATCATGTGTTCATAGACTTCAAGAAGGCATTTGACCGAGTCTGGCATGCAGCTCTATGGGCAACCATGAAAGTGTACAACATCAGCCCTAAAATTATAGAAGTCATCAAAAGCCTGTATGACAAGGCTACCAGTGCAGTCCTCCATAACAGCGTCATCGGGAACTGGTTCAGAACAACAATCGGAGTGCGTCAAGGATGCCTACTCTCTCCAACACTCTTCAACATCTTCCTAGAGCGCATCATGTCAGATGCTCTTGCAGATCACGAAGGCACAGTCAGCATAGGGGGCAGAGCAATCTCCAATCTTCGTTTTGCGGATGATATTGATGGATTGGCTGGAGAGGAACAAGAACTTGAACAGCTTGTACAGAGGCTTGACACCACCTCCAGAGCTTATGGAATGGAAATAAGTGCAGAGAAGACCAAAATGATGACCAACAACACCAATGGCATCAACACGGACATCAAAGTACAAGGCCAATCCCTCAACACAGTGCACAGCTTCAAATATTTAGGAGCCATTGTGTCAGACAATGGGTCTCGACAGGAAGTCCTCTCCAGGATCGCACAAACAACTGCTGCCCTGACAAGGTTGAAGCCCATTTGGAAAGACAGAACCATCAGTCTACATTCCAAAGTAAGACTGCTGCGCTCTCTGGTCATCTCCATCTTCCTATATGCTTGCGAAGCATGGACCCTCACAGCAGATCGCCAACGAAGAATACAAAGCATGGAGATGAGGTGCTACAGAAGACTTCTGTGCATTTCCTAAACCCAACACATCACCAACGACAAAGTCCGACAGACCATCACACAAGCCATTGGACAACACGATGACCTGCTCACAGTGGTTAAGAAACGGAAACTCCGATGGTATGGCCACGTCACCAGATCATCAGGCCTTGCAAAGACCATTCTGCAAGGCACAGTGCAAGGAGGTAGAAGAAGGGGGAGACCGAAAAAGAGGTGGGAGGACAACATTCGAGAATGGACTGGTTTGACACTGAGCGAAGCCATGAGGGCTGCTGAGGACAGAGAAAGATGGAGTATGCTGGTTAAACGATCATCTGTGGTGCCCCTACGACCTTCGGGTTATGGGACAGGATAGGATAGGATAGGATATTTGGCTGAACTTTACCTAACCCTTAATTGATCGCTGTTTTTGTTCGATAGCTTCACCTCTATCACAACCTGTAAAGACTTTGCATTCATATTTACATACGATGCCTTCTAACGTAATTTGACGCCCCCGTGAGGGTGCCGGGAGTTTCTGTATAAATAGTATCCCCATTTTCTGGAAAATTAGTGCTTTAAATTCCCTCTGTCGCTGTTCTTTCTCATTCCTATTCTGTTCTATCAATCTACTATACAATCTTCTTCGCTAGACCAGTCAACTACCTTTTTTCTTGAAAACTCTTTCAAAACTCCTCATTTGTGCATGAGATCTGTTGGATCAGCTTGAAATGTTGGCGCTTTCTGCCAGATGGTCAATGTTGTTTGTCAATGTGGGCATTTTGTATGTATGTGTTTTGTTGATATTTTGTAGTGATGTTTGTGTTCTGTTCTGTTTCGATAAATTAGATTGTAGCCTCAGCGTCCTCTGCGTGGGATGCCTTTGTTGTGGGGTGACGGGCTGGTGGGGTACCTTCGGTGTTGCCATTAAGGTGGTTTTAGCGGGTCTTTTGTGCGGATCAGGAGTGAGTCCTCTTTCAACCAGGTTGTGGTCCTGATTCTGTGGTCCTGATTTTGTGATCCTGATTCGGCTCTTTGCAGTCCTCTGGACCCTGTAAGCAATGAATAACTAACTAACTAACTAAAAAAACTAAAGTAATTTGACGTCCAACCAAACGCGAGCCCAATTATATTGAAATAAAATATCGAGGTTTCGTGTTGCTCGAACGAACCAACGAAAGAAAGAAATAACACTGGGAAACTGTCACACATTTGAGCTGCTGCTGCTACTACTACTACTACTACTACTACTACTACTACTACTACTACTACTACTACTACTCGGGATATTTTGTATAGCGCCTCTTCCCAAAAAATAAACACTCGGCTCAAAGCGCAGTTCTCGCGCTTCCACAGACCAATAACAAGAAAAAATAACATGACAATAACATAAACAACATTGTGAAACAGCAGGAGCCAAGTACGGGCACAAGCAAAATACACGAAGACGTCACTGCTGTAGTGAAAACCACGTGGAACCGACCATTGGTTTGAAGGGGGGAAAGAAATAAGATGAAATCACCTAGCGAACAATGATGAGAAGAGACATGTCTTTGGGTTCTGTTTGAAGGAGGCACGGTGGCCTAATGGTAGAGCTTTGGCTTGCGGATCTGAAGGTCCCGGGTTCGAGCCCAGGCCGGGGCATTGTGTTGTGTCCTTGGGAAAGACACTTTACTCCCGTTTCCTACTCCTTCGGATGAGAGTATAAACCGAGGTCTAGTCTGTGTCACATACATTCCATCATAACGGACTTTAAAGATTCTGACGCTCATGTCCTAGACGGGTGAGTGCCGGTGACAAGAACACACCCAGCATGCACCTAGGTCCTTCTCCCCCGTACCTGGCTGCCCATGATTGTGCTCAGTTGTCTGGAGCGTTATTACAATGCGCCCAAGGCTGAAAGTTGGCGCCTCGGGCGGCTTGAGTTAGATCCTGTATCGGCCAGCGCCTTGAGCAGCTCTTGAGCTGGAAAAGCGCTATATAAGAACGATTATATATAAATATATAAGGAGGTGATTTTGTGTTTGTGGTGGAGCGATTATCATGGGCTTTGATTGCGAACAGAAGGCCGGTCTAAAATCACAGAAAGAGCGGGAACCAGCAGAACTAAGTTTAGTTGAATGGACTGTAAAGCCCGGTTATAACCAAATAAACTTTGGATCTTAGGGGAACTCTAGATCTATGTCTGAATCGGTAGCCGATCTCTTCCAAACTAGACTGCAGGATCGCCAAAACTGGATCACTCGATTCAACTCTTTACCATCGCCAAACTCAATCATGTTTATACTGACCGCGTGATCTCACTCGAAGCAGATGGAGCAGCCATTTTGCTTTCACGCCCCCCTCTTTAAAATAAATCAAAAGCAAAAGATCAAGTTTCAAAAGGTTCTCACAATATGTAACGCGAATCTTTTTCCTTCTGGATCTAAAATCGTGAACTTGGTACTTGGCCTGTATATGTACAAGTAAGAAAGCAGATGTAGTTCATATGGATCGCGAACCTCGAGGAAAGGTTTTTGCGAACCTCCAAGAAACTGGTAATTAATTCAGGCCTTCAGAGCGAGAAGACCTGAAGATGAGCGTTGTGTACAAATGGTTGCTGTCTGAAACGTAGACAGAAGGAAGAAAGGCTCAGAACTATGAAGACCCGTACCTGCCGCTTCAAGAACAGTTTTTTTCCACAAGCAGTGACAAACCTCAACTCCTTGTCTGGCACCCGATGATCCCGGACTATCTCAGTGACTTATGCATAAGAGAGAGAGAGAGAGAGAGAGAGAGAGAGAGAGAGAGAGAGAGAGAGAGAGGGGAAGGGAGGGGGGGAGAAGTGAGTGAAAGAAAGACAGAAAGAAAGAGGAAGAGAGAGAGAGAGAGAGAGAGAGAGAGAGAGAGAGAGAGAGAGAGAGAGAGAGAGAGAGAGAGAGAGAGAGTGAGTAGAGGAAGTGATAGAGAGAGAATTTATAGATGTATGTAGAGTGTGTAAGATAAGAGAAGAGAATTGTGAGAGCGAGAGATAACGGAGAAGAGCGCGCACGTGTGTGTGGATGTGTGTGTCTATTTGATTTGATCATTCTGTTTCTACTATATTCCAGTCAGTATTATTCCTAGTCTTGTATGAGTGTGTCAGCAAGTGGATGGTTGCGCGTAGGTGTGGTTGGCTTTGTTACTGTGTTTTGTATAAATATGTGTGCCAACATCAAAGTGTATTCCTCGTGCTTGTCACCTGGCGAAATAAAGTTCTGTTATCTGTTATCTGTTATCTGTAACGTAGACAGGAGAAACCCGTGAAAACAAATGACGCTCAGAAAGATGGACTTTGTAGAGTATTCTGTTTGAGACAATCAGCCAGTGAAGGGAGAACAGCAATGAAGTGTTGTGCCAGGAGCTGCAGAAGTTTAGACGTGTTGAAGGGCTTGAATTGGTACCACTAAGACGCCAGATGAATTGCACTCTCTTATTCGTGCTGGTACTTGTTACATTGTGAGCTAACCCTATTGCTATTCGTAGGCTTCTATTCCAATGCCGCGTGAGCCTCACTCAAGCATTGTATCCCAACTAACACTCTCATCACTGCTAACGAAACCTCTCTCGTTCACGTTGTTAATAACGTCAATGCCGTATAACAAGCTATCACGTGAAAACAGGCCCCGTTGTAAATCAAGCATTACTGCCCAAAGATTCTATTCATGACATTAACTTGCAACACTGCTTCTACACCTCTTAAGCCTTATGCTCATAAACTTCTTTCAATTCCCCGGGAAGGAGTAGGAAGAGAAGAAGAAGAAGAAGAAGAAGAAGATTTTTGATTTTTGACACATTATTGTCCCTTTTTATTGGGAAATTATGGGCCGCCTCGCTTGGGGAAGGCGTAGTCGCAGGCTCTGGCGCGCCTTAACCCAATCTACAGTGGTGCAAACCGGAGTACCCGGATAAAACCCCAAAGGCGTTACCCGAGTCAAAAGTAAATAATATTCGGAGAAACATAACGCCCAGAGGCTGGATCGATTCCACACCTTTCAGGCGCCATTGGTTTCTAACCTGTGGACAAGGCAAGTTAGTCCCGCCTTAGACCACGCTCGCCTGGTGTTCCAATGAGATGTTGGATATTGTCATCCGGATGAAATTGGGGTCGCCTTTCAAGGAAAAGCAGAGCAGCGCCAAATGAGACGAAACTATGAATAATCCCTAGTGTTTGTACAATGTGTTTTGGTTTTGTCCGCCTAGAGCATGAGTTCAGGATCTTTAAAGTCCGAGCGATGGGTTGAAGGGGTGCGCAGACTAGTTACACTGGTTTATACTGTCATCCAGAAGAGTGAGGGTCACTGCGCTGCCTGCGCATCAAGGTCAGGGTTCGGTTATCGACACAACAGCAAGACACCCATACCATACTAACTATGATGGTCGGTGCTGCCTAACCGCCTGGAAGCAGAAGCCCGCACTTCCATAATTGGGCAACTGCGGGGTGATGAGGTATGATAATCAACAGTGCATCTATTTCAAATTACCTCCCCACTCCCCCTTCCCTCACTCCCACCTCCTTCACCACAATTTCCCCCATCCCCCACCTCTCACCCTCTTTCTTCCCCCACTTCCAGATACCCACCCACTCAGCATAGCTGAGACTGTCCGAGGCCTACGTTCTGCTCTCCACTAGTGTAAGACGCTGGTCAGCTTACGCTGCGTGGCGTAGTGATGTTGCGCGCTTGCGCTGTCTGCGTGGTGTATTTGCCTAAATTCTTTCTTTCGCTCCTTGTCTACGCGTGCGCGCGCCACTTTTGCCCCTGGTGTTAAAAAAAAATAAAGACCACTCTATAAGCCACTTTAAGCCGTCCTCTGTGTGTGTGTGTGTGAGTGTGTGTGTGTGTGTGGGGGCATGTAGAAACGACGTTACAGTGACACACTCATGGAACTCCACATGGTTTCTTTTGACTTTTTTGGAAGGGCGCCCTATTTTGACGTCAAAATAGTTCCCCGCTGAGTTAGAGCTGTTTTAGGCCTAGGGTTAGGTTAAGGGTTAGGGTTAGGGTTAGGGTTAGGGTTTGGGTTAGGGGTTAGGGTTAGGGTTAGGGATAGGTTCAAAAATTTGAAAATGTCAAAATAATGCCACGGAAATGAAAAGTGTGTCAAAATAATCCCTGTTTTTTTCACAACAGTCATCAGAATGTCGTTTTTACAAAAATGTGTGTGTGTGTGTGTGTGTGTGAGGATGTTTACACGGCGTTATTGGGACAAACTAGTGCAAGTTTGCATACGTTCTTTGGACAGACCTCCTTGTTGGGACGTCCATTTAATGATCCGTGAGGGTTAGGGTTAGGGTAAGGGTTAGGGTTAGGGCTAGGGTTAGGGCTAGTGTTAGGGTTAGGGTTAGGGTTAGGGTTAGGGTTAGAACACTTTAAAGTGTGTGTCACGTGGGGTTTATGGGCTCTGCACAATGGAATTATGGACCCTCACGTTTATTCGGTGGGAACTGCTAGTAAGTCACCCTATGAATTACTTTAATAAATTTATTTGTTTAGCTCGTTCTGTGTTAAGGTTGGGGTACAGAAATAGATAGAAAAATGGTAAAAGAATACTGTCACACTAGCTTTCACACGGCTATGAATCATATGTAGTCCAGCCACTTGATACAGTTAAAATCACACATTTATTTCTTCTACTCTATACAAGATTCTCTAAGTACTAATCTAACTTAAAAAGTCTCTTTCAATGCTAATAGTTCGATCGCTGATAGTCTAGGTAGCTGTTATTTCTTCCTCGGGCACTTGCTATAATATCTCATGTAGATTTGGACTACGGTGGTCCGTTTTACAGTTTCTGAAGAGTTGGACTTCTGTGGTCCTGTTATGATCAGTTTAAGTGCACCTTCGCCTTATGCACTTAACTCATGTGTGGGGTGTTCGAAGTCCTTCTGTGAGGTAGCTTCTGGTCCACCTGTGTCGTTGTGTAGTTGGGTTCCCTTGCCACGCTGTGGGTTCTGACAGGGTGTTTTTCAAGGTAGCTCTTTCCGACTTGTGCGGTAGAGTCTCCTCAACCAACTCGTCGTTTCTGTGGAGTGGGGTTCACAGGATAGCTCGGGATAGCTCGCCTGCCCGTCTGTAATATAAGAGACGAAATTCTGCACAACCCTGAATAATCGGTTTGTGCAGAGCGTCTCACTGAAAGCCAAGTAGCCCTCAGTGATAGCTCCACATCTCTATACATAAGCGACGAACATTCTGCTACTTCCGGGTTCCACTGGAATCTCAACTCTAAATTCCTATACATACATAAATATCAATCGTGTCTAACTATACACATACAGAATTAATAATATTATAAACATTCAGTGGTACAGCCACTGGTCTGCAAACATACATATAAGTTAAACAACAGTGGTTCCGTACGGCATACAACATGGCGGCGCAACCGGTCGTGTTTCGCCTCATGGTAGGCTCTTCCACGTGGTACGGCAAATTCGGATTAACAATTCACATTTATGCATAGCAAATTCTTCAAACATAATTTCAACAATAATATAAATATATCACGATGAAACAGAAGGGTGTTCATTTACCTGTTTGACAAGTTCAGGCCCGTAGTGACTTGATAGAATTCTAAGATTCTAAGTCCTGCTTCCTGGTCTAAGTGTGGAGAGATTTCTCTGCCAGCTTTCTAGCTGTTAACACTTCGGTGTATTCCTCCCAACTGACCAAACTTGTGCTTGGGTTGGACCCAGTCAAACTGGCTCGAACCGCTTTGCCTAAGCTCGCATTGGTTAAAATGTTTACGACTATCGTAATTACGATGATGTCATGGCCTCAGCCAGCGTCAACTACCACTATGTGTGTAGGCGGCAGTATGCTACCGCTACGCTTGATTACTTTCATCGTCTGCTCCTAACTTTGAAAGTCTAATATTATAAATACCAACCAGGCTAAATATTAAAATAAGCAGAGTTAAAACTAGCCAGTTCGTGACAGGCTCCCTCAACTGAAAAAAGGCGATGACTACTGGATTCGACCTTTTTCTACTACAGTGCCTAGTTTAACGCTGCACTATCCTAGGGTCCTATTTACAAACTAATTAAGTTGCTCTACCTGAGCTGCAATGCTGTGCCAGGTAGCTATGGACACTAGTGACAGGGTTTTATTGGGCGGGGACGAATTCTGGTGCTGTGGCCCTTAGTTGTGTTGGGTGGGCGACAGCTGCTGTGTCCTCCACGAGATGGCGACTGAGGTAGTCGGCTCCGTGGTTCTCTTTGCCGGGGATGTACTCGATCTGGAATGAGTACGCCTGAAGGGTGAGTGCCCATCTCATCAGGCGAGAGTTCAAGGATTTGGAGGCTGCCAGGAACGATAGTGGTTGGTGGTCCACCTGAACTGTGAAGTGGGTCCCATACAGGTAGAGTTGAAATTTCTGTATGGCCCAGACTAGTCCAAGACATTCTTTCTCCGACGTGGCGTAGTGGGTCTCGGCGGGTCTCAATTTTCTGCTGGCGTAGGCGACAGGGAATAGCGTCTCTGCATTCTTGGGGTCGCGCTGTAGCAGTACTGCTCCGAGGCCTAAGTCGCTTGCGTCGGTGCGAAGAACGAATGGCTGAGTCAAATCGGGTAGGTGGAGTACTGGCGCCGATGTCATTCTGTCCTTGAGTGTTTGGAATGCTGTCTCGCATTCCGCTGTCCATACGACTTTGTCCGGGGCTGTTTTCCGGGTTCCATTTGTCAGTGGTACGGCGATGCTGTTGTAGTTGTGGATGAGCTTCTTCCGCGATGGCGATGGCCATCCATGTGTGTGTGCTGGGGGTCGCTGGTCGGTCCGTGTATTTCTTGAGGCGATTGATGTGGTGGTATCGGGCTCTCCCGTTTACCTCTATTTGGTAGACTGTCTTGGATTTCTTGGCAGTCACCCGGTACGGTCCTCTCCAAGCGATGTCCAGCTTGTTGGTTCCACTTGGAAGTAAGAGTAGCACTTGATCGCCGACTTGCAGTTCTCGGTCCTTCGCGTGGCGGTTGTAGTACTTCGCCTGACGGGCTCTTGCCTTCTTCAGTGCTTCACCAGCTTTCTTCCACGTTGCTTTGAGGGTTTCCTGCAGGTCTGCGACGTACTTGGTGGCACCTCTTGGTGTGTCGTCTATCTTTGCTTCCGTCCAACTTCTGCGTAGGGCTTCTAGCGGTCCTGCTAGAGGTCTGCCGAATAGCAATGTTGACGGGGTGTAGCCTGTGGCTGCATGGGGCGTTTCTCGGTATGCGAACAGTGCCGCATTCACGTAGGTGTCCCACGCTTCTGGATTGTCGTCGGCGACTTTCCTGAGGATGGTGAGAAGGGTTCCATTCAGTCTTTCTACTTGTCCGTTGCTGGCGGGGTGGTATGGTGGTGTGCGAATGTGATGAACTTGTATCAACTCGAACACGTCTTGCATCAGGCGGCCGGTGAACTGAGATCCGTTGTCCGTTCTAATGCTGTCCGGGAATCCGACTCTGGTAAAGATGGCGATGAGTGCATCTGCGATCTTCTTGGTGTCGATCGCTGGCAACGGGACTGCTTCGCACCACATCGTACATGCGTCGACGAGTGTAAGTAGAAATCTGTTCCTCTTCTTGGTCATGGGCAGTGGTCCTACTATGTCTACTGAGACTTGCTGGAATGGTACGCCGACTACTACCGATGGTCCTAAGGTAACTGGTACGGTGTGATGTCGCGGGGAATATCGTTGACATTGGTGGCAAGATTTCACGTAGCGCTTGACATCCTCCGTGATTCCTGGCCAATAGTAGTGTGCGCTGATTCTCTGCACTGTGGCTCCAATTCCCATGTGTCCGCTGAGTGGCATGCTGTGGCCTAGTTCTAGTACTTGGGCTCGAAGGGTGGCTGGCAGTACTAGTTGGGTGTGATCTCCATCTCCTTGACGATGTAGAACTCCCTCTTCCATGTAGAAGTCTCCCTTGTGCGGGGGTGTGTGCGCCTTGGGTAGCTTCTGGAAGCACTTCGCTATCGAGGTGTCTTCTTTCTGTGCTGTTTTGATCTCTTCGAGTCCTGGGTTCGGAGCGAACTCGGGCTGGGGTGGTTGGGTTTTAGCTTGGGCCCTGGTTTGCACTGCAGCTATCTCTACAGTTTTGGGGGGCGTGCCTAAGAACACATACCTACAACCTAGCACTAGATCATACAGGGGTTTCTGTAAAACAGCTGCTTGGATTCGTCCTGTGACGTACCTACTCTCTACTTCGATCCATGCTATTGGGCAAGTAGTCGTCGGTTTCGTCAAGTCTGCTCCTTGTAAGTCGACTGTCTTGTCTGTCAAGTCCGCGCGCGATACAAGAGATTCGCTAACTATCGCGTCGTATGATAGACCTGTGTCATACAGACAGCTCGCTTCTTTTCCGTTGACCTTGACCGTGTCTGTCACCGATGGGTGATCTCCGATCGTGTGTGGCTTGTTACCGCTGCTTTGAGTTAGAACTCTGTGCGCTGGCCGGCTTTCGCGCTCTTCCCTACGTTGTGCGGCCAACTTGAAACATTCTGCGGTGGAGTGATTGTTTCTGTTGCAGAACGAACAATACCGTCTCTGTTCTGCGGGACCTCTTTTCCCGAATTCCGCGTTGGGTCCTTTATTTTGCCCAGGTCTGGGGTTATTCGGCTTATTCGGGGTGCGCTCTTCCCGGTTAGGGCTTCGTTTCTGTGCCTCTTTCCCGTTAGGCTTTAGGTCTCGCCTGAAGCTCTTGGCTTCTCCGTGTGCGGCCACGTACCTATCTGCGACCTTGACCAGATCTTCCAGTCTTTCCGCGCCCTGCTCTACTGAGAATGTCCTCAGCTCGGGGGTCATGGTTTCCCGTAGCTGTTCCCATACTAACAGTTCTGTCAGTCCATCATACGTCTTTGCCGTGGCTGACTGGCTAATCCACTTATCCAGCATTGTGGACAACCGATCCGCGAACTGCGCATAGCTCTCTCCTTTCACTCTCCGATTGGTGCGGAACTTTTGCCGGTAGCATTCTCCTGTTAGTTCGAATCCCGTTAGGAGTGCCTCTTTTACTTTGTGATAGTCAGTCACTCTGTCAGTCGGTAGCTTACTGTAGATGTCATAAGCCTTTCCTCTAAGCCCTTGACTAAGCTTAAAAGACCAATGAGTGGGATCTAGTTTGTACTCTGTTGCTAGACGCTCAAACCTAGTCAAATAGAGATCTAGACCTTCTTCTCTCTCATTGAATGTTCCCAGTGGAAATGACATTCCTTGTACAGGGTTGGATGCTACCTCTAGCTGATCTGAGTGGGAAGGGGTTGAGGAAGAACTTGAAGCTCCTGATCCCAATCTTCTTAGCTCTAACTCATGCTGTCTTTCTTTTTCCTTTTCTTCCCTCTCTTTTTCTTTTTCTGCCCTCTCATACTCCCATCTCCTAACTTCTGCTTCTCTCTCGGCTGCTACCTTCTTCTGTTCTGCTTCTAGCTCTAATTTCCTTGTTTCTCTCTCTGCCTCTAATTTCTTCTGCTCTGCTTCTAATTTCTTCTGCTCTGCTTCTAGTTCTAATTTCTTTTGCTCTGCTTCTAACTCTGCTTTTTTCTGTTCTCTCTCTGCGGCTCTCTCTGCCGCTTCGAGTTTCTTCGCCTCTCTCTCTGCTGCTCTCTCTGCCTTAGCCTCCTGTTTCTCTACCTCTGCATTGATATACGCAATTAGGTCTCCCCCTGCTAAGTGTAAAGCTTCCCCTAATTCTTTGAAGCGCAATCTCAAGGCCACTGGGTCCGACATTGTCAAACGTGTCTATGAACAACCTCTGAATCACGTGGAATACCGAAACACTAGCAATATTGCAAGTCAATAAAAACAATGCAAAGACCATACAATTCGTAATCAATAATAGAATAAAACAAGAGTCAAATGGCATACAACAGTTATTTAAGCAAAACCTGCAAAAGAACAATGCAACATACAGACACAAAAATAATTGAAGCAAAAAAGTTTTTAACTAAAGAATAGTGCACCACAACTGATCAGTATTATACCCTTACACTATTCTAAGTTATTCTACCTCTACTGTTATCTACTTTTATTGTACTTAGGTCCGGTTATACCCAATTCCTATTATACACAGATCCTGGCTAGGCTCGCCAATTAAAGTGTCACGTGGGGTTTATGGGCTCTGCACAATGGAATTATGGACCCTCACGTTTATTCGGTGGGAACTGCTAGTAAGTCACCCTATGAATTACTTTAATAAATTTATTTGTTTAGCTCGTTCTGTGTTAAGGTTGGGGTACAGAAATAGATAGAAAAATGGTAAAAGAATACTGTCACACTAGCTTTCACACGGCTATGAATCATATGTAGTCCAGCCACTTGATACAGTTAAAATCACACATTTATTTCTTCTACTCTATACAAGATTCTCTAAGTACTAATCTAACTTAAAAAGTCTCTTTCAATGCTAATAGTTCGATCGCTGATAGTCTAGGTAGCTGTTATTTCTTCCTCGGGCACTTGCTATAATATCTCATGTAGATTTGGACTACGGTGGTCCGTTTTACAGTTTCTGAAGAGTTGGACTACTGTGGTCCTGTTATGATCAGTTTAAGTGCACCTTCGCCTTATGCACTTAACTCATGTGTGGGGTGTTCGAAGTCCTTCTGTGAGGTAGCTTCTGGTCCACCTGTGTCGTTGTGTAGTTGGGTTCCCTTGCCACGCTGTGGGGTCTGACAGGGTGTTTTTCAAGGTAGCTCTTTCCGACTTGTGCGGTAGAGTCTCCTCAACCAACTCGTCGTTTCTGTGGAGTGGGGTTCACAGGATAGCTCGGGATAGCTCGGGATAGCTCGCCTGCCCGTCTGTAATATAAGAGACGAAATTCTGCACAACCCTGAATAATCGGTTTGTGCAGAGCGTCTCACTGAAAGCCAAGTAGCCCTCAGTGATAGCTCCACATCTCTATACATAAGCGACGAACATTCTGCTACTTCCGGGTTCCACTGGAATCTCAACTCTAAATTCCTATACATACATAAATATCAATCGTGTCTAACTATACACATACAGAATTAATAATATTATAAACATTCAGTGGTACAGCCACTGGTCTGCAAACATACATATAAGTTAAACAACAGTGGTTCCGTACGGCATACAACATGGCGGCGCAACCGGTCGTGTTTCGCCTCGTGGTAGGCTCTTCCACGTGGTACGGCAAATTCGGATTAACAATTCACATTTATGCATAGCAAATTCTTCAAACATAATTTCAACAATAATATAAATATATCACGATGAAACAGAAGGGTGTTCATTTACCTGTTTGACAAGTTCAGGCCCGTAGTGACTTGATAGAATTCTAAGATTCTAAGTCCTGCTTCCTGGTCTAAGTGTGGAGAGATTTCTCTGCCAGCTTTCTAGCTGTTAACACTTCGGTGTATTCCTCCCAACTGACCAAACTTGTGCTTGGGTTGGACCCAGTCAAACTGGCTCGAACCGCTTTGCCTAAGCTCGCATTGGTTAAAATGTTTACGACTATCGTAATTACGATGATGTCATGGCCTCAGCCAGCGTCAACTACCACTATGTGTGTAGGCGGCAGTATGCTACCGCTACGCTTGATTACTTTCATCGTCTGCTCCTAACTTTGAAAGTCTAATATTATAAATACCAACCAGGCTAAATATTAAAATAAGCAGAGTTAAAACTAGCCAGTTCGTGACAGTGTGTGTGTGTGTGTGTGTGTGTGTGTGTGTGTGTGTGTGATTAATACGCCCTTTCGCCACTGAGTTCATAATATTACTTGGAAACAACCGTTACTTTCTGAGGGCTTCCCTCTCACTTTTCAATCACCATCTCTATCATTCAACTTATAAAAGCTGGCAGCAAATGAGTCAACGTAGTGATTGTAGCTGCTTAACCCAAGAAGAAGAAGAAGTAGAAGTAGAAGTACAAGAAGAAGAAGAAGAAGAAGAAGAAGAAGAAGAAGAAGAAGAAGAAGAAGAAGAAGAAGAAGACTGGCAGCAAATGAATCAACGTAGTGATTGTGGCTGCTCAACCCAAGAAGAAGAAGAAGAAGAAGAAGAAGAAGAAGAAGAAGAAGAAGAAGAAGAAGAAGAACTACTAGCATGTGGAAGTGTTATTCCCATCCCCCACATACACATACACATATCATCCACACCCTTTTCAACGCTGTTTCTACCTCTCATATATTTGTCCTATTGAAAAATCGATTTGAAATGTTGCGTTGCTTCTACTTCATTATTTTATTGTCATCGTTTGATTTCCCTAACCACTTGTGAATTCAATTTTTTCCATGTATTGATTGTAATGAAATTAAGTTATTTCATTTTTGGACATATCACTCGAGATAATATAGAATTATTATTTTCTTCTAAACTGAGAAGTAAAGAATAATTGTAGTTGTTTATAATATGTGAAGTTACTGTATATTAAATATGAATGATAGTAAAAAGACATCTAGTCAAGAATCTATGACCTCACAATAAAAGTGACGTATTCTTAGAGCAGCCATTTTTGTTGTGAAGACTTTTGACGTAGTACTCTTCTCATATTCGTGAGACGTAAAGTTGGTATTGACAACGAGGTACACAGGTATTTCATCGTAGGCATATTTGTTTACCAACACTTGTGACTCAGACTTCAAAGCGAGAGGACCACACCCTCCGAGCTCTGCTTTTTAACGGTCGAAAACCGTCATCCAAATATTGGGAAATCGGAACGTTCAAGCTAGGCTTCGTCATCTTTTTTTTCTTCGGCGACGTGTTGTTGAGGATAATATCACAGAGAACCGTTTGGACACATTTTTGCTGGAAGAATATTGACAAGATTGATGCCAGAGATGGAAGACAGCCGGGAGCAGACGATGTCGAACGTAGACCTGTTGCAGCCATAGCCACTGTCTACTTCGATGTCCTGTAACTCGTCTTTGAGAGGAGAGCGCTGATCACATTGTCCACTGACGATCTGAGGGTCGAATTGCTACGAACTGAAGAGGTCTTGTAACTGGTGGGTGAAACTCTAGGAATAAAATAAATCGTAGAGAGTCTAGTTCTATACTTGGATACTATCATTTGTAAGAGAATTGTTTCGTCTAATTATGGGTAATTAATTAACGGAACGATTTTTAATGTGTAGGTATAAGTTTGGTTGCAGAAGGTGCAACAGAAAATAATGTGTCGTTCTTTTCGTACGGGAAGCGCAATGAAAATAGGTTACGTAATTTTCTAGATCATCTAAGTTTCGAAATGTTGTTGTTTGTATTCATTTAATTTATGCATTAAGTGAGGGATCCTTGCGGGTAAATAAATGGTAATTATTTACGCAATGACGATGATTATAATTGAAGAAGTTGTGATTGCGAGTTGCGCAATACGAACTGTTGCCATGGAGTAACCGTTTTCTTGGAGATTGCGTTTTCGCGAATGGAATTCATTTGAATGAATTATTAATGGGTTGTTTGCGCAATGCTCTGGTGTTAAATGTAAATAAATAATTGTTGAGTTGGATGATTTGATAATTTAGGGCCAGGATTTTCATTTCATTGATTATCGCCAAGAGGCTGATTGTAAATAATAAAATCGCTTTCCAAGCGAATAACCTGGCAACCGTTATAATAGGGGTTTCGTGATACTCACCTGTGCTTCGATAATACAGGTGGGACTTCTTACCTTTTCCTCTTCTCACCTTTATGCTGGAACTTCACCGTACTTCCACGTGTGTGATTTACCATCCATTGGGAAGGGCTACAGTCCAGACATCTTAGAAGAACCAGGACTGTGCCAGATTCGAGTGTCGAGAAGAACAAGAACATTTGACTCAAACGCGTACACGGTCTCGACCTCGTCAAAATCGGATAAGTCCTTATCTTGAAATTGCCTACCTTTCGAGGAAGGTGATTTTATTATCACTAGTAAATATCGTTCATTTTCTGTGACAGGATTTTATCTTCTTTTTATGTGTAAAAGAAGAGTTTGATAGCGAGCGGAAGTTTATGTATTGAGCCACTACACGCATTAATATCTTGCAACATAACATCTTTAAACTTTCTGCTTATAACAAAATAAATCAAACAATAAACGCGACAAGTGGGGGCATCGTCTGGGATAGTTATAACGTACTATAACGGAATTATAACGAGTTTATCTCTATTTTCTAAGTTGCGGAAATTCTGTCACAATTTTGAACTTTTTACTGGTTTTAATAATCTTGTTATCATCATGTTTATGCATATTTTGTACATGTTGTAATAACCTTGCCATCGTTAACAACATGTAAGTTAACCATCTAGAAGGATAGTTCTAGCAATTTAACCAGTTTATATTTTGCGATAGAATTCTGTCGGGGAAATATTCTATTGAAGGGGAAAAATCGACGGATAGATTTGTTCTTCTGATTAGTCATACAGTTGATTAGTCGTGTGCTAGATTGAATTTATTTATCAAGTATCGGTCATTGGTAAAATATGAATTCGGAAACACGAGGACCTGTGTTAATCTAGAGTGTTGTATAGGTAGAAATTAGTTATGTAAAACTAAGTTACCTAGTCGTTTTTGACAGCTAGATGGAGATCTAGTGAACATTGTTTATTTGTGAAACAGTCATTTAGACAATTTGTTAAAGGCGTGTACTTTAATAGGTTAGATAGATTGTAGCAGGGAGTTTTACAATAAGGGCCATTAAAGTTTGAAATTATAATAACAATCTTTGTCTCATAAGAAGTAGAGGCTATAAGATTAGTTATCAGGGAACGTTGGATTGCGTTCACAAGGTCTAGCAAATTCGGGTCACCATAAAGGAATGACCGGCTGAATTATGTTAGGTATATAATCACGTGGGTATGATTATGTACGAATAAAGTCTTCGGAAGTTTTATGTATTTATTCGAAGCAGGCCGTATCTGCAATGGCAGGAGAGTAAGTCCATTGTTCAGTTAGTCTATAGAACTGGAGGGTACAGATAGAGCAATTGTTGTTGGATAGTATAGACAGTTGCAGATAGTAGTACCAGTAACTGCGAAGTGTTTTTAATAATTGCTGAGGGTGCATTATTAAATTTAGTATAAGACGTAGTGAAGTGGAAATACATAATTATTTTCGGTTTTCTAATTCATGTAATTAGGTTCCTTGAGTAGTGTTGGCAATCTACTTACTTTATTTCAACTTAGAATATTTTTTCTGGATTATGGCTGACCAGTCTACATCTATGAGTATGACAACTCGATCACAGTCTCGTCTGATAGATGGAGATAACCCAACAGCTAGGTTTAAAGCTGAAGGTGAGAGTTTGGGTTTATCTGGAGCGGATTTACTCCAATATATCAGGGACGAGAAAGACCGTTTGGCTAAATTCGAAAGAGAAGAGAGAGAGCGTTTAGCTGAAGTTGAAGAAAAGAAAGAAGAAAAGAAAAGGAATTTTGAATTAGAAGAAAAGTAGTTACAACTTGAGGCTGAGCAAAAGAAGTTACAACTTGAGGCTGAGCAAAAGAAATTACAACTTGAGGCTGAGCAAAAGAAATTACAACTTGAGGCTGAGCAAAAGAAATTACAACTTGAGGCTGAACAGAAGAAGTTACAACTTGAGGCTGAGGAAAAGAAGCTACAACTTCAAGCAGAAGTCGAAGAAAGGAAGCGCCGAGATGATCAAGAATACGAGATAGAACGATTGAAAATCCAAACTGATCATTCTGAAAGAACAGCTGATAACGGAGTCAGAGTTAGTCATTCCAATCACCTACAACAAGATTTCCTCAAGGTTAAATTACCATTTTTAGAAGATAAGGACGACCTTGAAACATATCTCCGTACATTCGAGAGAACAGCCAAACAGCTGAAGTGGGAGGAAGATATTTGGGCTTTGAAACTCAGCACTTTATTGAAAGGTAAAGCGCGGGAGGTTTACTCGCTAATGTCAGATGAGAAAGCCGCAAATTATGACGAACTCAAGAAAGCTCTACTGCATAGATTTCGTTTGACCGCAGAGGAGTATAGAAAGAAATTTCGTTCGGCCAAACGTCAAAGCAATGAAACTACTCAGGAATTTGCGACCAAGCTTGACCTTTGGTTGACGCGTTGGCAGCAACTAGCTAATAAGGGTGACACATATAAGGAATTAAGAGATCTCTTCATGGTGGAGAAATTCATTGAAGGGATTCCTTATGACCAAGCAAGGTTCATTCTTGAGAAGTCACCTAGTGACATAGAAGAAGCTGTTGAACAAGCTCTGATTTTTGAGTCAGCAAAAATAACTGCAGGTTCAAGCCATGAACGCCCAAAGAATTCTTTTGATGCGAGAAACAAGCTGAGAGATCTTAAACCTAAAAATGACAATGTCGAACCGCAACCGAATAGAACGGATTCGAACCGGTTCGCGCAAGGTCAAGGTCACAGGAATAGGTTTACTGACAGAACTTGTTATAGTTGTAACGAACGAGGACATGTATCGAAATACTGTCCAAAAAGGTCGACCAAACAATCAGCAGCCGTATTTGTACCAAATATGGTCGAATCTAGTAAGGCTGCGAGTAGTGAATTGTGTGAATCGTGCACAAAGATTCCATTTTCACCTGAGTGTGAAGTGAAGGTGGAAGGCAAAGTCGCGTTAGCAATACGCGACACGGGAGCATCTGTAACAATCGTACAGTCGAGTCTTATACCCGACAAATATAAGACTGGAAAGACTCTTGATGTTATGCTTGCGTCCAGTACTGAACGGATGAGTTTGCCCATCGCTTTGGTTCAGTTAGAGACTCCGTTTTTCAGCGGAAAGACGGAAGTTGCTATGATGGATAATCCTGTTTGTCCGGTTTTAATCGGGAATTATCGTACCACAGAACTAGGTGAGATTGTACCTATCTCTGTTTATGCCGTACGGTCAAGATGTTCTGCAGTGCAGACAAGAGGAGATGAGAAAAAGTCGGACCGAGTTCTCAAGATCTCCGGGTCGTTATTAGGCGATGTGACTCCAGAGGATTTGAGTCAGGAACAGAAGAAAGATCCCACTCTAGAGAAAATCAGGAAGTTAGCAGAGACGGGAACAACCGAAGCTGACCGAGGAAAGAAAGGAAAGAAAATTCTGTCGGACTATCGATGGTCCAAGAATATTTTATACAGATTTTTCGATGTGAACGGGAAGCTGACTCGCCAAGTTGTTGTTCCGTCTAAATATCGCGCTGAAGTCTTGCGACTAGCGCATGATACACCAATGGCCGGACATTTGGGTATCAGGAAAACCAGGGGTCGGATTTGGGATGATTTTACATGGCCTGGGATTTGTGGTGACATACGGCGATACTGTGCGTCATGTGACGTATGTCAAAGGACAACACCCAGAGGTAACACACGTAAAATCCCGATCGGCCGAATGCCAGTGATAAACACACCATTCGAGAGAGTTGCCATGGATCTAATTGGGCCGATTATCCCAATGTCGGATCGCGGACATCGTTACATTGTAACGATGATTGACTATGCCACTCGGTATGCTGAAGCTAAACCTCTTAAATCGATCAAGGCCGAGGAAGTTTCTGAAGCGTTGTGGGAGATGTGGACCCGCCTCGGAATACCAAAGGAGATCCTTACAGATCGCGGTTCTCAATTTGTTGGAAACTTAGCTGATGAGGTCAACCGTCTGCTCAGTATTAAAGGATTGCGCACGACACCATATCACGCGCAGGGTAATGGCTTGGTCGAACGTTTCAACGGTACGATCAAGAGTATGCTAAAACATCTATGCCAAGAACAAACGCGGGAATGGGATCGTTTCATTCCAGCTTTGCTTTTCGCGATACGGGAAGTACCGCAGGAATCGCTTCAGTTCTCTCCTTTCGAACTTCTGTATGGAAGAACTGTACGCGGTCCAATGCAGATACTGAAAGAACTCTGGACTAAAGATGACCAGAACGAAGACGTTCGCACTACATTTCAATATGTAGTTGATCTGCGCAACAGAATTGAGGAGACATGCGCGATTGCCAGAGAAAATCTGAGGAAAGCCGCTGCTAAACAAGCGAAATTTTTTAACAAGAAGACAAAAGCTCGTTCTTTCAGCGTAGGAGAAAAGGTGCTGCTCCTTCTCCCAAACAAAGCTAATAAACTCCAAATGACTTGGCGTGGACCATACATAGTCACTGACAAGGTCAACGACTATGATTACCGTGTCGCCATTGGTGACAGTGAACGGTTGTACCATGCCAATATATTGAAAAAGTATGTTGACAGAGCGCCAAGTACTGAGACACATATTGTAGCAGTAGTGATGATGGAGGACGCTAGCGAACATGATGTGCCAACATCGCGGACTTCAGAGATTCCGCTGATTCAATTAAAAAGGTTAGAGGGACCTGAGAAGGTGAACATTGCTGAAACTCTTAGCAAAGAGCAGAAAGCAGAGCTTCAACAATGCATACAGGCAAGAGAGTCAGTACTTTCAGATTTACCTGGATGTACTCCTTTACAATCTTGCGAGATTCCGCAGGAGAAGAAAGAGTACGTTTTCGTACGGCAATATCCGTTACCGTACGCCAAAATTCAAGTCATCGGACAAGAAGTCGATGCAATGCTTAAGATGGGAGTGATTGAACCAGCTGCATCACCGTATAATGCACCGGTGGTGCTGATTCAGAAGAAAGATGGTAGTAATAGGTTTTGCATAGACTACCGTAAACTGAATCAGGTGACCAAATTTGACGCTGAGCCTATGCCCGATGTGAATCAGCTGTTCACCAAACTGAGTAACAAGAAGTTTTTCAGTAAATTAGATTTAACCAAGGGGTACTGGCAGCTCAAGATGGTCGAAGGAGATAAGGAAAAAACTGCATTCACCACTCCGCAAGGTCAGTTCCAGTGGAAGGTCATGCCTTTTGGACTGAAGAACGCCGGAGCGATTTTTTCACGTATGATGCGGAAACTTCTGAGACCAATTGACCAGGAGTCAGTGAGTAATTTCATGGACGATATACTCATTTCAACAGAAACGTGGAAAGAACATATCTGCATACTTCAACAAGTACTAGACAGGTTGAAGGAGAACAATCTAACGGCCAAACCGTCGAAATGCTACCTTGGATACAAGAGTCTTTCATTTTTGGGTCACGAAATCAGTTCAGGCATTATTCAACCGGAGACTGATAAGCTGCAGAAGATCAGGAACGCTCAGCAACCCAGAACAAAGAAAGATCTTCGATCATTCTTAGGTTTAGCGAATTATTACAGAAAATTCATTGCTCAATTCGCTACTCTTGCTCTTCCTCTTACTGATAAGACGAAGAAAGGACAGCCAGATGTAGTACAGTGGGATGACACGTGTCAGCAACCTTTCGATACACTGAAAGCAAAATTATGCGAGAAACCCATTATCATCATGGCAGACACGCAGAAACCTTATGTACTTCGAACCGATGCTTCTGATCGAGGTCTGGGTGCAGTTCTACTGCAAGATCATGGTAACGGTCTTCAACCGATAGCTTACGCAAGTAAGAAACTAAACAGCGCTGAAACCAAGTATGCTACCATTGAGAAAGAATGCATGGGCATTGTCTGGGGAGTGAAGAAGTTTGAACCGTATCTGTACGGGACTTCCTTCACTATTGAAACTGATCATCAACCTCTGCAGTATTTGAAGAAAACCAAAACTGAAAATGGTCGTCTGATGAGATGGGCCATTCAACTGCAACAGTACGACTTCGTCGTCAAGGTTATTCCAGGGAAAGACAACGTTGGAGCGGATTATCTCAGTCGTTCTATGTAATGTGAAATTGGCTAGACCAATTTTTATCTAAGAAGGGGGGTATTGTAATGAAATTAAGTTATTTCATTTTTGGACATATCACTCGAGATAATATAGAATTATTATTTTCTTCTAAACTGAGAAGTAAAGAATAATTGTAGTTGTTTATATTATGTGAAGTTACTGTATATTAAATATGAATGATAGTAAAAAGACATCTAGTCAAGAATCTATGACCTCACAATAAAAGTGACGTATTCTTAGAGCAGCCATTTTTGTTGTGAAGACTTTTGACGTAGTACTCTTCTCATATTCGTGAGACGTAAAGTTGGTATTGACAACGAGGTACACAGGTATTTCATCGTAGGCATATTTGTTTACCAACACTTGTGACTCAGACTTCAAAGCGAGAGGACCACACCCTCCGAGCTCTGCTTTTTAACGGTCGAAAACCGTCATCCAAATATTGGGAAATCGGAACGTTCAAGCTAGGCTTCGTCATCTTTTTTTTCTTCGGCGACGTGTTGTTGAGGATAATATCACAGAGAACCGTTTGGACACATTTTTGCTGGAAGAATATTGACAAGATTGATGCCAGAGATGGAAGACAGCCGGGAGCAGACGATGTCGAACGTAGACCTGTTGCAGCCATAGCCACTGTCTACTTCGATGTCCTGTAACTCGTCTTTGAGAGAAGAGCGCTGATCACATTGTCCACTGACGATCTGAGGGTCGAATTGCTACGAACTGAAGAGGTCTTGTAACTGGTGGGTGAAACTCTAGGAATAAAATAAATCGTAGAGAGTCTAGTTCTATACTTGGATACTATCATTTGTAAGAGAATTGTTTCGTCTAATTATGGGTAATTAATTAACGGAACGATTTTTAATGTGTAGGTATAATTTTGGTTGCAGAAGGTGCAACAGAAAATAATGTGTCGTTCTTTTCGTACGGGAAGCGCAATGAAAATAGGTTACGTAATTTTCTAGATCATCTAAGTTTCGAAATGTTGTTGTTTGTATTCATTTAATTTATGCATTAAGTGAGGGATCCTTGCGGGTAAATAAATGGTAATTATTTACGCAATGACGATGATTATAATTGAAGAAGTTGTGATTGCGAGTTGCGCAATACGAACTGTTGCCATGGAGTAACCGTTTTCTTGGAGAT
>CM072517.1:29134104-29136604 GCA_036898135.1 Oncomelania hupensis | reverse complement strand
TACACGCTCACATGACAGTAGCAATATTATTAGGGATCTTTCGAAAGCGGGTGAAAGTGAAAGTGAATGTTGTTGTTGTAGATTCACGACACTTTCGCATATAGGTGACTACTGGACCGATTTATACTGACACCAGCGGGCCAGTTGTTGGTAAAGGGGAAAATAATATGATCACACGTTGACCAATCCGGGATTCGAACCAGCGACCTTTCGGTTACTAGCAAGACGCTCTTACCAACTGAGCTACCCGGCCCCTCGGAAAGTGAATGTGAATCGGGACTACTTATTGTTGTGACGTCAGCAATTTATGTGACGCTTTAACTTCCCGTGGTGAAAGGTCACGAAGTCTGCCTACCACAAGGAATAAAACTTCGTGGAAAACCTGATTTCCACGAACTAATGTTAGTGAGTACATTTTGGTTATTAAATCGTTTGTAAAATGTCCAAAAATGATTTGAATTTGTATATGGTACATTACTCAACCATTTTAGAAGGAATAATGGGGATCTAAACTCGGTCTCAGACTTAAAACGTATTTTCAAACGAGCTACTGAAAAGCCGTCATGGCTGTCTAGAATCTATCTATTCTGTATCACCAATCAGCAGTCCAAAAACTGTTTTATGTGACAAAAATGAAACTCGAAGCTAGAATGTAAAATATCTTCAATGTTAGAGCACTAATCCATCTTTAAAGTTCAACCTAATCGTTACATTCGTGTCAAATCATGATTTGTTAGAAGAAGCCTTACGTAGGCATAATAGTGCTCTGCCTCTGGGCCTGCCCTGTGTGTGCTCAATAAAATCACAACGAAACTAGGTGCTGGAATCGAAAGCGCACAGAAACACGTTCGTTTCGTTTCGTAACGCGGCGTAAGAATCTCCCGGCGTGCCTCTCGTTGGACGAAACGAACACACAATCACTTTCACTTTTACCCGTACCGAAAGACCCCTATTATTATTTCTTGAGTGAAACTGTTGTAGTATTTCAACGTATCAGGTATTGCTATATTGTGCTCAAGAGTTCACCCTTGCTTTAAGGCTAGCCCTCTTTGGTCGCTTACTGCAAAGGACGGTGTAACATCGCAGCTGGACCGATTACCTTATTATTTGACCTGGCGCCTATGCGCATGCGCCCGGTCAAGTCGGGCCGGTTTTTTCACAATGTTTTGAGGCGTTGTAACCCTAACCCTAACCTTAACCTTAGCCCTAATCCTTACTAAGACTACGATAGCACTGTGCTCATGCGTCGAATTGTGTAATGCGTCGACTAATCAGAATGCTCCCAGTCTCTCCCAGTCAAAGTAAGATACTCGGCCTTTTGACGATGTCACAACGGAACGGGCCACAGTACCAGTTGAGAGAGAGAGAGAGAGAGAGAGAGAGAGAGAGAGAGAGAGAGAGAGAGAGAGAGAGAGAGAGAGAGAGAGAGAGAGCAAATTGTAATCTTTAGCGTCAATGATACATTTTAGTTTTTATTTTATTTTATTTTATGTAAACGTTCCTGTATAGCGCTTTTCTAGCTCAAGAGCTGCTCAAGGCGCGGACCGATACAAGATCTCACAACAACCGATCGCCCACTTTAGCCTTTGGGAGCATTTTGCAGTTTTGATGAGAGTTCCGACTCCCGACAAAAAGCTGAAACCAGTGTTATTTGGAGAGTCGATACAGAGCCGGAGGACAACAGTGACGGCAAAGATCCTATACTAGCTTGGTTGTAAGTGGATTGGTTTGGCCTGGCAAAACAAAAAAAAAACACTGCAAGATCTGGGACACTCTTTGTCACAGACAGCCTTTGTCTTTGCTGCAATCCATCATGGACAGACACAATCTGCGACGTCGTTCTTTTTGTCTCGTAGGATAGGCTGAGTACAGAGACCCTTCATTGGTCCACTTCCTGACTGGGTCCAACCACCCTCTAAACACCGATTGCTGCAGTCGCTATATCTAGTTTTGGCTTTGGGCGTCCGGCGTCCGTCCGACGTCCGTCCGACGTCCGTCCGGAGATCGGCTTTTCTCTGAAACTAATGGACAATTGAGTTTTGATTGATTTAATTTTATTAAATCGTTTTTTCATAGCTCTTCCAGCTCCAGGGCCGATACGGCATCTAACTCGCCCACTTGCAACCTTTGGGCGCATCGTCAGACCCCCTGACAACTGAGCGCAATCTTGGCCGACCGGCTAATGAAGGAGGGCGGGGAGTGGGTTTGGGGGTGGGTGGGGAGAAGAGATTTAGTGCTTGCTAAGTGTATTTGTGTAGACGGCAGTTACATGAGCGTCATGATCTTTAAAGTCGGTGCGATGAAACCGAATGCTTCCAATAAATATTGAATTTTTTGAGAGTTAGGATCTTTACATTTCTTGCGGAGTACCTGCGTGCACAAATCAGACCTCGATTTATTATCACGTCCGAAGGAGAAGGAGCACTGTGCTGCCGCGCGCGATTGTCAGGGTCATGTGATCAGCACGCCAGCCCAGGCTGTCACTCTCAGTTATTTCAAC
>CM072517.1:29109104-29129104 GCA_036898135.1 Oncomelania hupensis | reverse complement strand
TGTTGTAGTTCTAGATAATACTTCCACTGAGTTCCAAATGATATCTGGATAATTCTCTGAACTTGTCGGGAATCAGATCAAACCAAATTTCAGTATGTCTGTCTGTCGGTTATTTTGTCTGTCGGTCAGTCTGTCGGTCGGTCAGTGTGTCCGTCCCTCGCGATACTTCAAGAGCCACTAATCAGAGGTTGCACACATTTCCAAGAAACATTATCTAGAGGTTAGAGGCCAGCTTACCGTGCCGTAACATTTGGGGTGGCCTCGTGGCTCAGTGGATTAGCTGCCGGTTTCCTATGCCGAAGGTCGCTGGTTCGATTCCCGCAAGAGGCGAACGTATGTGACTTAGGTACGAGACTATTGAGGTCACCGAGGGTTTTCTCCGGGCACTCCGGTTTCCTCCCTTCCTTCAATAATGGTACTGGACACAGTCAATATAAAAATTTCAAAAATTAAAATTCGATTTTCTTTCCGTCTTTCAATAACGATTTCCCTGCCTTTACACCATCTGTTTGAGTGATGGATGTGTATTTGTTGTGTGTGAGGGTGGATGAGAGAGGTGAGCGTGTATGTTAGTACAGATCGCCGCGCTTTGAGCCTGATTGATTTGGGAAAAGGCGTGTATATAGCATCCAGTATTATTTATTTATTTGCTTTACCGCGAAGGTCAAGGTCGCTGGGTCACCTTTCTGCTAAACACGTCGTGCTGAAAATCTTACAATAAACAACAACAACAACATCAAAAAGGCCGATTTTCAGCTAAGAACCCAGATGTTTTAAAATGCATTTGAATGGCTTATCATCTTGTTGATTTTATTATCTAATTTCTCAGAAAGTGCTTCCAGATACATCCGGGGTAGGGGTGGGGGTATTGGTGTTGGTGGTGGAGTTGGGGGGGGGGCGGGGAGGGGAGGGAATCCGTCTATTGTTATGAACTTTTTTTTTTGGAACTTTTGTCCTTTTATTAAACAAACAAATGATCAAACAGCAAATATCAAGTTAGGCTCCTAGCCCAGGGGGGTCCGTATAGCCAGACAAGGGGGGTAGATGGGGGGATAGTGTTACGTTGAAACGCGAACGAAAGTATGTCGGAAGCGTGTACGATAGATCTAATCGTTTCGATTTGCAAAGTATTCAATAATGGAGTTTATTTACCCTTGATTTGAGTTTGCATTGTTGTTAGGAGTGGTTTTGTATAACGTTGATAATTTTCGTTGGTCGATATTATTGAAGAATTTTCGTGATCTGTCGATAGAAATTTCCCGATGGATATCGAAGGTCGTGAATGTTCCCGGAAGTAGAGGAAACAGGTATGACGTAAGTCAGTGATGACGATCTTTAGTTCGATTGGTGGCAGTACGTCATTTCTACCATGTACCAAATTGTTCCAGAAAAGAGAGAGGTTATTTAATCGTGTGCCGAGTTGCTGTTGAGAGAGTAAAGTTGTTGATAGTGATTTGAGAGTTGCTGTGAAAGTTGTTGAGTTGAGTTGAGAATTGTATGCAGTTGTTGATGTGTGCTGAATAAAAGTGGAAAACTCCATACGTCGACTTTGTGACTTGTATGCTGATTGAGCAGGCTGTGTGAATAAACGAATCTGAGTTACACCCTATCAGGAATTCAGCATTGGGGCTGAATCAAATACTGATAGAAAACACCAACATCGAACTGAGTGTAACATTTTGGGGGCCAAGCCGAGATTCACGCCATAGCCAAGGGTTCAACTGCTACAACAAGCGAGTCAACGTTACGAGAGGCAGTCATCGAGGGGAGCCGCCAACGAGTTGCGTCGAGAGGGGCCAACATACTGGGACTACATCACCGATAGGTTCGGGTTGACTGCAAGGGCGTGTAGTCGCTGAAGAGTTGCTTCGTGAGCGAACAACAGTCGGGACTACGTGGCTGCCGTAAGACTACGTCGAGGGACAGTCTCGGAGCTACATCGCCAGTATTAGAGAGAGCGACGAGCGGAGGTCGCGTCTACTTCAGCACAGGAACGTGTACATCAACACCAGCGTGGTGCAGCGTCGCATACGACGAGGACAGCGGGGCCTGCGTCAGCGAAGGCGACTAGTGACAAGCATCAGCGCTACTGCAGAAAGCGTGCTGTTCTAGAACAGTCTAGAAAGGTACAGCACAGTCAAGAACTTTCCAGAAAAAGAACTCTACAGTCAAGAACTTTCTAGAAAAAGAACTTTCCAGAAAAGAACTTTCTTGAAAAGAACTTTCCAGAAGCATCAAGATGGCTGACTTCTGGCAGAAAGGGGTTGAACTGAATCTAAAAGGCAAGCAGCTGACGGAGTACGTCAAGTCTCAGGAGAGAATACGAGAAAGAGAATTGGAAGAGAAGCGTCTAGAAAAAGAAATAGAACTAGAACAGAAGCGTCTAGAAGTAGAAGAGCAGCGTCGCCGTGAAGAACGAGAATTAGAAGAGCAGCGTCGCCGTGAAGAACGAGAATTAGAAGAGCAGCGTCGCCGTGAAGAAAGAGAATTAGAACAGAAGCGTCTAGAAATTGAACAGCAGCGGCAAGAAAAAGACAGAGAATTCGAGCTGAAGCGTCTTGAGTTCCAGCTAGAAATGGCGCGTATCCAGCAACAGCAGAATGCGCCACAAGTTATCAGTGACAACACGGCTCCAAAATTGCCAGCTTTCGTCGACGGGAAGGACCAGATTGACAGTTATCTGGCGAGATTCGAAAGGTTCGCTGAAAGCTCTAACTGGCAACCTCAAGACTGGGCAATTCGACTGAGTGCACTTCTGACGGGGCAAGCTCTCGAAGTTTACACCAGACTGTCGAACGATGACGCCAAAAACTACGACGTCTTGAAAGAGGCCCTGTTGCAGTGCTACAACTTTACAGAGAAGGGCTACCGTAAACGCTTCCGTGAATGCCGGCCTAAGTCAGACGAGACGCCAAAGCAATTTGTGGAGCGCCTGTCATCATACCTACACAAGTGGGTGGAATTATCAGGCAAAGGGAAGACTTACGAGAGTCTCCATGAGCTGATCGTGAGGGAACAATTACTCAACGCCTGCCCTAAGGACCTCGCGACCCACTTAGAAGAACAAAAGCTGCAGACGCTTAAAGATGTGACTGAGGCTGCTGAAAGATATCTCATCGCTCATGGGAAGACCCTGGGGCCACCCAGCGCGACGAAACATTTTCAGAAGACTGGAAACCATGTGAACCAGATCCAGGGGAGCCAGACGAACCAGAGACAGACGGACTCCACGCCTCCTCCCAGGGAAGGGCATTCAAGAGGCTGTTTCACTTGCAACGCTACAGACCACAGAGCGGCTAACTGTCCTCAAAACAAAAGTAGCGGACAGCGGAGCAGTACGGACAATGCAGCGGCGGGCAACCGACAGAGACGTTTCTCCAATCTACGGCAAACCAGTAGATCTGACCATCAAGTGTGCGGCGGGAGCGTCATTCTTCCGAGTGAGACCGAGCGCGCAGCTACTCCCGCGGACGTGCAAGAGTGCATAACCGATGGCCAACTTCTCCTTGCCAACGGGAAATCCATCCCCGTCGTCGCCAGCGCAGCTGTGACCGTACAGAACATGCCTGTTTCCAAGGGACGCGTCGGAAATCATGAAATGACTGTTTTAAGAGACTCTGGCTGCAGTGGGGTCATCGTCAGAGAAGACCTAATCGCTAAAGAACAGTTCACTGGCGATTCAAAATGGACACTTATGGCCGACAGCAAATGTGTGAAAGCGCCAGTTGCAAAAATTCAAGTCAACACCCCTTTCTATATAGGCGAAGTCGGAGCGGTTTGCCTGAAGAAGCCGCTGTATGATTTGATGATCGGGAATATCGACGGCGCGAGACGACCCGACGACCCCGATCCAGAGTGGAGTCCTGCCTCAACTCAACACGTCGAAGTTGTGGAGGAGGATCCATTGCCGTTTCCCGATGGAGACCTTACAGAGCTGCTACGGGACAATGTGGTTACTCCGGCTCAGCCCTGCCGACCAGAGATCGTCAGTGCCGTTACAACCAGGGCCCAGGCCAAGAGAGACAAGACGTCTACGCCACTGAAGGTCGCCGACAACTCTAAAGCTGCCATCGTGGACAGAGATAAGCTGATCCAGCTCCAGGAAGATGATAGTACTTTAAACAAGTACAGGAACCGCCAAGACCACGTGACCAAAGGCAGTGGTACGGTCTATTTCGAGGTGAAGGCCAAGATCCTGTACAGAATCTTCCAGCACCCGAGGGTCAACGGAGGGAAACCACTGCGTCAAGTCTTGGTACCGTTACCCCTAAGGCGCCAGGTGATGGAAGTAGCGCATGACTCAATCATGGGAGGTCACCTAGGCATCAAGAAGACGTCAGACAGAATACAGGCGGTGTTCTACTGGCCAGGACTTCATGCGGACGTCAGCCGTTTCTGCCGATCATGTGACATTTGCCAGAAGACCATACCTCGAGGAAGGGTCCCGAAAGTGCCAATGCAGAGAATGCCTTTGATCGACCGACCTTTCAAGAGGGTGGCCTTAGACTTAATCGGCGAAATAAGACCTCCGAGTGAAGAAGGTCATCGATGGGTACTGACTTTAGTGGACTATGCGACTCGGTACCCAGAAGCAGTGCCTCTGAAGAAGATTGACACTGAGACTGTTGCAGAGGCGCTAGTGGACATGTTCAGTAGACTTGGAGTGCCTGAAGAAATTCTGACAGACCTCGGGACGCAGTTCGTCTCTGACTGCATGAAGGAGGTCAACAGACTGCTGAGCATCCGGCATTTAACTACGACACCCTACCATCCAATGTGCAACGGGCTTGTCGAGAAGTTCAATGCTACGCTGAAGGCCACCCTGAAGAAACTGTGCAGCGAGCAGCCCAGACAATGGCATCGCTATATCAACGCCTTACTTTTCGCCTACAGAGAAGTACCGCAAGAGTCCACCGGCTTTTCTCCGTTCGAGCTGCTGTACGGAAGAACCATCCGAGGGCCGATGCACATCCTAAAAGAACTGTGGACGAAAGAAGTAGACACCCCAGAGGTGAAGAACAGTTACCAGTACGTGTTTGAGCTACGGGAGAAGCTGGAGCAGACTCTCGAGATAGCCAGAGAAAACCTGAAGAAGTCCCAGGACTGTGGAAAGCACTACTATGATCGTAGGGCTGTGAACAGGAAGTTTAAACCTAGCAACAAAGTGCTAGTGCTGCTACCTACTGATCATAATAAGTTGCTGATGCAGTGGAAAGGCCCGTATGAAGTGGAGACCGTGGTGGGAATCAACGACTACAAGGTGAAGGTGGGCCAGCATTCCAAGATATACCACGCCAACCTCCTTAAGCTGTACGTGGAGAGGCCGCCAGAGACTGTACATGCAGCAACAGCAGCTGTGACCGACGACAGCTTTGACAGCGAAGAACTGTTGGGACTTGGAGACTTCCACAGCAAAGAAGGCATCGATGATGTTAAGCTAGGACCAAGCTTGACGGAAGGTCATAAGATGGAGCTCAAGGACTTTATGGGCGAGTTTCCACATAGCTTCAATGATGTCCCAGGCTCTACGACTTTGGTCGAACATGAAGTCCACACCCAGACCTGGAAGGAGCATCTGCAGACCATGAGGGAGCTGTTCCACCGTCCCGCAGAAGCTAACCTGACCGTGAGACCCAGCAAATGCATCCTGGGAGCTGACAACGTCGACTGCGTCGGACATCCGATGGAAGAAGGAGACAACGGAGGACGCCCTGATTCCAGGGAAGCCCACGTGATCATCGTCTTTGACCCTGGGCCGATGACGACCGCAACTGACGAGGGCGACGTTTCCTTGCGGATGAAAGATCATTGACTGTGTGGACGAACTAAGAATATTGGTAATGACAGACTTGAAAATGAAAAACGTTGACTGGGTAAATGATCTGTGAACATTGACAGTATCGAGACGGATTTGGGGATGAGAACCATTGACTCTGTGTGAATGAACTGAGAACGTTGATAGTGTTCAGATAGTCTGAAATAAGTTTTAATTCTGAACTTTGTTTGTGCATTACGTTTCAACGTTGTGGAAAGAAATTGGGTAAATTTCTTCTTGAGTGGGGGGTTATGTTACGTTGAAACGCGAACGAAAGTATGTCGGAAGCGTGTACGATAGATCTAATCGTTTCGATTTGCAAAGTATTCAATAATGGAGTTTATTTACCCTTGATTTGAGTTTGTATTGTTGTTAGGAGTGGTTTTGTATAACGTTGATAATTTTCGTTGGTCGATATTATTGAAGAATTTTCGTGATCTGTCGATAGAAATTTCCCGATGGATATCGAAGGTCGTGAATGTTCCCGGAAGTAGAGGAAACAGGTATGACGTAAGTCAGTGATGACGATCTTTAGTTCGATTGGTGGCAGTACGTCATTTCTACCATGTACCAAATTGTTCCAGAAAAGAGAGAGGTTATTTAATCGTGTGCCGAGTTGCTGTTGAGAGAGTAAAGTTGTTGATAGTGATTTGAGAGTTGCTGTGAAAGTTGTTGAGTTGAGTTGAGAATTGTATGCAGTTGTTGATGTGTGCTGAATAAAAGTGGAAAACTCCATACGTCGACTTTGTGACTTGTATGCTGATTGAGCAGGCTGTGTGAATAAACGAATCTGAGTTACACCCTATCAGGAATTCAGCATTGGGGCTGAATCAAATACTGATAGAAAACACCAACATCGAACTGAGTGTAACAGATAGGGATACACAATATATACATAGTGATTACAAGAATGGCACTATAATTATTACAAGACACAGCAGCCTCTAACTACAAACAATAACATATGCAGTAAATGAAAAAGCAACAACAATGTTCAAACATTTGTGACACCTCTTAAAACAAGAAAAATGATGAAATAAAATAAAATCAAAAATAAATAAATAAATAAATAAATAAGTGATATGCACTCAAAAGAACAATCGCATAAAGATGCAAGATACAACAAAAACAACAGTCATCAGAGAAGTGAATAAAAAAGGGAAAGAATAACATTACTTTACATCATTATTGCTTTAGGTCCAGCGGACTCTTCCGAGCCAAATCAGTACCGGACAACCCCTGATCCGCATAAAAGATCTGCTGAAATAACCCTAGTGGTAAAACTGAAAGCTCTCCACCAGCCAGTCACTTTACAATAAAGACATCCCACGCAGGGGACGCTGAGACTGTACTCTAATTTATCGAACCCCCGTTTACAAAAACAAAATAGAATACAAACATCATTATATATTATCAACAAAACGCATACATATAAAATGCCTACATTGCTAAATAATAACATCATAGGAAGCCCTAGCGACCACTTGGCAGAAAGCATCCAATATTCCCAAGCTGATCCAACAGACCTCATACACAAATCAGGAGCCTTGTCCCGGAAGAGTTTTCAAGAAAAAAGGTAGGTGACTGGTCAAGCGAAGAAGAAGATAGTATAGCAGATTGATAGAACACAGCATGAATGAGAAAGAGCAAATGAGAAAGACAGCGACAGTGGGAATTTAAAGCACTAAATTTCTAGAAAGTGGGGATACTATTTATACTGAAACCCCCGGCACCCCAACGGGGGTAAGGGATGCCAGAACAGTAAAACACACATGCATGACCACCAAACAGTATTCAAATATTGGAGGAAAAAAAAAACAATGCTGTACTACTTAAAAAGTGAAAATATTATTCCAATAAGACGACTTAAATTTATCAGTGTGCTTTTCGATTTCGAGTTCATTAGCTGATTTGATTTGAAGACATTTGGGTGATTCCTAAAATACCGTGGCAATGGGGAAAATCTGTTGTCTTTTAGAAGGGGATTAGTACAATTAAACAAATAATGGAATTCATCACATATTTCATTTAAATCAAACAAAGAACACAATTTTCTTCTCTGGGAATATTTATATATCTTTGACTTTGAATCGGAAGTTTGTGGCAACCGAGTCTAAATTTTTAACGGATTTATTCTAAAAATGGTGACAAATTAACTAAGTAATCCTCAAAACAAATCTTTTCCTTGAAAATTTTGTAAATAATACAACTGTTAATCTGATGCCATATTTGCAAAAATTTGTCTTTCAGGCGTTGTTTGACTAGATTCTTAAAATAATTCAAAGAATAACTACAACCACGCAACCATATGAAAGACAAACCGAGATCGTTCAGAAGAGAACGAACCGTATTTAACCAAGATAATTTGTACTCACTATTAAAAAACAAATAAGAGCACAGACGAAACATAAGCACCAACATTTTTGTGGAATCATTACAACAATCGATACACAGTTTGTACCAAAAACAAAGTGACCTGCATTTGGCATCCAAAGAGACAGGAATACAGCCAACCTCACCCAAAACCATGCAAGTCGGCGTGCAAGTTTTTACGTTAAGGATCATTTTCAAAAATTGTAGTTGCAACCTATCACATATTTCCATTTTATCGTGAGCCCACACCTCGCAGTTATACAATAGAATCGGTTTGATACATTTATCAAAGAGACCTAGCTGGACATCAAGCGGCAAATTTAACTTTATACACTTCCTTAAAAGTGCATACATCTCACGTTCAGCTGACATGCTCTGGGCTTTCAAGTTCTTTTGAAACTTATTGTTATAATGAAAGAGGGTGCCTAAATATTTATATTACCAAACTATTTGAAGGATTACATCATTAAACTTGAAGACCGGCAACTTCCTGACTTTACCGCAGGAGAAAATCATATGAAAGTTCGCAAATTCTGGTAGAAATGTAAAAGCTGTATGTACGAACAGGATAGTTTTGCTGGAATCAGGATGGAACTCTCAAGGCCCCCTACTCAAGCAAACACAACTTGCGGTTTATGGTAGGGATGTAAAACACTAAAACAAAACAAAACAGAATTAACAAATAAAACTCAATTTCAGAAAACCGACTACTTTTCAGAAAGTGCTGTGAAAGTCTCCGGCCGCAGTTGGGAATTGAAGCCGCGTGGTCCGCGCCCCGAGTGGGCCCCAGGAGACTTGAGAGAGGATGAGAGAGTGCTAGACCATTGAGAACTGCACCGACAGGCGCATCAGATTAGACGGATGGAGGCACATTCAGGGATCAAAAACGATAAATTCCGATTACCACAATGCGCCCCAAGGTCCGATAAATTATAACTCGCTCCCGAGACACAGACACCGAGAGCTCAAGTGAACAACATAGAAGAGAGACAGAGACAGAGACAGACAGACAGGCAGACAGAGAGAGAGCCACAGAGAGAGAGGGAGAGAGACAGACAGACAAATGGACCGACATACAGACATAGATTGTTACTATCTTTAAAATTCCATAAAAATCTGGGACGAGGGATAATTGTCAAAAACTCGCCCAGGAATGGGTCTTTATTTGAGAGAGGCATTCACTGGAAGAGTAATTCTTCCCTTGCCCTGACATCTACACAGACCGCCTCCATTAGCAACTGACAAGCCAATCCCGCACAAACGGATCAGGTGACACAATAACAAAACATCAGGTGACCGTGGAAAACGAATTCAATTTTGAGAACTGTGCGCGATTTATATGAGGCCCTCCCGAGAAATGAAACACACGGAGAAAATATAATTATAGAATGCACGGTGAAAAGAAAAAAAAAGACATATACAGTACATCATTAAATGGATTGAAGTTGAAGTCATGCATGCCTTAAATAGTTTGAAATGTACTTATGGGGTGCTGTCTCCATGACCAGATACTGACACGTAAGTGTGTCATGAAGCTACTTCTAGAAATAAGTGCTAAGTATTGTTGGTCGTTACGTCGAAGTCATTCGGCCTCTAATTGAGCGTATTTGGAGATACATTAGTACTACTACTACTACTACTACTACTACTACTACTACTACTACTACTACTACTACGACTAATAATAATAATAATAATAATAATAATAATAATAATAATAATAATAATAATAATAATGGATAATATACGCGTCTTATTCCTAACTCAGACTCGAAGCGCGGCGATCTATAACCAGCATACATGTTATTGCTTCGAGCTTTTTCTTCCATCATCATCATCATCATCATCATCATCATCATCATCATCATCATCATCATCATCATCATCATCATCATCATTATCATCATCTTCTTCTTCTTCTTCTTCTTCTTCTTCTTCTTCTTCTTCTTCTTCTTCTTCTTCTTCTTCATCATCACCTCCACCCCCACCACCACAAAATAACAATCCGCCATCCAACCCCCATCCCCTGCCTCCTCGTAAAATTTTGGATTGTTTGGTCACTTTAACAATAGAAGGTGTAGAGGTTAGAGGTGGGGGGAGGAGTGATTGGGTAAGAGTGATAGACTATTCTAAGAGTTTGTTTTTATTCAAATATTATAATCGTATACCCTTGCACACAGAATAGCGAGCGAGACAGAAGGCGAAGAAGAAGCGAGATGAAAAGAGAGAGAGAGAGAGAGAGAGAGAGAGAGAGAGAGAGAGAGAGGAGAGAGAGAGAGAGAGAGAGAGAGAGAGAGAGAGAGAGATGATGTAGCAGAAAGAAAGACCCGCAATGGATGTGTTTGGGGGGCAGGGGGATATGAGAAAGCAGGGGTTGGGGGAGGGGAGAGGGGTACAATGTATCATTGTTAGAAGTTATTCCCCCTATTCAGTACACAATCGTTGTTCTTAGCGGAAGTTCTAATTGGATTGCGTGCCCGTTGTATCCTTTTAGTGGGCACAAGGGATCACAGTACTCAGTTAGAAATTGTCCTTTGGCGATGCACAATAAACGCCAAACCGCTATGTTCAACATCTAAATTTGTTGTTAACAATAAAGAGAAAAAAATAAAAAGAATCAGAATTTTTACTAATACTTACACCAGCAAAACTTACAATTTGGAATTTCAATCATGCGAGGAATCTCCAAATGATTGCTTCAACATGTGATTACTGTCAAAGTTTGGATTTTTCGAGCAAGTTTTGAAACTATGAAGTGTGACCTGCACATGCAGCGTAATGGTACACATGGCGCAGTACTGTTTTGGAGGGGGACATTTCAAAACAGCTTGCTGAAATGGGAATGAGAAAATTTTAAGAACCATAATTATGAAATTGCGGTGTGACATCCCTGCTTATTTTTTTTTCAGACTTTCAGGATCAAGAATTTGTGGAATCAATGGAAACAGTAGCTATTGTACGCGGAAGCGAGTTTGAGACCATTCCGCCCCAGCGTACACAAATTCAGTGGATTGTCCATATTTGAATCAGTACAGTATTTGGAAACGAAGGTGACTAAATTTGGCCCATTTTCTCCGGACGTCTCGGGAAGAAGTAGTTCGAGATAAGAAAATTAGTTGCTAAATGAATTGCACTCATTCTGACCCTATTCCTAACCTTAACCCTAACCCTCATTCTGACCAAGGAGTTATACAGCTATACCCAGCACATCACCAACGACGAAGTCCGACAGACCATCACACAAGCCATTGGACAACACGATGACCTGCCTGCTCACATTGGTGATAAAACGGAAACTCCGATGGTAGGGCCACGTCACCAGTGCATCAGGTCTTGCAAAGACCATCCTGCAAGGCACAGTGCAAGGAGGTAGAAGAAGAGGGAGACCGAAAAAGAGATGGTAGGACAACATTCGAGAATGGACTGGTTTGACATTGAGCGAAGCCATGAGGGTTGCTGAGGACAGAGAAAGATGGAGTACGCTGGATAAACGATCATGTGTGGTGCCCCTACAACCTCCGAGTAACGGGATAGGATAAGGACCAAGGACAAGGACAAATGTTTCTTTATTTATGATAAGGCATGAACGATCGTAGAAGTGCAAGGAAAATGGTAAAAAAATTATAAGAAACTTAAAATGACATTAGTAGTAGTAGTAGTAGTAGTAGTAGTAGTAGTAGTAGTAGTAGTAGTAGTAGTAGTAGTAGTAGTAGTAGTAGTATCAGTATCAGTAGTACTACTACTACTTCTAAGTTATATAGGATTGTTTAACAGTGGCAATGTTATTTTTTTGTAAATTAAATAACAGTAGTCTAACATTATGAATTTCTTAGGGTGTAAATTGATTTGGAATAGAATTCAAAAGGCCCCAATTCGAAGGCTTTGTTTACATTTGGCAAAACCGGGTTTACCCTAAAATCCGCACTGTTATTACATTACACAATGATAAAGTGGGCTTTCCTTGCTCAAACCAACCGCTGTTGTTGTTGTTGTTGTTGTTGTTGTTGTTGTTGTTGTTGTAGTTGTTGTTGTTTTGTTGTTGTTGTTTTTTGGTAACGCTTTATTGTCCCTTTTTATCGGGAAATTCTGGGCCGCCTCCCCTGAGGAAGACGTAGTCGCAGCCTGTGGCGCGCCCAAACCCAACCTACCTAACATTAGTGGTGTTTTTGACATTTTGCGGGGGGTGCAAACCGGAGCACCTGGAGAAAACCTCCGAGACGTTGCCCGAGTCGAAAGTAAATAATATTTGGAGACACATAACGCCCAGAGGCAGGATCGATCCCACACCTTTCAGGCGCCATTGGTTTCTGTTCTGTGAACAGGGCAAGTTATTCCCGCCTTAGCCAACTTGGCCCATTTTAAATTTCGGTTGTGACAGAGAGTGAATTCCCCTGATTAACGGTACATCGAATACTATAGCCGGGTGACCTTTGACCCTATTTGTGATTGAACAACGAAGTTGATCTTTGGTGCTTGAGGTATGGTCTATTTAATCAACCTAAAACACACACACACACACACACACACACACACACACACACAAACCTAACGAGCAATTATTGTTTTTACGGGTTCTGTCTCTTACCAGTTATGGTAGCTGCTATTTTTAGCTCCAGAATGTTTGCTGGCTAGCCAACGGCCGTTGCTATTAATAGGCACACAATTACGGAATTTATTCATTTAAAAATAGGATAGGATAGGGATAGGATCCAAAGAGTTATGTTTGTTGCCATCTTATTTTCTCAGTGGGTCAACAATCACTGGGAAGGTTAAGGGGTGTGTCGATGGGGCCTGGTCGCCGTGGGTCTCTTTAAAGAACAGATTCAATTAACTGGGATTGAAAGGTGTGGTGATGGTGATTTTGGAGATGATGATACTGTTGTTGGAGAGATAATGATGACGACGACGATGATGATGATGATGATGATGACGATGATGATGATGATGATGATGATGATGATGAGAGGGAGAGATGGAGGAGGGATTTAAAAATCGGAGGCAACGAACATGATGTTTATATAGCGGAAAGGGAGGCGACTGGGTGAGTCTTGGGAGAGAAGTTGTCTACCTTGAATTTCTTGGTTCGACAGGACATTTGTTCTCCCCGGCTGACCATTAGCCTTCTGCTTTTAGTGGTGAGCGGGACTACATTCAACAGGCATTTTATGCAGGTCGGTGGCAGCGACTTGCGTTGAAGTGTCGTGGCACTAGTAGCCGGCAATCTGGTTTATTACCAACCACGCATCACTGCCTTGCAGGGGAAATATTTTTACGTCTCTCTTACGAGGGCAGGGATGTTGCTAGGAAATTTTTTCTTCGGCGATTTGGCCGAAACAGCCGTGAAACTTTCGGCTTTTTACAGAAAGTTTCGGCTCTCTCTTCCAAAGCAGTCTCATACGTTGTTTTTTTTTTTTTTACTAGATTCACTACGTTAACGTCCACCTCCATATATTAAAGATGTTCTGTGGATGCTTATCTTTGTAATAAAACATGATTTTAAGAGTAGAATAAGAACATTCAAAAGAAATTTTATTTTCTGAAATGTTAGACACACAAAAACAATAAAAAGTTTAGACTGTCCCTTGACAGACCACAATACTGTTAACTGGGTTTAACCTTTGTAATTATCGAATCCTCACCTAAACTGCAAGCGTACAGCATAGGAATATCGCAAAATTGGACAAAACCGAGCCGATTCACCCGTGAAAACTTCGGCTCGGCGAGCCGACATGACGGACTGTTTATCGGCTTTTTTTTTTTTTAAAATAAAATTTCGGCTAAAAGCCGAAGATCCGACCCAAACGACATCCCTGCGAGGGATAATAGAAAATAACAGCTCGGGTTGGGCCGTGTTCTCAAGGTCGTGGCCGAGAGACGGGAGTCAAAATGCTTCCGCTCGGCTACATTTATGTACACCTTCCGCTGACAGTAAATCACGCTTAATTGCAACGCTCTGGCTGTGCCTGAACTAACGAGCAGAATGAACGTTAATTGTTTCAGTTTTCACCACGGGAGTATTGGATGTAAAGATGGCTGCGTCGTACCCGAGTATCGTGGGATTGTTAGGGTAGGGCTTCGGACTGCTGGTTTTACCACGGTGAGCCTATGCTTACGACTCCTTTCCACTATCTCTGCCGCTGGTCTGTGGTATAGACTACCAAGTCAAGTGAAGAAATTTTATCCCCCAAAATTTTCGTTCTTACGCGGTTTGGGAATGAACCGGTTGAACGGCGTACATACATAACGTAGCTACACTAACGTTTTGTCTCTCACTGGAGGTACTCTGCGTGTCTCAGCTACACTGTGGTCAGTGGACCTGTTGTTGTGGTCAGTGGACCTGTTGTTGTGGTCATTGGACCTGTTGCTATAGTCATTGGACCTGTTGCTATAGTCATTGGACCTGTTGCTATAGTCATTGGACCTGTTGCTATAGTCATTGGACCTGTTGTTGTGGTCATTGGACCTGTTGCTGTGGTCATTGGACCTGTTGTTGTGGTCAGTGGACCTGTTGCTGTGGTCAGTGGACCTGTTGTTGTGGTCAGTGGACCTGTTGTTGTGGTCAGTGGACCTGTTGATGTGGTCAGTGGACCTGTTGTTGTGGTCAGTGGACCTGTTGTTGTGGTCATTGGACCTGTTGCTATAGTCATTGGACCTTTTGCTATAGTCATTGGACCTGTTGCTATAGTCATTGGACCTTTTGCTATAGTCATTGGACCTGTTGCTAAAGTCATTGGACCTGTTGCTATAGTCATTGGACCTTTTGCTATAGTCATTGGACCTGTTGCTAAAGTCATTGGACCTGTTGCTGTGGTCATTGGACCTGTTGCTATGGTAATTGGGCCTGTTGATATAGTCATTGGACCTGTTGCTATAGTCATTGGACCTGTTGCTATAGTCATTGGACCTGTTGCTATAGTCATTCGACCTGTTGCTATAGTCATTCGACCTGTTGCTGTGGTATTTGGACCTGTGGCTATAGTCCTTGGACCTGTTGCTATAGTCCGTGGACCTGTTGCTATAGTCATTGGACTTGTTACTGTGGTAATTGGACCTGTTGCTATAGTCCTTGGACCTGTTACTATAGTCAATGGACATGTTGCTATAGTCACTGGACCTGTTGCTGTGGTCATTGGACCTGTTGCTGGGGTTGTAGACCTAAACCCACCTACTTAGCTCCGTGTAATGATTCAGTCACCCAGTAATAGTATTGGATGCAGTAAAACTAAAATTTGAAATAAATAAAAGAAAATTCGGGTGCCTTTCCGTCTTCTACTAGTGATCTCCTTGCCTTTACACCGCATGTTTGAATGATAGATGCATGTTTGTGTGTGTCTGGGTGTGTGTGTGTATGGGTGGGTGGGTAAAACATGTAAAGTCTAATTATATACCAAATTTGAACCAAATCCCTCAGTAGTTTAAGAAACAATAGGATAAGAAGAAAACTACTGCAAAATATGATGTCACCATGATGACGTCACCTGATGACGTCACTTAATGTACCCTAGTTTCGTTTAAGGCTCAAGGCATCAGTACAATGTAATTTGGTGTTTAGAACCATGAAGACGGCGGACTGTCGAGTGGTGCTGGGATTAAAAGTTGTTAAAAGCTGAACAGCCTATTTTCAGGGCGATCCCCGGGTATCCATAACAGTGGGTTATATAGAGACTAGCTTGGGTGACGTTCCAGAACTGACCCATACTAGCAAACATTTTACCCTTATCTACCTGTTTTGTATGGAGTTCCCCGAGTTCTTGTCTTTCATTGTATTTCTTTTCTGGTTGTCTTGCCTTTATGACGAAAATCTTCAACTGACTATTTTCGACACTCTTTCTTCCATTTTCTGTCTATTTGTACATATATCTCCTTATTGTCGTAGTAGTAGTAGTAGTAGTAGTAGTAGTAGTAGTAGTAGTAGTAGTATTAGTAGTAGTAGTAGTAGTAGTAGTAGTGGCCTCGTGGCGCAATGGATTAGTCGTCGGTTTTTTATGCCGAAGGTCGCGGGTTCGATTCCCGCAATGGGCGAACGTATGTGACTTAGGTACGAGACTATTGAGGTCACCGAGGGTTTTCTCCGGGCACTCCGGTTTCCTCCCTCCCTTCAATAATGGTATTGGACGCAGTCAATATAAAAAAATAATTCAAAAATAAAATTTTGATTTTCGTTCCGTCTTCCAATAGCGATCTCCCTGCCTTTACACCACCTGTTTGAGTGATGGATGTGTATTTGTTGTATGTGTGTGAGGGTGGATGAGAGAGGTGAGCGTGTATGTCGGTACAGATCGCCGCGTTTTGAGCCTGATTGATTTGGGGAAAGGCGCGTATATAGCATCCAGTAGTAGTAGTAGTAGTAGTAGTAGTAGTAGTAGTAGTAGTAGTAGTAGTAGTAGTAGTAGTAGTAGTAGTAGTAGTAACTTCTTGTTCTTGTTCTTCTTCTTGTTCTTGTTCTTCTTCTTCCTCTTCCTCTTCTCCTCCTCCTCCTGCTTTCCCTCATCTCTTTGAAGTCTTTCTTTCAAATTGAAAGATTTTAGTAGTCTACGTTGGCCCAAATCCATAGCAGGACCATTCTTTGACTCCAGCGTGTAAAAATAGTTTGGGGGTTGGAAATGGCCAAAGAGCAGCAAGGCAGAAAATGACACGTTGGCAGCATCAACTGACAGGGCTCAGTCCAGTGTTCCTTGATGCCAATAGTTCTCTGGCATTGTGTTCCCCCAAATCTAGGTCTTTCCTTTCCGGAAGCATATTTTCTCTCAATGTTTTCAGGCACGTAGTCGAAGTTTCCCCAAATAACATTTCCCCAGGTCAGTATTCCCCCATTTTTGTGTTTCCTCTGATCGTTACGCCTTGGTTTACGTACCTTTATTATAACATCTACAGGATAGCATAAAGGTTAGTTAAGGTTAACCTGACACCAACAAACCAAAGACCGTACATGTTGTATTGGCTTATTTACGTTGTAAGCCTACTTTATTAGGCACCAGTTTAACAATTCACCAACAAAGATTGTAGTAAAAATTGAGAGGTTCATGAATAATTCCTTAAACAAATACGCCACTTAATTGTTAAAGAAACGTATTAAAGATAGTAATAAAATTAAGAATAAATTCTTAGTGTACATAATATTCTTTGGACGTTATGTGTCCATGTTCAGGAAACAGTTCTGTGGAATATTATTTTATTTGAACGTCTAATAAGTTTGTCAAAATGAGAAGAATATGGTATTAATACCAACAAATACGAACAATCAATCGAAGGCATTTTATATCACCCAGGCATTGTTAATGTAGCGGAAAGGGAGGCGACTGGTTGAGGCTTGGGAGAGAAGTTGTCTACTTTTTTGGTTAGACTAGCCTAGGGTGGCTCCTGCTGTGCAGATTTCTTTTTGGATGCCATTGGGTTATGCAGGACAAGGCGACACGACATTTGCTCTCCCCGGCTGACCATTCGCCTTCTGCTTTTGGTGGTGAGCGGGACTACATTATTGGCAGGCATTTTATGCAGATCGGTGGCAGCGACTTGTGCTGAAGTGTCGTGGCACTAGTAGCTACCCAACCACGCTTCACCGCCTTGCAGGGTAAATATTTGTATGTCACTCTTACGAGGGATAAAATAAATAACAGCTGGAGTTTGGCCGTGTTCTGTAGGTCGTGGCCGAGAGACGGGGGTCAAATACTTCCGCTCGGTTACATTAACATTGTTCGTTTTATTGTAAAATCACCATCGCCAAAACATAGACCTTGGAGTACATAGATTTCGGGAAACTCAGAGCATAGAGATATGGGTAAGGGTGGAGGGAGAAGTGGGATGAGGTGGGGATGAGGTGTGATGAGGTGTGATGAGGTGGGGATGAGATGGGATGAGGTGGGGATGAGGTGGGGATGAGGGAGTAAACTCGGGTACAGATGAATTTAAACTTGGACCGGAAGGAACGTAGACTTGGAGAAATATAAATGCAGAGCTGGGAGACTCTAACCATAGACCTTATAGAACCAAGAACCAGAGAATGCCGAGACCTGGGTGGAACATAGATCAGGGAAACGTAAGTGTGGGGAAATACAGAAAACAGAATACAGAATGTATTCAGCCAAGTGACAACATAGCATTGCTCAGTGGGAAATTGCCCTGACCCTGGTAAGCAGATCTGCAACACACATACATTCACACGCGCACCACACCACCGGTAAATTTCACCGTAACTATGAGAACCCTCAAATCTGAAAAAATTGAAGACCTCGCGAAACGTTGATCTGGAGAAATAACAGAACTATGGGGGAACATAGGCCAACTCCCTGTTTAGAAAACAAAAGTGTTGAGTGAAGGGCTTGAATTACCCCATTCAGTGCATTTCATGGAGGCCAAGCACTGTGTATGTTACAAGCTATGACAACTCGAGCACAGACGTTATTGCAATGTCCACTACTACTGTACGTGACACAAACCTGACGTGTCTCTAAATGGGGGAAAAAAGAACGCATTCCAGCAATCATTTGACAATACCGAGAGAGAGAGAGAGAGAGAGGGAGGGAGAGAGAGAGAGAGGGAGAAAGAGGGAGAGAGAGATGGAGAGTGAGAGGGAGAGAGGTCGCAAGTGAGGGAGAGTGAAATTGCATATTTGAGCAGTAATATGCGAATGTGTGAGAGAGAGAGAGAGAGAGAGAGAGAGAGAGAGAGAGAGAGAGAGAGAGAGGGGGGGGGAGAGAGAAAGAGGGAGAAAGAGATGGAGCGTGAGAGGGAGAGAGGTCGCAAGTGAGGGAGAGTGAAATTGCATATTTGAGCAGTAATATGCGAATGTGAGAGAGAGAGAGAGGGGGGGGGGGTAAAAAGAGAGAGAGAGAGAGGGGGGGGAGAGAGAGAGAGCTAAAGAGAGAGACAGACAGACAGACAGAGAAAAAGAGAGAGATGGCGATGAAGATGAAGTACAAGAACGAAAGCAGCGACGAGACCAACAAACAACAACAACAACAACAACAACAACAACAACAACAACAACAACAACAACAACGTCGAATGTCCGCATGAACCATGGCAAAAAAAATGTCTTAGCAAATCAGTTCTTTAAATTAAAAAAGAAAAGTGATCACCTCAGTCGAATGAAAAAATACTTTACTTAATAACGTGCAAAATAATGTCGGTGGTTGGCGGACAGTTTAACAGGAAATCAATGTCGCTGCACTCGCTGGGCATCCTGAGATGGCCCGGAGTCGTTTTGATCCTGCTGTCTTGATTTCGTTCTCCTATCTCTCACGCTCTCAGTGTTACTGGGCCGCCGAGGAAAGAACAAGAAGAAGAAAGAGGAGAGGAGAGAAACAGAAGGAGAAAGAAAAGGAGGAGGAAGAGGAAGAGGAAGAGAGGAAAAAGAGGAATAGAAGTGAATCAGCAATACCGAGCAGTGCCCTGGCTTGATAACGAGAACTATATAGTATTACAAAGCACTGTGGAATAACTGGATTGAGAGATTACTGAGGAAGGGGAAAATCGGATAATAAGAAAATAAAATGACTTATTGTCCAAAGCACAACAAGATCCCTGAAGGAGTCCTCAAGGAAAGAAAATCCTACATCTTCCTGCGAAAAACAATATCAACAATTTGACTGAATGGGAACAGAAATGGAACAGAAATGGAAAAGTAAGTTTACAAAACTTTGGGAAAGAGAACTGTCTTAACTCATCCTTCCCAATAAACATTTTCAATCAAAGAGAGAAACTTCAATATAAAGTCCTCAGATGTGACTCTCACTTACAGAGGCACATTACAACAGCAGGTTGGCAGTGCTAAGCAAATCCATGGCAGTGCTAAGCAATTCTCTGGCAGGGC
>CM072517.1:29081604-29104104 GCA_036898135.1 Oncomelania hupensis | reverse complement strand
CTCTCTCTCTCTCTCTCTCTCTCCTCCGCGTGTTGTAAGTGCGTGCGTGCGTGTGTGTGAGCAAGAAATGAACGAACAAATGAATGAATGACTTGCGGGCAGGGGGACAAGAGTGAGGTAGAGGGAAGAGGGGAAGAGGGGAAGAGGTATGGTGATCAAAAAGACGACCCTCCCCCCCTCTCACCCCCCCCCTCCCCCAAAAAGAAATTGGCGTGCAAAGTCAAGCCCTAAAACATAAAACAAAATACGAATACTGAAACAAAAAGCAATAAACACAAAACAGAAAATTGCTATGGAGCCATAGACAGACCGATAGATAGATATTCATTGTTTATTACTGTTATATAGCGCACTTATAAGCTCAGAGAGCTTCTCAAAGCGCTGGCCACTACTATCCAACAATCACAAAATAGTTTGCTGAAGTCAGGGTTCGAACCCACGTCGCCCAAGACGCGCGTACACACGTCGAGCGCTCTGACGACTGAGCTATCGGGTCCAAAGGACTGCCAAGGGCCGAATCGGGACCACGATGGGGCCATCAAACTCTTTAATATTATAGTAACACGAAGCCAGCCACAATGATCATAACGATCATGGTGTAAGACCAACAACAACAGTGACAACGCAAAACAGTGATCACCAGTACGATGACTATGGCCACCATGGTAAGGACAGCGACAAAGCAAACAATGGCGACGATCATGACGACGAAAGTGGTGGCGACGACAACAACATCAACAAAGACAACAATGATGGTATCATCAAAAAGATAAATCATCATCACCATCATCAAAACAGCTACAGTGACAACGAATAATGAATGGAGGAGTGGTTCTTACGTAGCCCTTATCCCAATCAAAGATAGCTTAAGGCAACACCTAGCAGCCTGACGATCATGAGCGGCCGAGATGGCGATAACGATAGCAAACATGATAATAACACTCACACCGACAACAATAATGACAATAGCGACGACGGAAACAGCCACAAAGGCGACGAATACGACGATGACAACAAGTATGCATGACTTGCGTCTCCACTAAAGACAATCATGCATGATGCTGATGTACATCTCCACTAAAGACAAACATACCTGATGTGGATGACTCACCTCCACTAAAGACAAACATGTATGATGTGGATGACTCATCTCTACTAAAGACAAACATGTATGATGTGGTTGACTCAAGACAAACATGTATGATGTGGATGACTCACCTCCACTAAAGACAAACATGTATGATGTGGTTGACTCATCTCTACTAAAGACAAACATGTATGATGTGGTTGACTCATCTCTACTAAAAACAAACATGTATGATGTGGTTGACTCACCTCCACTAAAGACAAACATGTATGATGTGGTTGACTCACCTCCACTAAAGACAAACATGTATGATGTGGTTGACTCACCTCCACTAAAGACAAACATGTATGATGTGGTTGACTCACCTCCACTAAAGACAAACATGTATGATGTGGATGACTCACCTCCACTAAAGACAAACATGTATGATGTGGATGACTCATCTCTACTAAAGAAAAACATGTATGATGTGGTTGACTCACCTCCACTAAAGACAAACATGTATGATGTGGATGACTCACCTCCACTAAAGACAAACATGTATGATGTGGTTGACTCATCTCCACTAAAGACAAACATGTATGATGTGGTTGACTCACCTCCACTAAAGACAAACATGTATGATGTGGTTGACTCACCTCCACTAAAGACAAACATGTATGATGTGGTTGACTCACCTCCACTAAAGACAAACATGTATGATGTGGATGACTCACCTCCACTAAAGACAAAACTTATATGATGTGGATGACTCACCTCCACTAAAGACAAACATGTATGATGTGGATGACTCACTCCACTAAAGACAAACATGTATGATGTGGATGACTCACATCCACTAAAGACAAACATGTATGATGTGGATGACTCACATCCACTAAAGACAAACATGTATGATGTGGATGACTCACATCCACTAAAGACAAAACATGTATGATGTGGATGACTCACCTCCACTAAAGACAAAACATGCATGACGTGGATGACTCACCTCCACTAACAGGACGGAAACCACGGCCAGACTGGCGTAGTGCAGCTTGTGGGCGATCTCTGTACCTTTGTCATGTTGAGGGTGAGGAAGGTCGAACAGGTAACTGCTATCCTTCTCCCCTCCTCCTCCGTATCCCTCCTCTGAGTGTCCTCCCTGCTCCTCCCCTTCCCAGTCCTCCGTGGCCACAGAGGCCGCCGCAAGCAGGTTCAAGTCCCTGGGGCTGGACCTGCGATGGGAGGCCAATGGAGAGGAGGTCGTGGAAGGCGGTGGGGAAGGGGTTGAGGGGGGTGGATAAGAATCGTTTGTCACCGATACTGCTGCTCTTTCGGCTGCTTCTCCTCCACCCCCTCCTCTCTCCCCCACCCTCGTCACAGCTCTAAGTGCGGGAGCGGCGTGGGTGTGGTTGCGTCGTTGTAGGGTGCTAGCTGCGCTCTGTATCTGCAGTTTGTCGGCCGCAGTTTGCAGCGCGTGGAACACTATGTTCCCCGAGTACTGTGTGCCTGCCTCCTCTTGTCGATGTTTTTGTCCGTGATGATGGTGAGAACGTCGATGGGGATGTTGATGTTGTTGTTGTTGATGATGATGATGATGAAGATGATGATGATGATGATGATGATGATGTTGATGCGGTGGATGAAGATGATGAGAATCGTTGAGAGGAGTCGCCGAAGCGTCCGCTGTCTCGTTGCTTCCTGAGATTCCGCCTGCGCTCAGGCCACCGTAGCTACTACCACTGACGTCACCGTTTTCCTCACTAACGATGACGTCAACGATCACAGAACTATCACCGGCGGAGGACCAGTCCTCCAGGCTTTCCCCACCCCCACCCCCACCCACCCACTCCGCACTCACATCCCCGCTCCCCACGCCGGTACTGACACTACCACCGCCGGGTGGGGGCATATCAGGAGTTCTACTTCGTCGGGTCCTGTTCAGCGTGCGATGCTGACTCCAGCTGGACGGAGAAGAGACAGGAGGCGAGTCCTGACGGGGCGGGGCCAGGCCCAGCTGCCTCTGCACTTGACCTTCGCTCTGATCGTTGCGGGCGTGGTGGTCCAGGACAGCAGGGTCCCCGAATTTCCAGAAGATGTCGGAAGTGAGGATGGCGTCGAAGAGATGATCCACGTTGATGGTGCTGTTGCCGTCTGGGTCGCCCAGGTGTTGTGGGTACTTGGTCCTGAGGTTGATGACGAACTTCTCCACACGAGTCTCCGAGGCCGCCAACGTCTCTGTTAGGACAAAAACCAAAACAATAACGCCTTTAGTTGCGGTTCAAAACCTTATAATGCAGCAATTTTTGTTTTTAGATTTTAAAAGCACATATCTCACAAAGGAACGCTGATTCAGTGCGAACACAAATACTAACGCAAACAACTACTACTACAATAATAATAATAATAATAATAATAATAATAATAATAATAATAATAATAATAATAATAATAATAATAATAATAATAATAATAATAAGGTGGTCTCTGGGCGCAGTGGATTAGTCGCCGTTTCCTATGCCGAAGGTCGTGCGTTCGATTCCCGCAAGGGGCGAACTTATGTGATTTTGGTACAAGACTATTGAGGTCATCGAGGGTTTTCTCCGGGTACTCCGATTTCCTCCCTCCCTTCAATAATGGTATTGGATGCAGTCAATCTAATGGCGATTCCTATGCCAATATGGAGGCCGAAACAAGCTATCCACTCTAGCCAGAGATTTGTTTTCCTGAGGCCGCTTGAACCTCTAACAGGGAAGATGGCCAAGACAAGAAGTGGACACAAGAAGATCAGGGTGACCAAGAAGAAAGACGAGAGAACTGATACGGCCTCCGTGTTAACATCATCTGAGCCGAGAAGGGAAGCCTTTGGAAATAAGGATGCTGGCACCAGCACGGAGTCAAGGACAAGAGATGCACCCACCTCCAACAACACCACAATCATTACAACCACCACAGTGATTGTGATTTTGGAGTTAAAGCATCTCGTAACATCGCTTTGCTCTCCAATAGCCGTGTGGGAAAACATCATCCGCGAGCAAGACGGCAAAATAGATAAGTTACTGGTGTGGTCGAAGCAGACGACGCATACGGTACCGTGCAACGAGAGCAATCGGACCTATGCAGAAATTCTGAAGTCGTCGTCAGCTGGTTCTAGCGAAAAATTGATCAAAGCGTCTTCGAAGTCTGCGACGCCAACTCTGAAATCCGCTTCAGATTGTGAAAAATCAAGATGAAAGCAAAATCTTCGCAGTCCAAGACATGATGCAAAATCAACTGTAGCATCATCGGCAAGCTTTCACAACAATATCTGATCCCAAGCTCCAACAAAAGAAATACTTTTTTATGCCATAGTATTCTCCGAGCTGGTGGAAGAACAGCAAGTGTCGTTCATCAACAATGACAACGTGCCACTACATGCCATGATAGACAATGTTCCCCCAAACAAGCGGGGCTCCAGTATTCTTGCTGGCAGCATCGGCCGTCATCGTCGATAAGATTGCGTGAGAGAAGCCACGAAGACCTGCTCGGTGTCTTAACCGTGCAGGCCACTTTCCTGGTTATTATGATTGGAAAGGCAACTTCTACCCTCACTCTCCCATTCATTTCCCAACTAAGTGGTATGAACAAACATGCAACACTGGGACAGTTTGTTTCTTATTCATCAAGCGTAGGCAACAGAAGAATTGATTATCGCATGCATGGTTATATATTTTCATACTCTTTTGATTAAACAGTTTCATTAGAACATTGTTATATAAAAAGTAAAAAATTATATGCTTTGCAATGGAATTGCAGATCCATTTCCACTAACGTACAGTATTTACAGCAATATTTGACGGAGAAAGATCATCATGTATTATGTTTACAATCATTACATGTAAAGAAGAGAAAATTACCTACACTTAAGGGACTTTGTTATACACCAGTAACAGATTTTAATAGCAACAAAGTTCAAACTGCTGTGTACACCATTTCAAAATGGCTTCATAGGCGTATTTTCTGCTGCAGTTAAATTAAAAGTGAATCAAAATGTGTGTGTGTGTGTGGATGAGTGTGTGTGTGTGTGTGTGTGTGTGTGTGTGTGTGTGTGTGTGTGTGTGTGTGTGTGTGTGTGTGAATATTTTATTTCTACATAATCCAAAAGGTACGGACAAAATTAACAGTGACTGGCTGCGTTCTTTTGACACTTTTGATCAGTGGATGATATGTGGTGATTTTAATTCACATTCGCCTTTATAGGTTAAGAGTTGCTGTAATGTTAATAATAACTGCTTTAGTGAAAATGTAATAGATTCAGATCTAATCTTGTTTAATGATGGCAGGGTCACGCGCATTGCAGACGTGCCTATTCACATTCCTTCAGCCATTGATTTGACTTTGGCTACACGGGATCTAGAATGTAGAAAGTGACTCTCTTGGAAGTGACCATCTAGCGATTACAATAACTTTGCATGTCGATATTCAGATAGAATATGGATATTGTTCCTAAGTATATTTAAAGTCGTGCAGATTGGGAAATGTTTCAAAATCTGTTATTGTCCTGTGATGTCAATTTTATTTATTCCGATGATATTTTAATGTATGTATATGTAGATGTATATGTATATATATATGTAATGATGTACATGTGTCGAATAGCGCAGTGGTTGGAGCACTCGCAACTGTGTCGCAAGTTAAGCATCGTCCAGTGCGGTTAGGACTTGGATGGGTGACCGCAAAACGTGAAGCGACAAATAACAACGCCCCCAGTTGACTCAACTATGACTGAGTACCTACTCTCTTAACGGTGGGGAAGGTAAAGCAGCGAGGGAGAGAGATGGGCATCACCCTCATTACGCTGGCCCAAAGATAAGTGTGATCTCCAACATCACGCTCCCATACGGCCACAGGCTATGGGACCACCTTTCCCTTTACCTTACCTATGTTGAATTATGCAATAAATTCACTTAGCAGCGGCAAAGACTATTCCCCAGAAACGAATACATAGTAAGAAAAAACATGCAGGAAATATAAGGTGAAATGATATTATGTGAAACTGTAGTAAAAGAAAAAAAAATACTGCATATAAAAACTGGTTAAAAGATAGATTTTTTTTAAATGAAAAAAAATCAAATAAAATGTAATAAACTAATTGCTTTTGAAAAAAGAAAAGTTTGGTCGGAATATTGTAAATCTGAAATAAATAATTCGCATGATGCTGCAGAAGTATGGAAGAAATTACCAGAAATGATAGCAGCTTCCTCAGTGTCCTCTAAAATTAATAGCTAATGATTTTCCCTCACCCAAAGAAAAAGCTGAAGAATTTGTAAAAGTGTTTTGCTTATGCTAGTAATTGTAATAATTAGTCACCTGACATAAAAACATGAACGAGAACGTTTGGAAAATACTATTGAATATGAAGCACCCCCATCAGATATTTATTAACACAGCATGAGTCACCCAAGGAAAGACTTCTACAAGGGAGCAAACTCGGACTGTCTCAAGGGGCACATGAATCTCTCCCAAGCGTGACTATTCGCCTCCCACTTCGCTGCATTTGCACCACATGTTTCAGCGATAGAAGTGTGCTTGTTGTGTGTGTGACAGTGGGTGATACATGTAAGCGGGTTTATTGGTACAGATCGCCGCGCTTTGAACCTGATAGTGACTTGGGGAAAGCGAACTCAAACCGCGCGCGATCTGAAGAGATCGCTCTTACAGAAGATGGCAGAGAAATCAATTTTTATTATTCAAATTTAGATTGACAGCTTCCAATACCATCATTGAAGAGAGGGAAGAAACCCGAGTACCCGGAGAAAACCCTCAAGTTCCTGAAAAGTCTAGTACTTAAGTCACGTAGGTCCGTCCCAACTATAAAGAAGGGGAGAAAAAGAAGAAGATGGATGGAGCGGTATGAACAAATAAAGAAGGGGGATTACACAAATATATACATAGAAGAAGTGTAGTAGTAGTAGTCGTCAGGGGCGGATCTTGTTCTTGTGCCACTTGTGCACGTCCACACCCCCCTGGCGGTCCCACAAAAAAAAAAAAAAAAAAAAAAAAAAAAAGGAGGGAGAAAAGGAGAAGAAAGAAGAGAAAAAAATTACTAATTCTCACTCACCACACAGTTTCATGTACCTCCAAATTAGGTGTGTGACCAAACTTGTACATGCATCAGGTCAGTTTTGAATAAAACTGATGTGAGTGGCTATTTCTTGTTTTATTTGCAGTAACTTTATCTGTCTTTGTATAAGCCTTTATGCAAGATGTTCTGCTATTGTAAATTTTATCATCAGAGTTTGCAGAGGGGTGTTTGTGTGTGTGTGGGTGGGGGGGGGACTAAACTTAAAGAGCACTTTTAGCACAAAACAATACTATTTTCAGTCCTTAAAATAATGCCCAAAATGCACCAGATTGCACAGATTTTAACCATTATTTTCAAATTTTTCCGGGGAGGCATGCCACCGGACCCCCCTAGTAGTAGTACACTCGCCTGCTTCGCAGGCTCGCGCTTGTGGCTACGCCACTTCGCATTAGTGCACTGTGCACACCCCCTCAACAATGGAAAGATCCGCCCCTGGTAGTAGTAGTAGTAGTAGTAGTAGTAGTAGTAGTAGTAGTAGTAGTAGTAGTAGTAGTAGTAGTAGTAGTAGTTTGGATGCAGTTTATCTAAAAGTACAAAACATGTCATTTGATTATAGCTCAGTCGTCAGAGCGCTCGACTTGTGTACGCGCATCTCGGGCGACGTGGGTCCGAATCCTGACTTCAGCAAACTATTTTGTGATTGCTGGATAGTAGTGGCCAGCGCTTTGAGAAGCTCTCTGAGCTTATAAGTGCGCTATATAAGAGTAATTTTTTTCTTTCTTTTTTTTTTCGTTCCGTCTTCGAATAGCGATTTGCCTGAATGAGTTTTTGTAGTGTATTTATGAGTTTTCTATAATATGTGAGGATGAATGTTGGTGACAGATCACCGCGCTTTCAACTGACTCTGATTTAAGACTACATTACATTACATGACATGCTTATTGCTTTAGGTCCAGCGGACTCTTCCGAGCCAAATCAGGACCGGACAACCCCTGTTCCGCATAAAAGATCTGCTGAAACAACCTAAGTGGTAAAACTGAAAGCTCTCCACCAGCTAATCACTTTACAATAAAGACATCCCACGCAGGGGACGCTGAGGCTGTACTCTAATTTATCGAACCCCCGTTTACAAAAACAAAATAGAATACAAACATCATTATAAATTATCAACAAAACACATGCCTATAAAATGCCTACATTGCTAAATAATAACATCATAGGAAGCCCTAGTGACCACCGTATTCCCAAGCTGATCCAACAGACCTCATACACAAATAAGGAGTCTTGTCCCGGAAGAGTTTCCAAGAAAAAAGGTAGGGGACTGGTCTAGCGAAGAAGAAGATAGTATAGCAGATTGATAGAACAGAGCAGGAATGAGAAAGAGCAAATGAGAAAGACAGCGACAGTGGGAATTTAAAGCACTACATTTCCAGAAAGTGGGGATACTATTTATACTGAAACCCCCGGCATTCCAACGGGGGAATTTAAGACTAAACTACTAGGGTAGTAGTAATAGTAGTAGTAGTAGTAGTAGTAGTAGTAGTAGTAGTAGTAGTAGTTGTTGTTGTTGTTGTTGTTGTTGTTATTGTTGTTGTTGTTGTTGTTGTAAAACATCGAGAGAAAAGTGTCAACCACAACGCAACAAGAAGTCGTAAAAAGACCGGAAAATAATGAAACCCAAGCACGTTCGGTTATGGAGACACACACGGTCTTATTGTTTTGTCCCTGATCCTGCTGGGTGACGGTATGACACGGCAGAAAGAGAGTTAAAAATAGAGTTCAGGATGGTGAGCATTCACGTTTCCTCAGTTGGCGTGGGCGTCTTTGTAATCAGAATGTTGGCACGAGCATCCAAAGAAAGAAAAACAGTATTTGTTGACGCTTGAGAGAAAGACCAACCGATATGAAGTGACATCACTGAAATTGAGGTTAGCGCTCGAGCGATGGGGATGGGTTGGGGTTGTGGGGTGAAGGCTCGGTGGTGTGTGTGTGTGGGGGGGTGTGTGAGTGTGGTGTGTTTGTGTGTGTGTGTGTGGTGTGTGTGAGAGACACAGCGACAGGGCACAGAAAGATAGGATACATAGAAAGAAAGGGGGGTGGAGAGATGGGTGAGAGAGAGAAAGAGAGAGAGAGGTGGGTTGGTGGGCCTGAAGGGAGGGGGGGGGACAGAGATAGAAGAAACAAAAAAGAGAGAGAAAGAAAGAGAAAGAAAGAGAGAGAGACAGAGAGAGAGAGAAAGAGAGAGAGGGCGGGGGGGGGGAGAATTGTCATCGTTAAAGAAAGGTAGAAATAGCTCATCGACAGAAATAGCTTCTAAGGAAAACACTGTGGGGACACTGCTATTGATCTTCTCCCCCTTATCTCCCTCCCCCCTCTCCCACTTTGCCTCTCCCTTCATTACACTCACTCAATCACTGCCTTCTCTCTCTCTCTCTCTCTCTCTCTCTCTCTCTCTCTCTCTCTCTCTCTCTACCTCTCTCTCTCACCATCTCTCCCTCTAACCCTCTCTCCTTCCTTTCTCTTCTTTTTCTCTGACTCTCTCTAACTCGCGCTGTTTCTCTCTGTCTGTCTCTAGCTGTCTTTGTCTGTCTCTGTCTCTCCATCCGTCTGTCTGTCTCTCTCTGTCTCGTCTGTTTCTCTCTCTCTCTCTCTCTCTCTCTCTCTCTCTCTCTCTCTCTCTCTCTCTCACCATCTCTCCCTCTATCCCTCTCTCCTTTGTTTCTCTTCTTTTTCTCTGACTCTCTCTAACTCGTCGCGCTGTTTCTCTCTGTCTGTCTCTAGCTGTCTTTGTCTGTCTGTCTCTCCATCCGTCTGTCTGTCTCTCTCTGTCTCGTGCTGTTTTTTTTTCTCTCTCTCTCTCTCTCTCTCTCTCTCTCTCTCTCTCTCTCTCTCTCTTCTCTCTCTCTCTCTCTCTCTCTCTCTCTCTCTCTCTCTCTCTCTCTCCCTCTCTCTTTCTTTCACTCTTCTAAACAAAAGTGTGCATTTCTTATTCACCATCGTTTCTTCCTCATCTTTCTTCTCCTCCTCCTCCTCCTCTTCCTCCTCCTCCTTCTTCTTCTTCTTCTTTTTCATCTTCTTCTTCTTCTTCTTCTTCTTCTTTTATATTTTATTATCATAATGAGTGAGGCATTTCTTCCCACTCTTCTTTGCTTCTTTGACGTTTTCCATTTATTATTTCTCTTCCCACTTCTCCTTCCCTCATTCCCCAATACATTTCCACGATCCACCTTCATCCCCAGTTTCCCTTCTTTGTTTTCTTCCTGTCTTTCTACTGTCCTTTCGTTCTTCCCCAGTTTTCTGTTCCGTCCATGGGCGGGCGGCGGTCTCTTGAGACACTGGGCTCCTTGGTACTGTTAACAATTTCAATTCCACTGCTCTCTCTCTCTCTCTCTCTCTCTCTCTCTCTCTCTCACACACACACACACACACACATACACACACAGCGGCATTAGGTACATTAGCGTACAACGATCTCAGGATTATCTCCCTATCAATTTTCTCCCAGCAGGCAAACACACGGAAACTCCGATGGTATGGCCACGTCACCAGATCATCAGGCCTTGCAAAGACCATTCTGCAAGGCACAGTGCAAGGAGGTAGAAGAAGAGGGAGGCCGAAAAAGAGGTGGGAGGACAACATTCGAGAATGGACTAGTTTGACACTGAGCGAAGCCATGAGGGTTGCTGAGGACAGAGAAAGATGGAGTATGCTGGTTAAACGATCATCTGTCTACGACCTCCGAGTTACGGGACAGGATAGGATAGGCAAACGCACACTTCAATGAAAACACGTCCTTGGTTCAGTGGTGGAGCATTCGCCTGGTACACCGAAGTCTTAGGTTTGAATCCCGTGGTGGGAAAGATAAAAAAAAAAAAGGGGGAAGAGGGGGGGCCATATGCATTGTCAGTCTTAACAGTAGGATTGCTATGGTGGTTCAGCGTTGATATAGGTACCTATATACCCCCTCTTCCTGTTGTTGTTCCCGTCTTCCATATCACCAATGGTGGGTGTACACGTTAAACTTCAATGTTCAACTCAAATAAGAGCAGTTTTGAATGTTGTTCAATCAACGGATTAAGGTATTAATTAATTAATTAATTAATTAATTAATTAATTAATTTATTTATTTATTTATTTATTTCTGATTAAATTTGTAGGTTTCTTCTTTCTAACAGTTGGTGGGAAAAATATTATTAACTCTTCTGCGGTTCTATTGCATTTATGTTTTTAGTTTTACATTTCTGTCCTCTGAAAGTTAATTCGGAAAATATTTTTAACAGTTCCGCAATTCTAATGACGCATTTTTGAATATATGCTTTTTTAGTTTTACATTCCCCTTTTCTGAAAGTAAATTTGGAAAACATGTCTTACTCTTTTGCGGGTTAAATGTGGATTGCTCCTTCCGGGAAAGAATGTCAGCTCAGTTCAGCGCCAGCAAGGAAAGGGACCTAGTGTTTGTTGAGGTCAGATCATAATAGCATTTCTAATGTGAAGGTGAATCGATCCCAATATATCGAAGGAAGCAATCACAGCAGCATCAATCACATCAGTGAAAACAGCAACATGACAATCATGACAACAAACAACAACAATTCAACCGCTACCACCAAACACCAACACCATCACCAAACTTTACCGTAAAGATCCTGACGCTCATGACGCTAGACAGGTAAGTACCAGGAACATCAATACACCCAGCTTGTACTATATGTCTTATTCCCACCTCTCCTGGGAGGTAGTTCGCTCTTACAGCTGCAGCGCTTTCGCCGAGAAAGCAACCCGAAATTCGCCTTCACGATAGACAAACCCACTGCGCACCCCTACCCCACCTCCCACCCACTCTCTACTCCCACAAACACACACACACAAACACGCATGTATTTTATTAATAAATGCACTTGAATTTCGCCCCCGCATGGGTGAGAAATAAAATTCCGAAAATCCAAACATCAACATGACTCAACTAGATGATTGAAGCAGGCTCTTGCAGAAACACCTCCATCACAACCACCATCCTTATCACCATTACCACACCACCATCTCTACAACAACCACCACTCCACATGCAACAACAACAACAACATTAGGCTGGTTTGAGGCACGTGCACCATGCTCTGTCATCAAAACAGTTTTATGTTCGGGGCAAGAGGGTTCGAACACGCAACCCTTGAAACAGGAGATCTGACCAACTCTATGGTTACTGAAGGACAAATGAGTCAACCGATCAAAACAAAGGAAGGAACAAATAACGGAAGGAAGGAAGGAGAGTAAAATCAATAACAGAAGCAATCAGTTATATTAATCAATCAATACAAACCACAACAAAACTTTTCACGTCACGCGTCCCCTCTGCTGGTGCTTTTGTCTGTCTGTCTGTATTATAACAGGCCGTGTGTGATGCTGCTCTGACGTTTTTGTAAGCGTATGCTGTCTATGTTAAAGTGTACATGTGGATACTGGTATCAGCATCTTCGTCATGGATTGGTCTACCCAGTGGTGTAACTTTTATGCCTCCCTGCCGCCTCATCAACGTGCTACATGGACATTTGTGTTTCTACTTGTCTCCATCAGTTGGATTACTCAGTGGCTGCCATTACTGCCGTGCCATGCCCCACCGTCGTCGCGACGTGAGCGATCGCTCACCACTATTTGCAGTGTTGGTTGTATGTCTGACGCACAGTCGCACGATAGTGAACGGTACTCCTACACTCTTCCTGCGTTTCGATACGCTCGCACTGATTTGTTGGATCTATCTGTGGGTGCAACCTTCAAACTGAAACCAGAACTGACCGCTCGGCTACGTGAGTTGGGCATTGGCTACCACCTGTCCAGCAGACGCTCGTGCAGGGGCGGACGACGCAAGCGTGGGCCTCGCGACCGCACAGGATGTCCTGTGTTTGCTGGTCAGCCCACCACGTCCGTTTCGCTGCCTGCGGGTGACCCCCTCCACGTTCGTTGCTCCTCGGATGGTGGACAGCCGTCACCACCTCCAGCCCCGCCGCTACCTCTGGAGCCTCTGCCGACCCCCTCGCCGCCTCCACCGCGCTTGAAGGTACTGTACTTTAACGCTCAGTCATGTCGACAGAATGCCGTGGACATTTACGAACTAATAGTTGACGGTGACGTTGACATCCTCATGATGACGGAGACGTGGTTGTACCCCCAGGGTGACGAGGCCTACATCGCTGCCATGACGCCGGCCGGCTACAACTGCTGGTCCTTTGCCCGCGGTTGCGGCGCGAGGGGCGGCGGCATCGCTTTTATCATCAGGGACACGCTATCCAGCGCCGTGTAATGCAAGCCCTTGTCGTTCGAGGCCATGGAGGCCGCTGAGCTGCACATCTCCAGCAAGGACATGTCTGTCGCCTTCGTGTGTCTCTACAGACCTCCCCTGTCGTCTAGGAGCAAAGTCGCGTCTCGGCAGTTTCTGGACGATTTCTCTGACCTCCTTTCCATGTACTCTGACACTCGCTGTGACTTTATCGCTATTGGTGATTTCAATTACCATTATGACCGACCTCAAGACAGTGACGTGAACAAAATAACGACATTGTTGCATGACCATAATTTCACACAGCTCATCGACGTTCCCACGCACCGCTGTGGCCATACTCTGGACTGGGTAGTGGTGCGTGACGACACCAGCTGCCTGACTGTGGATAGTGTGGAGCTGTTTGACTGTCTGGGAGATCACTCCGCCATCCTCTCCACGCTAGCTGCTCCGCCGCTTTCAGCCCGTGAGCGCGTCGTCACGTCGCGTAACCTGCGGGCCATCGACATCGGGCGCTTTCAGTCCAACGCAAGGGCACTGACCTGTGTAGTGAACCCGGCCTCGACGGACATGGTGGACTTGTACAATGACGGTCTCCGTCGGGTTCTGGACCAGCACGCGCCCCTGACCACCAGATGTGTAAGGAACCGCCCCTCCGCCCATTGGATGACGGAAGAAGTGAGGGCTGCACGTCGTCGACGTCGAGAGGCGGAGCGCCGCTGGAGAACCTCCCGCCTGACTGTGCATAGACAGATCTTTGCTGCTGAGCGGGCTGCCGTTAAAGCGGCAGTCAGCAGTGCCAAGAAACAGTATTTTGATAGCAAGGTTTCTGGCGCTTCTATTAAGCAACTTTTTGCTGCCACAAATGAACTGCTTGGCAAGTCCAAGGTAACCCCTCTTCCCAACAACATTCCCAAGTCTGAACTGCCTGAGAAGTTCTCCGCTTTCTTTAGTGACAAAATCACGGCTATCAGGGCCGAGCTCGATTCTTGTGATTGTGACCCCCCTGTGTTTGAGGATTACAATGGTCCAAAACTTGGTGCTTTCGAGCCTGTGTCAGAGAAAGATATTTTTGATCTCATCGTCAAGTCTCCTACCAAAAGCTGTTCTCTTGACCCCATCCCAACCTCCCTCGTGAAGCAATGTTTGCCTGATCTTGTGCCTATTATCACTGCAATTGTCAACCAGTCTCTCACCACAGGAGCGGTCCCTGGTCAGTTTAAGCAAGCAGTTGTAAAACCTTTGCTCAAAAAGTTGGGTCTGGATTCCAACAATCTGAAGAATTTTAGACCGGTGTCCAATTTGCCATTTATTTCTAAAATCCTAGAAAAGGTTGTGCTCTGTCAGTTACAGAAGCATCTGTCCAACAACAACTTGCTCGAAGTGTTTCAGTCAGCTTATAGGAAAAATCACAGCACTGAAACTGCTGTGTTGTGTGTTCTCACTGGCCTCCTTGCTAGGGCTGACCAGGGGCAGGTGTCTGTGCTTGCTCTGCTAGATTTGAGCGCGGCGTTTGACACGCTTGATCTCATCATATTGCTCAATAGACTTGAAACTACGTTTGGTGTTACGGAGGTTGCGCTTGCATGGTTCAAATCTTACCTATCTGATAGAAAGCAGGTTGTCATTATTGATGGTAGTGTCTCTTCAACACGGACTCTTAAGTTTGGTGTGCCACAGGGGTCTGTTTTGGGTCCAGTGTTGTTTTCGCTGTACGCACAGCCTCTTTCTAACATTATTACCAAGCATGACTGTGACTTTCACAAATACGCCGATGATAAGGAGCTCTCTAAAAGTGCACCCCCTGCTGATTTTCAGACAGTTCAGGCTAGTGTGCAGAACTGCATTGAAGATGTACTTAAATGGATGAATAGTAATAGGCTGAAATTGAACACAGATAAGACTGAAGTGATGCCTGTGGGCTCTGCTTCTCGCCTTAGACTGATAGGCGGCAGTTCCATAGAAATAGGGGGTAGTGAAATCGCTTTTCAATCAGATGTTAAGTACTTAGGTGTACACCTCGATCAGAGGCTCTCAATGCATCAGCAAGTCAGTGCGATTTGCCGCGCCACATATCTGGCGTTGCGCAGAATAGCCTCTATTAGGTCTAATTTAACTCAGGACACAGCTGCTAGGCTTGTAACCGCTATGGTTACATCCCGGTTAGACTATTGCAACTCGGTCCTTGGCGGCTTGCCGAGCGAACAAATAGGACGGTTGCAACAGATTCAAAACAATGCTGCAAGGCTTGTTATGCGTAAACCTAAACGTTGCCACACAACGCCTCTGCTCAAAGAACTTCACTGGCTGCCCATTCATTTCCGCATACTATACAAAATTGCTGTTCTTAGTTACCAACATTTCAACCTACACTTCCGCCATATCTGTCTGCAGCGCTTACAACCTACCAACCCTCACGCTCTTTGCGATCATCAAGCGAAAAACTGCTTAAGACTCTAAGAACTAACCTGAAAACAGTCGGAGACCGCTCTTTCAGTGCTCTGGCCCCTGTGATATGGAATTCGTTGCCCACTGAGCTGAGGAACGTTTCATCGCTGGCGAGCTTTAGGACAAAGCTCAAGACATACTTTTTCCGCGCAGCTTTTTTAATCTGTGAACCATTACTCCGTTGACATTTTTATGCTTATCCAGTACTTTCTGCCCCTCCCTCCATTCCCGTACGGCAGTGTTTTTTGTATGAATGCGTGCGGCTGATGTTTGCATGCGCGTTGAGCCCGCAAGGGGAATTGCGCTTAATAAGAACACTTCATTATTATTATTATCTGTCTGTCTCATTCACTTCTTCTTCTTCTTCCTCTTCTTCTTCTTCTTCTTCTTCTTCTTCTTCTTCTTCTTCTTCTTCTTCTTTTTCTTCTCCTTCTTCTTCAACACCTCTTCTTAACATCGCTTTACATTTCTCTGTGTGTGTGTGTGCGTGTGTGTGCGTGCGTGTGTGACATTCCTTCTATGTCTCTCTCATCTCTTTCTGTCTCTCCGCTGCCTTTCCGTCTGTCTCTCTCTATCTCTCTCTCTGTCTGTCTCTCTCTCAGCAAAATTTACATATTTTCTTCTTTTAACAGCACTACGGTGAGTGCTGAATAAAATTCTCGACAGTCCGGACCAGCTCCAACCAATCAGACCCATTCTTTCAAATCCTTTGACCAATAGGAACTCAGGTTTCCTAGCATGTCAGCACTTCTAAAAGATGTCGACTGTCCAGATCTAGATTTCTAACAAGTCTAAGAATGACTTCAATTCGCTCCTCACAGTGCCTACATAGTAAAATTGTAGGAAGAAGAAAAAGAAGAAAAGAAGAAGATCAACAACAGCAACAACAATAACAACAAGAAAGACAGATAGACAAATAGAAGAAGAAGAACATGAAGAGTTACAAAACAAAACAACCAAAAAATTGGAGAACAAGTCCAAGAAAAGCAAGAAGAAAAAGATTAATAACAACAACAACCGCAAGTAGAAAAAGACGAAGAAGAAGGAGAAGAAGTAGTAGAGTAGTAGTAGTAGTAGTAGTAGTAGTAGTAGTAGTAGTAGTAGTAGTAGTAGTAGCAGTAGTAGTAGTAGTAGTAGTAGTAGTAGTAGTAGTAGTAGTAGTAGTAGTAGTAGAAGAAGAAGAAGAAGAAGAAGAACAACAACAACAACAACAACAACAACAACAAAGCTACAGCAACAACAACAACAAAACAGACATACAAACAGACAAACAGAAGAAGAACCTGAAGAACAACATGAATGACAAGAACAAGAGCAATAGAAGACAAACTAGAAGAAATAGATGGAGAGCTAGAACCAGAACTAGAAGAACAGGCGCAAGAACACCAAGTTTACACAGGCAAAACTGGTGGAGGACACTAGCCAAGAAAGAGCACTCTCCTCGACATCCGAGAAATCGAGTTACCTCCCCTTCCATCATGGCAGCACAAGGTTGCACAATGAGAGAGGCGACAGGGGAATTAACATGTAGAGTGCTGGCCCTTTCCCTCTGTAATTTGTCAGGCGGATCCTAGACGGCGCCACCAATGTTTTACGTGGCGTGAGTTTGGGAGTGTTGGGGGAGGGGGGAGGGGGGAGAGAAGAAAAGGTGATGGAGGGAGAGAAATGGCATGGAGAATTAACTTATGAAGGGAAGTGAGGGTGGGATGGAAATGAGAGAGAGAGAGAGACCGATAGACAGACACAGACAGAGAGAGAGAGAGAGAGAGAGAGAGAGAACAGACAGGCAGGCAGAGATAGAGACAGAGAAAGAGAGAGAGACAGAAAAAGAAAGAAAGAAAGGGCTTCCATTGTGAATCAGATATTACCCAAACATTGCGAAAATCCATTCAGTAAAAGCAGCATAGGATGAGTTTAAGGAAGAAGACGTATTCATAAGCATACATGCACAGGACAACGATGGAAACTACTACAATAGCAACATTAAAAAAATGAAGTATGTAACATATAATTGTTGAAACATGTATACAAATATTATAAGTATGTATATATATAGTAACCCTAAATATTTACTCGGCAGTCGAAGTGCGTCCAGTCATTTTTACAGGTTGGCGGCAACAAAATGTTAATTAAGAACGCAAAATCTTAAAGTGAGTCTGAGGCCATAATTTATATATTTCTACTCTATATATTATGATCATAAAAGAATGTATTAATCCCCGTTATAAATAATAATAATAATAATAATAATAATAATAATAATAATAATAATAATAATAATAATAATAATAATAATAATAATAATAATAATAATAATAATAATAATAATAATAATAATAATATAATTATAATATTTATATAGCGCTTTTTCCCAATAAACAATATCAGTTCAAAGCGCAGTACTCACGCATTCATTCTAAACATCCGGCTTCATACAAAATAAAATTAGACACTTGCTGACGAATAAAAGACGAGGGAGGGAGGGAGGAGGAGAGAGCTAAGGATGGGTGATGGGGTGGGTGGTGGCGGTGGTCTAAATCAAAACAAACAAAAAATAAAACAAATTGAGGAATGACGACGATGATGATGGGAGGCAAGATCAGAGACATTTAAGGAAGAGATACGTTTTCAAGTTGGGTTTGAAAGCAGCTATGTTTGGAGAGCTGCGAAGAGAGATGGGAAGAGAGCTCCACGTTGAAGGGCCAAGCACTGAGAAAGATCGACGGCCAGCAGAGGAGAGTTTGTAGCGGGGTATGTGAAGCGGAAGAACCAAGATTAATGTGCATGCTTTCCAATAAGCATATACTCAAATAAAAAAAAGACATTCGCTCCCTCTATAACGTCACCTCTCGAGTTTCCTTCAATAGGCCTTACAGCCGGATCGTGTTATGCGTCACCCGCTACAACAGGTCGAGAACTAGTCTCATAGAAAAAGCTACAAGGAAAGCCCACTATACCCATGGCGGTAATAACGTTAACAGGTTACTCCATGCTGTTGTTTTTTCGCGCCTGTGCGTACAGCTTATTCTAAGGGAGACAAGCCACCCGATGTCTCTATATCAGATCAATACTTTTTGGAATGGTCGGGCATGACGTTTAGATTCCAATTTTCGCAAATATTAGACACCAGAAAATGATATCATAAATCAGTGATCCCTTTGCACGAGTTAGGCTTTTAATAAATTGTGACATGGGCCACTAACAGTGAACACGAAACCACGAGGTTTTGAAGCTAAGGTGGTAGCAGCCAGCGAAATTCGTGTTCTAGAGTGCTCATGGTCATAGTACTTACTATACACCTCACCACCACCACCCTCTCCCGCTCCTCCCCGCCTACACACCCACCAAGGTTGACATCCACCAACCTGCCAAGCAAGACATCCATCGCAGTCGCCAAAACGATGGAACCAATCCAGAGAAGCTATACGTCACCGCCAAAGGAAAAAAGTAGAGTAATTGTGTTGTTGTTGTTGTGTTTTTTTTTTTTTTTTTTTTTTTGGGGGGGGGGGGGGGAGGGGTAGTCTTTTTACCACAAGACCGCCCACTCCTTTCGATCACCTCTCCTCCTCCACCTTCACCGACTCCTCCTCTCCGTCTACAATCAAACTATCGCCTGTCTGCTCCTCCTCCTCCTCATCCTTCTTCTTTTCCGTCTTCTTCCTTCTTCTTCTTCTGCTGCTTCATTATTTTCTTCTTCTGCTTCTTCATTATCTTCTTCTTGTTGTTCTTCTTCTTGTTCTTCTTCTTCTTCTTTCACTACTACTACTACTACTACTACTACTACTACTACTACTACTACTACTACTACTACTACTATTTTCTTCTTCTGCTTCTTCACCGCCGCCTCTACTACAACCACTGATGATCTGTGATCAACCTGGCGATCATACTTCACCATCACCGTCGCCGCTACTACAACCACCAACGGTCAGTGATCAGCCGGGCGATCATACTTCACCATCATTTTCGCCGCCATTACAAACACCAACGATTAGTGATCAACCTGGCGGTCACACTTCATCATCACCGCTGCTACACCCACCAACGATCAGTGATCAACTTCGCGGTCACACTTCACCATTACCGCCGCTACAACCACCAACGATCAGTGATCAACTTGGCGATCACACTTCACTACCACTACTACTGCAATCACCAACAATCAGTGATCAATCTGGCGATCACATTTCATCATCACCATCGCCGCTACTACAACCACCAACGATCAGTGATCAACCTGGCGTTCGCACTTCACCATCACCGCCTTATCCTTCCTGCTTTAGCGATCATCAGTCATCGGCGGATGGGCCGTTGCTGCCGTTTCCCGGGTCCTCGCCATCAGCAGAGAGTCAGGTTTCCTGCTGCACGATGCCATCAACGACTTCGCAGTCTACTCCTCGGAAAATGACTATGTTGACTATGTGTCTCTGGAATGCTAGATCGATTGGAAATAAGGCTGTCGATGCCCATGAGTTGATTGTTGAGAAAGACATTGATGTACTTTGTTTAACTGAAACATGGTTGAGAGAGGTGGGTGATGAAACCACTATTGGTGATCTTGTTCCTCCGGGCTATTCGATCTTACATAAAGCTCGCTCTACAGGTCAGCGTGGTGGTGGCGTAGCCATTGTATATCGTAGCCACTTTAAAGTGCGCCCATGTAAAGAACGTTTGTTTTTGAACTTTGAGGTTCTTGAGGTATGCCTTGCATGCGGAAAGCGGACTGTCAGGGTGGCAATCATTTACCGCCCCTCTCCCTCTGCTGCCAATCGATTGCTAATAAGCGATTTCTTTGTTGAGTTTGAAAGGTATATCTCAGAACTTTCTGCTGATGATGTACTCATTGTTGGTGATCTCAACTTTCACCTTGACTGTCCGTCTGCTTCGAATGCAAGGCGTTTCACTCAGTTGGTCATGCAGTCTGGATTTTCCCAGATGGTGACTGGGCCTACACATGAGGCAGGCCATACTTTGGACATTGTTTTGACTCGCCCTGTTTGTCTTGTTAGATCTGTTTGCCGATAATTTGCACATGTCAGATCATTATTGTGTCATGATTCAGACTGATTTCTCGAGGCCTCGTGCGGAGAGAGTTATTGTCAAAAGTAGAAATATGAAGGCCATTGATCGGTCGCAGTTTCGGCGCGATCTCGAAGAATCGCCCCTGTTGACTTGTCCTCCCGCTGACGTGGACAGCCTTGTAAGTCTATACAATACTGTCCTGCGTGAGCTGTTGGACAGACATGCTCCCGAAAAAGCGCGGTCAATCCCGAATCGTCCCCATAGCCCCTGGTTCAGTCGGGACATAATCTCTGTTCGGCGAGCCAGAAGGTGCGCTGAAAGAAAGATGCGTAAGACAGGTCTGACGGTGGACGTAGAGCGTTATAAGCGGGCTAGATTGAGGGCTACCAGGACTATACAAAAGGCCAAGGCTGCATATTTCCAGTCCCAGCTAGAAAATGCCTCATCTGACCCTAGAAAGATGTTTTCTCTCATTCAGTCTCTGCTTAACAAGCCAGACTGCTCAGACGCTCTGCCTGACATAGACAACCAGACGATTGCAAATTCATTTTCTCATTATTTTCAAGATAAAATCACCAAAATCAGACTTGGGTTTTCTGAAGACCTATCTGATTCAGCTCAGCATTACCCAGCTGCATGTGAATCCGCTGTCAACACACTGTCAGTCTTTGAGCCTCTGAACCTTGAACATGTTAGAAAACTTGTTGATAGAGCTAAACCCACAACTTCAGCTTTAGATCCTGTACCCACTAGGTTTGTCTTGGAGTTTCTTGAGACTTTATTGCCGGTCTTTCAGAAGATCATAAATTCAAGCATGCGCTCTGGCACTGTTCCACGTGCGTTCAAATCTGCTGCCGTAATTCCTCTTTTGAAGAAGTCGAGTTTGGATCGAGAGGTCCTGGGTAACTATCGCCCAGTATCCAACTTGCCCTTTGCATCCAAGCTTCTTGAACGAGCTGTTGCTGATCAGCTACGGTCTCATCTAGATGGAAACAGCTTGCATGTCAAGTTTCAGTCGGCATACAGAAGTGGACATAGCACTGAGACTGCACTTTTGCGAGTTGTAAGCGATCTCCTGGGGATGGTTGATGGGGGTAGTAACGCACTGCTTGTTCTTCTTGATCTCAGTGCCGCATTCGACACCATAGATCATGCACTCCTCTTGGATAGGCTCCATTCTGAGATTGGCGTTTGCAGCACTGTACTGAATTGGTTTTCCTCCTATCTGTCGGACAGATATCAAAGTGTTCATGTCAAGGGGTTCACTTCCCCTGAAACTCTTCTTTCCTGTGGAGTTCCACAGGGTTCTGTCCTTGGACCCCTTCTGTTCTCTCTGTATGTTCGCCAGTTGTCTAACCTCATAAGCAGTTTCTCCATTGATCATCACTTATTCGCTGATGATTCGGAACTATATTCCAAAATTCCAGTTGATTGTGATGCTGCTGTTGCAGCCGTCAGAAATGTCGAGCAGTGCTGTCTTGAGATCAAGATGTGGATGAATGCGAACAAGTTGAAACTGAATGAACAGAAGACAGAAGCTTTGCTATGTGGACCGCGAATTAGAAGACAATCTTGTCCCTTCCAGTCCCTGCGGGTCGGTGATGCTGACATTCAGTTCTCTCCTTT
>CM072517.1:28966604-29074104 GCA_036898135.1 Oncomelania hupensis | reverse complement strand
TCCATATAATATATAAAGAGCATTCCATATAATATATCAAGAGCATTCCATATAATATATCAAGAGCATTCCATATAATATATAAAGAGCATTCCATATAATATATAAAGAGCATTCCATCTAATATATCAAGAGCATTCCATATATATAAAGAGCATTCCATCTAATATATAAAGAGCATTCCATATATATAAAGAGCATTCCATATAATATATAAAGAGCATTCCATATAATATATAAAGAGCATTCCATATAGTATATAAAGGGCACAAAAAACAACATTTAAATGAGTGCTACCCTTAAAACTAAATGCACCAATTTCAATATCAAAAGCGTGTCAATAAAATTAAAGGAAACGCAAGGCAAACATATGAATAATTAATTTGCAAAAGCTAACAAAACCATAATTATATTGCGAAAATGGGATTCGGGGAGGAGTGTGAGGAAATATTTATACAAAGAAAAGCAAACAATTGTGAACAAACAAACAGACAAAGAAATCAGGAAAAACTCATTTGCACTCCGCCGACAGTGTATTAAGGAGAAAGAACAACAAAAAGTTCATTCAGTCTCTTTCACTTGACGGCTGTCAGTTCGCTTGTAGGATGTAAGAAAGCTGGGAGATAAACAAATTGTACCAGTTGTAGTCCACTAGCATTTTGAACACAGTTGGAGATGTTTCGGTGTGACAAAAACACAAAAAGTAAACAAACACACACACACTAACAAACACACCCCCTCACACACACCCTCAAACACACACACCTACGCACACACACACACACACACTAACAAACACACACCCTCACACACACACCCTCACACACACACACACCTACACACCTACACACACATACACACAACTAGCATTTTCGTATAGAACACTACCTTAGTTCAAAACTGCAAGATTCACAATTCGAGATTAAATCGCATTACTCACCCCTTTTTGGGGTGTGGAGAATACAAAAATATAAGCATAATAATCAAAAATCAGTTTCTTTTTAAATAACAATAACATAATTACTAGCATCAAAACCTTAACATCAAATAAAACCAGTGAAACAAACATTAAAAAAAAAAAGTTTCTTAGCCACCACTAGCTGATTTAGACGTTTCAGACGCGGATCAACAATACACAGCCTCTTCAACGTATACGTTGAGGCTTGGAAGCTTTCTACGAGGGCAGTCCGATAAGTACTTAGCCTCACCGCCCGATGCCGCCAGTATCGCAAGAGCAATAATTTACTATCGTGTAGTACATTGTCGTAGACGGCTACTGTCAAAATTTCAGCCGGATCGGACTCGTAGTTTTATTTTGACCGCCTATGGAAGCTCGCGTGTCCGCAGATTTTAGAAAAATTGAAAAAGAGCAATATCGGTCGGTGATTCGATTCTTGGGCTACGAACTGCTGCCCCATCCACTGTATTCTCCAGATTTGGCTCCGTGTACTTCTTTTTGTTTCCAAACTTGAAAAAGTCATTCGCCGGGCAGAAATTTGAGTCGAATGAGGAGGTCATCGCCGCCACGGAGGCCTACTTTGCAGACCTCGAGAAAACGTATTTTTCAGACGGGTTAAAGAAGTTGGAGCATCGCTGGGTCAAGTGTATGGAACTAAAAGGAGACTATATTCAAAAATAAATCGCCACTTTTTCAAAATTTTGGTTTTTGTTTTGTAGGCTAAGTACTTATCGAACCACTCTCGTACTTTCTCTGCTGCACTGCTTCTGCGCAGCATTCAAGACGACGCTCATCGTCGTACAACGTTGATCACTACCTGTTCTTCGGTAAATGTTGATGAGTTCGAACGGTATCAGTACTTTTGTGTATCCAGCCCCCTTTTGTACACATAATCTCTCCCCCCCCTCACACACACATCCCCCTCACACACACACACACACACACACACATCACACTTCCCGGTGTCACATCCTTCAAGTTCTGGGTCTCCTAGTTTATCCGAGCGCATTTGCGCATGCGCCAGGTCATGTCGGGCCGGCTTTTTCACGAAGTTCTTAGGCGTCATAACCCTAACCCAAGGACACCTACTAACCAGGACTGGCAGAGGCTGATTCAGCCTCTGCTAGCAGAGGCGATTGGAACTCTTGCAACAAACACTATAAAATTTACTAAATAATAAAAAGTGATATCCTAGTGGCATCAAATACATGTAATTTACATGATCTTCACAGTAAAGACTGTTGGGACAAATTAAAATAGTTTTTATGAACAATCTTAGAAGAAATAGAGGTAAATAATGTGCCTAAAAAGAATAACTAATAAGAGATCTTTTATGGATAAATCAGGTAAACTGTGCAACTTATGGTATTGCATACATAATACCTAGAAGTGCAGTGATTAATAATTAAGAATAAAAAAATTAATTACAGTTACACAACAATAAACACTTGACTTGTGAGCAGACATGTTTGTATACAGAGAGGTTGTGAGTATAATGAAGCAATTTAACTGGCAATGAATTCTAATATTTTCAGAATAATGTTGTGATGATGGTAGGTACAGACAATTAAGATAGATTTATGCAAATGTGCATGCATACAAACACAGACAGAAACAAGGAGAGAGAGAGACAGAGAGAGAGAGAGAGACAGAGAGAGAGAGAGAGAGAGAGAGAGAGAGAGACTCAGAGACAGAGAGAGAGAGAGAAGCAGACAGGCAAATTGAAAAAAGAAATATCAAGGCTATGATTAGAATTAGAGACATGTGAAAAAATATGGCAAATTAACAGTTTAAAAATATTATATATATCAAAACTGATTCAGCCTCTGCTAGCAGAGGCGATTGGAACTCTTGCAACAAACACTATAAAATTTACTAAATAATAAAAAGTGATATCCTAGAGGCATCAAATACAGATTACTAGATACTAGATACTAAATACTATATAAACAACACTATATCCTTCCTATCCTATCCTGTCCCATAACCCGAAGGTCGTAGGGGCACCACAGATGATCGCTTAACCAGCATACTCCATCTTTCTCTGTCCTCAGCAGCCCTCATGGATTCGCTCAGTGTCAAACCAGTCCATTCTCGAATGTTGTCCTCCCACCTCTTTTTCGGTCTCCCCCTTCTTCTACCTCCTTGCACTGTGCCTTGCAGAATGGTCTTTGCAAAGCCTGATGATCTGGTGACGTGGCCATACCATCGGAGTTTACGTTTCTTCACCACTGTGACCAGGTCATCGTGTTGTCCAATGGCTTGTGTGATGGTCTGTCGGACTTCAACGTTGGTGATGTGTTGGGTATAGGAAATGCACAGAAGTCTTCTGTAGCACCTCATCTCCATGCTTTGTATTCTTCGTTGGAGATCTGCTGTGAGGGTCCATGCTTCGCAAGCATATAGGAAGATGGAGATGACCAGAGAGCGCAGCAGTCTTACTTTGGAATGTAGACTGATGGTTCTGTCTTTCCAAATGGGCTTCAACCTTGTCAGGGCAGCAGTTGTTTGTGCGATCCTGGAGAGGACTTCCTGTCGAGACCCATTGTCTGACACAATGGCTCCTAAATATTTGAAGCTGTGCACTGTGTTGAGGGATTGGCCTTGTACTTTGATGTCCGTGTTGATGCCATTGGTGTTGTTGGTCATCATTTTGGTCTTCTCCGCACTTATTTCCATTCCATAAGCTCTGGAGGTGGTGTCAAGCCTCTGTACAAGCTGTTCAAGTTCTTGTTCCTCTCCAGCCAATCCATCAACATCATCCGCAAAACGAAGATTGGAGATTGCTCTGCCCCCTATGCTGACTGTGCCTTCGTGATCTGCAAGAGCATCTGACATGATGCGCTCTAGGAAGATGTTGAAGAGTGTTGGAGAGAGTAGGCATCCTTGACGCACACCGATTGTTGTTCTGAACCAGTTCCCGATGACGCTGTTATGGAGGACTGCACTGGTGGCCTTGTCATACAGGCTTTTGATGACTTCTATAATTTTAGGGCTGATGTTGTACACTTTCATGGTTGCCCATAGAGCTGCATGCCAGACTCGGTCAAATGCCTTCTTGAAGTCTATGAACACATGATATAGATGTTGTTGGTGCTGTAGGTATTTCTCACAGATTATTCTGAGGTTGAAAATCTGTTCAGTGGTACTTCGCCCTGCCATGAATCCTGCTTGTTCTTCAGCTATGATTTGTTCAGCTTGTGGTTTCAACCTGTTGAGTATTATTTTCAGGAGGACCTTGCTGGGATGGCTGATGAGGCTGATGGTGCGGTAATTTTCACACTCCTGAAGGTTACCTTTTTTGGGAAGAGTGATGACAAGCGACTGGGTCCATGGTGTAGGCCATTCCCCACTCTGCCAGATCTTGTTGCAGATAATGGTGAGAGCATCAGTCATCGCTTCTCCTCCTGCTTGTAGCAGTTCCGCTGGTATGTTGTCCACTCCCGCTGACTTCCCTTTCTTCAGCGATTGCACTGCTGCCTCAACTTCTTCCCGGAGAATTGGGAGGATTTCTTCTTCTTCTCTGCTCTCGGGACATGCTAGAACTGATGGGTCTCCATTTGGTGTATGGTTGTAAAGGTCAGAGCAGTACTCTGTCCATCTGTCCAAGACTTCTTGTTCTTCTGTAAGGCAAATGCCAGACTTGCTTTGGATAGTGGAGACTTTGGGCTGTTTAACACTTGTCAGCCGCTTCACAGTCTGGTAGGCCTTCTTTCTGTTGTTCTTGTTCAGATTGTTCTCTATTTCCTGGCATTGATCTTCTATCCAGTTCTCCTTTGCTGTGCGCATGCCTTTTCGGATGTCATTGTTGATTTTTCGGTAGACATCAGCTCCCTGTGAGGTGTTCTTTTTCTTTTTTAACTCTCTTCGTTTATCACACAGATCCAAAAGTTCAGGTGTGATCCACGGCTTCTTCTTTGGTCGGTGCTTGCCAAGGATCTCAGTGGCGGCATCTGTTACAGCTGAGTTGAAGGTATTGGTCATGGTGTTGACATCTACTTCGCCTGCCCCCAAAATAAGCAGTGGTGCAAATTTCCCTCCAATTGTGGCCTGAAATATTTTTGCCACCTCCGGGTCTTGCAGTTTGTCCAGGTCGAACTTCAGCCTAGTGCACTTTGCTGTATTTACTCTCTTCAAATGGAGCCGGAAAGACATCATCACGAGATCGTGGTCACTTCCAATGTCTGCTCCTGGAAAAGTGCGTGTCCTGCCAATGTTGATGCTTGATCTGAAGCGTTTCTTGACCATGATGTAGTCGATCTGGTTGTGATGTTCCCCGCCGGGACTGTGCCATGTCCATCGTCTGGATTTTTTGTGGAGACCAAGCGTGTTTGCCAGTACCAGATTGTTGTATCTGGCAAACTCCAATAGCCTCAGACCCCTGTCATTTGTCTCGTTGTTGCAGTGGGGTCCGCATGTGTCTCCCCAGTTGTGGTGCGCATCTTGGCCAACCTTGGCATTCCAGTCGCCTTGCACTATGACTATGTCCTTCTTCGGCACTTGGTCAATGACCGCCTGTATATTTTCATAAAAATCCTCCACTTCGCTGTCTTCATAGTCTGATGTTGGGGCATAGGCCTGGATGATGGTAATGTTGAAAGGGGTTGCTCTCAGACGGATGGTAATGAGTCTACTGGAAACAACACTATAATATATTAACAAAACGCATACATATAAAAGGCCTACATTGCTAAATAATAATACCATAGAAAACCCTAGTGACCATTTGGCAGAAAGTGTCCAATATCCCCAAGCTGACCCAACAGACCTCATACACAAATGAGGAGTTTGGGGGGAGTTTTCAAGAAAAATGTAGGTGACTAGTCTAGCTAAGAAGATAGTATCTATAGTAGATTGATAGAACAGAATAGGAATGAGAAAGAACAAATGAGAAAGACAGCGACAGTGGGAATTTAAAGCACTAAATTTCCAGAAAGTGGGGATGCTATTTATACTGAAACTCCCGGCACTCCCACAGGGAGATGAGGGTGGCGTGAAGGGGTAGGAAAAAACAATAGATGATAGAGACACTGACAAATATTGTCAGCATTATTTAACAGGTCACAATGGCATAAAAAAAATTCTCCCGCACTGAGCATGTCATATTAGCCCGAATACCAGTAGTATATGTATATAGTCTAGGACAGATACCTGGATGTTAGCAACGTAATCTAGTATTCTGTGCATACAAACACAGACAGAAACAAGGAGAGAGAGACAGAGAGAGAGAGAGACAGAGAGAGAGCTCTAGAGAGACTCAGAGACAGAGAGAGAGAAGCAGACAGGCAAATTGAAAAAAGAAATATCAAGGCTAGGATTAGAATTAGAGACATGTGAAAAAATATGGCAAATTAACAGTTAAAAAATATTATATATAGATATCTATATATATATATATTCATTTTCACCTACTTCTTTAAAGCCTTCTAGTGGCGGTAGCACATTTATCCAATTTTGCCTCTCATTGTGATCTCTCGGCAGTCTAAAAACACGGCACTTGTTATCCTTGTAGTAGTTTCCTTTGCAGTTGAATACACCACTCTTGTTAACCATTTTCACATTGTAGAAATTGGGAAAAAAGATTGTTAACAACTAGACCGGCAAAAAATGAATTCGAAAACACGTGAGACTAATTACATCTTCCTGTTGGAAACGCACGCACTAACAAAAAGTGCTTGAAATTTGTCTTTCGTGGTGCTAAAAGCTTTCACTATTTAATAAACATAACACAATGGTAACCCGAGAAATGGACAGAATTGTAAACAAAATTAAAATGAATTGTAATCCTTACAAAAAAGTGTTGCTTATTTTGACATAGTTATCGTACAGATTCTTCCGCGATCGTCAGAGCTAAAAATAGCACACTTTGCGTTTCACGTTAGCCTCTGCTCGCAGACAGTGCGTTTCGCGTTCGCCTCTGCTAAATTCACAGGGCTAGACTTTTGCCAGTCCTGTTAGTAGGTGTCCTTGCCCTAACCCTAACCCAAACCCTAACCCTAACCCTAAACTCTTAACTCTAACCCAAACCCTAACCCTAACCCTTACTAAGACTATGATAGCACTGTGCGCATGCGTCGAATTTTGTAACGCGTCGACCAATCACAATGCTCCCATTCGCTCCCAGCCCAGCTAAGATACTAGGAACTGTGACGATGTCACACCGGATCATTAAACAGTGTCGCTGTGATCAGGGGAAGAAACCCAGACCTCAATTTGTCTCACTTGTCTGCCCGTTTTTTTTTTATTGTGTGTGTGGTGTTTTTTTTGCCTCTTCTTCTCAGAACAGCTATTTTCAGATTCCTTCCCCCCCCACCTCTTCACAAGTGGTCACTATAGGTAGATGTGGTGGCGACAGGTAGATACGACCTGAGTTTGATAATTTAAGCTCGATCGAGCAACCTTCTATTTCTTTTTTTTTAAACAAAAAAAAAAACAAAAACATTTTCTCTACTGCATGCGATATCGAAACTCGGTAAAAACGTTTTTGAGATGACCGACGTGACATTTAAGAAGGCGCCAAGCGCTTCTCGTGTCTGAAAGGCCTTTTGATTCCCTCACTTCACTAATACATCTGATTCACTTTCCTTATACTTTTCATCTTTTAAATAGATGTCATAAACTTAAGGAACGTTATCATGATCCCAACAAGAGCTTGGAAGTAGGCCTATGCCCCTCCAACCCCCCCCCCCCATCCCCCACTCCCTCTTCTTGTTTTCTTACACAGCATGGAAGCACTCGCAGTCACACACGTAAACAAACACACGCACACGCACACCCACACACATACACACACACACACCCGATGGGTGCCCGAGTTTTCTGTAAAAATAGTACTCCCACTTTGTGAAAATATAGTGCTTTAAATTACCAATATTTCTGTCATTCTTATTTATTCCTTCTAGTTCTGTCTATCAATCTACTATCTTCTGTCTGCTTCGCTAGACCAGTCATTTTACCTTTTCTCTTAAAAACTCTCCCAAAACTCCTCGTCTGTGTTTGGAATCTGTTGGGTCAGTTTTGGGGATATTGGACGCTTTCTGCCAAATGGTCACTAGGGCTTTCTGTGGTCTTATTATTTAGTAATGTAGGCATTTTATACGTATGTGTTTTGTTAATATTTCTAATGATGTTTATATTCTAGTTTGGTTTTTGTAAACTGGGATTAGATAAATTAGAGTACAGACTCACTGTCCCTTGAAAGGGATGCCTTTATTGCCAAAGTAACAGGCTGGTGTGGTGCCTTCAGTGTTACCATTAAAGTTGTGTCAGCGTCTATCATTCAAACTTGTGGTGTAAAGGCATGGAGATCGCTGAGGTACACTCATGAAAGGATTGAGAGTTTGGAGAGAAAGAACAAAAGCATGATATAAGGTCTTGAAGGAGGGGATTGGGGTGGGGGTAGGGGTGGAGCGTTACTTAGTTTCCCAAAGGGAGTCGGGTCTGACTTTCAGACTCTCAGCAAAAGACTGCTTTAACAAACAAATGAAGGAGGGCGGGCACTGGATTAAGTAGGAGACTGGCATGGTGAGTGAGAGCGAAGGAGGGTGGAGTGTTTGGAGTGGAAGGGGGTGGGGGTGGGAGTGGGGTTCTGGCGTGTCGTGGAGAGCACTAAATAGAAACTTCCTGCTCCCAGGCGGCTGAGATGGCACCAAAAATTACATCCGGTCTCCCAGGTTCCCACAAAATTGCCCGCTACATCGCTGACGACGATCCAGCCTCCCGCACACGGCTATGTGTTACTGAAGCGCGCCCTGACGCCTGTCAACGGTTGGGGCATTGAACAATCTTTCAACGTGTATGAAATGAGATGATCCACGATGAACACCGCTGTGGTCTGTCAGGTGTTGAAGCTCCTTGAGATGGAACGTGGTGTAAGGAACATTTCAATTCCATAAACAAGAAACGCTGATGCACTGTTGATACGTGTTCTATATCTCTAATACCATTCCAGTACTTCAATGTCTTTTATTTCTGATACTCGGGTTTTGAGTCACTGCATGCAGGTCGTCGCAAGCAGGAATTTTCTGCAGTTCAATTTTCATTTCATTCCTGTTGTTGCAGGCACACGACCTTCAAACGTGCCAAATGAAACCCAATCCTTCATATTTCTGAAGAACAGTCAGGGAACATTCATTTTCACTCAAACAATGACTTTCGGCATTTCTTAAAAAATCACTTTTTATAATAGTTTCTGCCAAAAAAAAGTGTTCAAAATGATAATCGACTTCCATGAATTTTGCTCATCAAAAAGGCCGGAAGTCGTTTGAAAATCTGTATATATTCAAAACGCAGTCAAAACCAACGCTATTCGCACATTTGGTACGTTTTGGGTACGAAGACGGTGTCGGTTAATCGTTACGTCTTCAGGTATACACGGTATTGGCCTCCGCACCGTGGGCTGGAGCGAGAGAGATAGATAAGGCAAGATAAGAAACGATAAGACGATAGCATACTGTAAAAAAACATAAGATAACATAAGATATACTGTAACATAACAATGTTGTTTAACAAGGGTAAAAGAGTAAGCACTGAGTGTGCTTTCTTACATCTTGCCATTGGGGTTAGTAACAATAACAATGATAATAATAAGAGAGAGAGAGATAGGGAGGGAGAGAGAGAAGAGAGAGAGAGAGAGAGAGAGAGAGAGAGAGAGAGAGAGAGAGAGAGAGAGAGAGAGAGAGAGAGAGAGAGAGAGAGAGAGAAGTTACCGTTGAGTCTCAGCTACGCTCTTTGAGTAAGAGAAAGGGGGGGTAGAACGAGTGTAAGATTCCCAGTTTGGGGAAGGAGGTGGTTGGAATGTAGGCTAGGAATGTGGAGATCAGTAGTGGACATTCGATGAGGCGGCAGAAAGATGGACCTTGAATAGCGATCAGTGTCAGGGGCGTGCTGATGAGAAGACGATCACTGCAACTATCGATCTGAGGCTGGCCTACATAACGTCTCATCTTTGCAGCATGGCACGTTGCCGACATGATGCGTTGTCAACATAACGCGTCGCCTACACGACGCATTGCCGATACGATGACGTAGGGTAAAGGCGGGCAAGGAGCCCACCTTAAGCAAGAATTCCAACCATTCCTCCATTTGAAGCCACAGACAGCTCCAAATAGGTGCGATCTATTAAGGTGGGCCTAGGCTATAACATATCACAAGCATACCGGGGTAGAATAAAGGAAAAACACAACAGGTAAAAAAAACAAAAATTTTATTTTTGGCCTTCTTGCCCTATGCCCTGGGCAAGAGGCCTATTGAGAGCGGGCAAATCGCCCACCATGGGCGTTTTGCCTTACAAGCGAGGGCGTCTTGCCTCTTCATATGCAGCACATCTACATTTTTAGTATTAAAGTTCATAACAAAAGATAAAAGTAACAAACTGTTGTATAAAAGTAATAATATTTGTTGAGTACACACTTGACTAGGGAAGTTATTGCCACATCCAGTGCATATTCAAGGAATGTTGAAGGTTCAAACCTGAACACTGTAGGCTATATACAGTACAAAAGTTAAACATTGAAAACTTACTGAGTTATGCTCAACTAGAATAAACAGTCCAGTGCATAATGCAATTCAAAGTATGAAATGTTCCCTACTTAGGCCTCTACATGGGGCAGAATAACAACGAATTGTTGATTGTAGGGGAAAATGTGATGATGTCATGCACTAGACTATAGGGGACATCTGAATTAGTAAACAAGTAATGTAAATAAGCAAAAAGTAGGCCTAGGTCTCTTCTTATTCAGTCATTCTTCTTATTCAGAGTCATCAGAGTCACAATTTGGACAGATGAATTGAGCCGTCCCTTGGGTGCACTCCTCATGGGCCCAGAGGAGACAAACCTGGCACTGGACCCACACATCTCGGGATCTGCTGTTGCGATAGGGCTCACAACAAATGAGACATGGCCAATCCTCTTCTTCCTGGTCTGTTTCTTCTTCAGGTTCATGACGCTTCCTCTTCTTCTTTGACTTGCCTTGGCTTGCCTTCTTTTCCTGTTGCCTCTTTTTTCCTGATTTCTGTTTTGAGCGCTTTTCTTCCAGCCTGGCTTTAAAGGGAGAAGAAGTCAACACTGTTGCAGATTCTGCTTTCCTTGATCTCGGTCTCTTGGACTGGATCTTTGGTAGTGGAGAAAATCCATGGATCAGTTCTGCAATCTCTTCTCTTCCTGAGGTTGAGGCCTCGGGGTCTGTCCTCTGATCTTGTGGGACAAATAAAGATGAGGGGTTAGGGTGTGTCTGCTGATCTGGGGTTGGGAAAGCAGTTGGGCGTTGAGGTGAGAATGAAGACGCCTCAGGAATCTCAGCTTGTGATGTAGGACCTTGAGGCTCCTCAATCCTCTTGTCTACCACACAATCGTAGTGGCCAACATCCTGGCCAATGTTCCTAAACTGGACGACCAGTCTGGGAAGGGTGTCTTCTCCGTAGGTTTGGATCACCTTGCTGTTGGCGCCCAAAACCACAATTTTTTTCCCCAGGACCTTGCTTGTCGCTGCGAGTTCAAGTTCACCAGGTAGGGATTTTGGCTCGGCCATGGTGACAATGCGTTCATCCATGGAACCAAAGCGAATCCAGTGCGGTAAATCTGCGTTGATTGTTTCAATATCAAGATCTTTGTATTCGTCGTAATTCTCCCACATGAAAGAGATGACCTGTGCTCGGAGACTATCTGCCTTGCCAGTCTCTACGGCATGCAGAAGTGTGCTCAACAGTTTGCCATGCTCATCCCTTTGGGCAGTTTGAAGCCTTCTGTCCATACCTATAACTAGACTTCTAAACAGGCACCGACCGTCTCCTGATGATGTAATGAGCTCAATGTCTGCCTGATGAGCTGGAGTCTCTACATTGGCAGTCTGCTGATCAGGGGTGCGGTCAGTTGGCTGCTTTCTGACTTCTGGAGGATCACCATTTGCATCTTCTTGCTGCGATGGAGTCTCGTTGGCAGGGCTGCAGGCAGTTGGGGGTGTGACCTCTGGGGGATCTTCTTCAGTCATCAAGGCTGCCTCAAAGTCGACGTCAGTGAAGATGTTTGGGTCATATGGCCAGAGACCACATGTCCTGAAGCCCTGGACTGCCCTGTCAGGAAGAGCTGTTCTCATGAAGGCCTTTCCTGACAGACCAGCAATGTCATGGATGGTGACTCGCTTGCCGGGATTTGCCACCATCCAGCTGTCCATCTCCGTGTTGAAAGCTGTTTTGAGAGGCTTGAAGTAGCTTCTGTCCAGAGGCTGCAGCTTGTGTGTGCTATGAGGCGGCAGTGTCAGAAGTTCTATGCCATTTTCTCTGCAAAAGTCAATAGCTCCCAGTGTTTTGTGGCTGTGATGCCCATCTAGCAGAATGAGATGACGGTTGTTACATGAGGTGTTGGTAAACTTTGCAAAATGTTCCAGCCACCTCACAAAGAGGTCAGAATCTGTCCAGCCACTTGCACTTGCATAACCTACTGCTTGAGTTGGGGCGTCTTTCATGAGGGAGTCCACCATTCTCTTTCGAGGAAAGATGTACATGGGTGGTAAAAATATGCCAGCTGCGCTGCATGCACACACAAATGTTACCAACGTCCCACGCTCACCACTGGTCACCTTTCCAACTTGTCGAGCACCTTTTGGAGCCATGACCTTCCCAGGTTTATGCACAGTTGTGAGTCCCGATTCGTCCATATTCCAAATGCGTGAGGGTGGGTACTCATGCTTGTCTAGGAGTTCTTTGTATAGGCCAAAAAATTTCTGGACTTGCTCTTTATTGAACCCCACTGCACGGGAAATACTTGTTGCTTGTGGCTGCCGAATGCTAATGTTATGCCGATCGAGAAAGCTGTGGACCCAGGCAATCCCAGCCAATCTTGTTTCTTTATTGAAAGGATGACGAAGGCCTGTCTTTTCAGCGATTTCAAAGGCAAGGCGCTGTAGATCCCTCACTCTGAGTCCATGCAGGCGTCTTTGCATACTAACAATATGCTCCTTCAGCTGGCACTCTATCTCAGTGGGAAGGGCCTTCCTGTATCGTCCGAAAATCAAAACCCCAGGTTCAAGCCACCTTTTTGTCCCTGTGACGACGAAGTGTTCGTGCAGGCACACCATACTCTTTGCTGGCTCGGATTAAAGGAACACCGTTGCTGACTGCCTTCAAGGCTTCAGACAAATTGCTATGTCCATATTTTCCCCTCTCTGTCTTTCTCTTGTACTTCGTCACCATATCTGAAAACAATACCATAACAGTATTATTATGAAAGACCAGAAAGCATCTTCATATCAAGCAATTTAATAGCAATTTAGCCCTGTGCAGTACATAGGGAAAAAGTAAAAAAAAAAACAACTAAATAGAGTTAGTGGTTTGGTGTCTATAGCCTATGTTCCTATTAGGGCATAAAAACATGGTATAACTTGGGATTTTACTCTTGTGGAAAATAAAGTAAAGGAAAATAGTGAAACCACTTCATATAAACAAGCGAGGCATAACGCCTAGTGTTTGAGGCAAAACGCCCACCAGTAGGCCTTTTGCCTTGAACCCAGTATGGGCCTTTTGCCTTACTATGACTTAGTGAAGATGTTTGGCAATAGTGCGGGAACATGGCGACGTACACTGCATCAACTGGCATTGATAGGTGTGTCAATGATTCCTCTAACACATAAATGAAAACATTGAAGAAATTCATCTATTGCTTGGGCAGTGTCACAAAACATTCTCAAGACAAAAATTATAAAAATAGGGCCTAAATTTTCAAAATTCTATAAAAAACGTACCTTTTGCTTGGAGGCTTCGAAACTTCGTGCTGCAGTTTCAGCGGGTAAAGGGAAGCTATAGAAATGCCCCGAGGTGGATAATGTCCCTTGGGTTCTGAGAAGTCGGGGGTGGGCGTTTGACTTTGACTGGGCCTCTTGCCCGACCCTACTATACCATTGCGACGCGTTGTTGACAAGATGTTTTATCATTGCAACTTGGCGTGGCCGGCTTGATGCGTTATCGCTGCACGCGTCGGACAACACGATGCGTTATCGTTCTAACATGATACGTTAGAGGCGTTATAATTGCAACATGACACGTTGCCGACACGATTCGTTATCACTGCGCCACGCGTTGCTGACATGATGCGTTATAGACATTATGCGTTGCAGACATGATGGGTTATCGGCATGTCGCGTTGCCGACATGATGCGTTATTTTTCTCCACACCATGAACCGTTTACCGACATGATGCTTTTTCATTGCAGTGTAGCCGAGCATCGACCTTGGGAACATGGCCCAACCCGAGCTGTTATTTTCATGGTCTCCCTCAAAAGAGGGACAATTAAAATATTTGCACTGCAAGGCTATGAAGCGTGGTTGGTAGTAAACCGGGTTGCCGGCTACTAGTTCCACGAAACTTCAACACAAGTCGCTGCCACCGACCTGCATAAAATGCCTGCCGACAATGTAGTCCCGATCACCACCAAAAGCAGAAAGTGAATGGTCAGCCGGGGAGAACAAATGTCGTGTCGCTTTGTCCTGCATAACCCAATGGCATCACCATAGGATTCTGCACAGCAGAAGCCACCCAAGAAATTCAAGGTAGACAACTTCTCACCCAGGTCTCAAACAGTCGCCTCCCTTTCCGCTACAGCAGCATGACGCGTTTCCGACATGAAGCGTTGTCAACAAGACGCGTTGCCGACACGCTTTCCGACACGACTTTCATTGATAAAATGCGTTGTCGATTATAACACGTTTTGTCGACATGATGCCTTGCTGACTGCACCGGTTGCCGACATGGCGTTTCCTTGACATGAAGCATTGCCAACGAAACGCGTTGCCAATATCAAGAAATATGCAAAATATTGATTGAATCACAATCAGTTAAGCATTCCACGGTTTACATTACCAAAGTAAGAAAACAGCTAGCACTTATTATGATGAACATCATTTTTTTTCTAAAAGATGCTGTTTCAGCTGCTGTTGGTGATGATAATGATGATGCTGCTGCTGATGATGGCGATGATGATGACGGTGATAATGATGACGATGATGATACAATTATTGATGGTTACGACGCCGCCAACGATGATGATAAGGATGATGATAATAATGATGATGATGACGATGACGACGAACATCATGATGATGATGATATAAATGATGATGCTGATGATGACGACGATGATGATGGTTAGGAGGAGGATGAGGATGCTCATATTAGTGGTGGTGGTGGTGGTGATAATGATGATGATGATGCAGATGATGATGATGATGATGATGATGATGATGATGATGATGATGATGATGATGATGATGATCCTATCCTATTCTGTCCTATCCTACCCTATCCTATCCCGTAACACAAGGGACTTTAGGGCACCACAGATGATCGTTTAACCAGCGTACTCCATCTTTCTCTGTCCTCAGCAACCCTCATGGCTTCGTTCAGTGTCATACCAGTCCATTCTCCAATGTTGTCCTTCCACCCATTTTTCAATCTCCCTCTTCGTCTGCCTTGCATGATGGTTTTTTCAAGGCATGATGCTCTGGTGACGTGGCCATAACATTTAGAGTTTCCGTTTCTTCACCACTGTGAGCATGTCATCATGTTGTCCCATGGCTTGTATGATGTTTTGTCGGACATCGTTATTGGTAATGTTCTGGGTATAGAAAATGCCAAGAAGTATTCTGTGGCACCTCATCTCCATGATTTGTATTCTTCCCTGTAGAGGTTCGCAAGCGTATAGGAAGATGGAGATGACAAGGGAGCGCAGGAGCCTTACCTTGGAATGTAGACTGATGGTCCTGTCTTTCCAAATGGGCTTCATCCTTGTCAGGGCAGCAGTTATTTGTGCGATTCTGGAGAGGATTTTTTGTCTGGATCCATTGTATCGGGGCGTCAATCATTGCTTCCACTCCGGCTTGCAGCAATTCCGCGGGTATGTTGTCCGCTCACGCTGACTTCCCCTTCTTTCGTGATTGCACTGTTGCCTAAACTTCTTCGCGTGGAATTGGGAGGGTTTCTTCCTCTTTTCTGTTCTGGTGACATGCTAGAACTGATGGGTCTCCGGTTGGTTCGTGGTGTTAAAGGTCAGAGCAATACATTGTCCATGTAACGAACGCGTTTTTGTACGCAGTTATATAGAAAGACGTTATGACGTCACTGTGTGTTCCGGTAGAAATTATAATTTAGTTTCTGAGCTGTTGTTAGATCAGAGACTATACATCAGCCTAAGCGAGAGGACGTTTTTTGTGGGTGCTCTGGAAAGACCTGTTTCTTTAGGACTTTAGCTGTATAAGAATACAGGTATTTGTTTATTATTATTATTATTAGTGGTATTTGTAATGAACTGCTAAGCTATCTTTACGAAGAAGGAAGAATATTGCTTTTTGTAAAGTAGTACGTTTAGGGTACAGACGAACCCATGTTTGAAAACAAAGTTCGATAACTCGGGTCAATATTTATTTGATCATGTGTATACATGTATGTGTGACTCAGTTTGTAATTATGATACCATTTTTATATTCAGTCATATGTGAAGATATGGGCTGAAATAGGAACGTATTTCAGTTGTGTAATTTGAATATCTATTGATGAATGAATGGGTATAAATATGTTATAAAATGAGGTGAGCTGTGTTTGTAATATTTGTCTCATAGTCCATTGTGTGTAGCCTATGCAATGTGTGTAAAGTGGCTATACTAGGTATTGTCACAGGAATGCTGATAATAGTGATTGTAGTGATTGTGGTGGCGTGTAGAGACATTCTACAAAGGGAAATGATCCTTGCTCAATGTGAGCTATAAAGACATACAGTCTCTTTAAGGATAGGAGCAAAAATTTACGATTGTGTACATGTTGTATACAGCGGGGCGGTTACGGAGCAAAGAACCCCTGATGTGCGGCGGATGGATCTGGTCCCCATGACATCACTGGCCTGACCGGATGTGGACCCCATCTTTGCCTTGCCTCTCCTTCGGATACCATCACTGGTGCAGAATTGCAACAACGGTGCCGAAGTAAATCTCCGGATCGACGCCACGAAGACATCTGCAGCGTCTTCAGTGTGGGTGGCTGTGACTCCAGCGACGGCTAATAATTCCGCGCCTGGAGTGCTTGATCCGTGAAATAGGTCAGTAAATAAAAACTGTGACTTCTGTGTCTCCAAGTCATCAAAGTGAAATATTTAAAGTGAGATATTTGTGTCGGTGCTAATGAACAGAGTAGAGTCGAGTGACGTCCCCAGAAAGGGACAACGACTTCTACTAGTGTTGAACTCTGAACGAAACTGTGTACAGTCATATCAGAAACTGCGTGAACTTACTGAGTAATCTGCGTGCACTCACCCAAGCGCCCGAGTGGAAGTATTACACTAATTATGGGCACTTAACTATCGTATGTGTGAATTTATTTATATGCTAGAAATAATTGTATGATTTAATGTATCTGTGAATTTAATGTATATGTAAATGGTTTAATGTGTATGATCATGTTTGAATGAGTAATAGCTTAACAGAGGGCAAAGAGAAACAATTGTGTAGACTTTGTCCTTGTCTGAAAGCATGTGTGTGGTGAAGGATGAATAGTTAAAGTAAACAGAGATAGAACACACTCCTTTATACTGAGCGTCAGACAGCCATACCCACACACTCATTCAACACACCATAAGTAGTTATGAGTATATTTATTTAGATTATAATACGCAAAAACCCTCCGTTACATTTGGTGACCCTAGACTCTCTCTGTGTTAGTTAGCATTAAGTCATACATATTTATATTTATTGAGGGCACCACTAGTTATTATATTTATATACAGTTAGACTAGTGGGCTTATCTCCCTTGGACTTCTTGATTATATTGTGTATGACTGTGATGTTTTGTTTTGTGTGACAATGCCGTCTCCGGCGTAACGGCTGTGCCTGTGTACAGTTTCTGGGCACTAAGGGCTTAATTCTTTTTCTGTCTGTGGGTTGCTATTTTCTTATTTTCAGCTCTGTTCTTCTGTTAGTGGGATTGTTTGTTTTTGTTAGTTCTTTGCTGTGTAGGGTTCTGTCCTTTCATGCGTGTGTTTGGGTGTATGTTCTCTTTGCCCTTATTTTAAGTAGGTTATAGTGTTAGAATTTCAGCCCCATTTAATTTAATTTATTTTATTTATTCATTGTGTTATTGATTTGAATTGAGTTTGATATTTTAATATTCTGTATTTATGTATGTAGTTATACTGGGTTATCCTTGTTAAATTGTTTCCCTTGATTTAGTTTAGTTGTTGATACATTGTTTCCTTTGGTTCATGTTGGATTGTTAGTGCTGATAGTTTGTTTGTGATTTTGTTTTGGGTTTAGTAATTCTGGTTGACTTTGAATTTAATTGGATATAGAATAATATAGTAGTTAGTGTGACAGTATTTAATTTTTATTATTTATAAAATTAACCTTCATAAGGCTTTGTTATTTGGTTGACTTTATTTTCCTTTGGCCGTCAACTTGGTATTATAGTATTATTTAGTTCTAGTGGTTATTGTGTTGAGAATTAATTGTTTTTTTTTCTCATTTCATAATTCTTTATTTAATAACTTTGTTTAAATAATATTTCCTTTGTGGGCATTGTATATATTTTTCATTAGGATAGTTTTTTACACTGTTTATATAATTATTCTCTTGGGGAAAGGGAGGTAACAATTTTGATTGTGAGTGTTGAACGTTGGTATATTTTATTTGACTTAGAAATTTATTTAAATTTTTTTTAAATTCCTATTGACATTAATACAAACTTTAAATACTTGTGAATAGCTTTATTACTGTGATTATGCATAATAATATTATCATACTTTAAAACTAAAAGACGGTTTGAAAAAATACTTGGATCCAAACTTAACTTAGTAATTTAATTTTTCACTGTATATTCATTGTGCTTATTATCAACTTCAGTTGAAGTTCTTCAACATATGTTGTGAATATATTGACTTACTGTATTCAATTTGATATTTAAAAAATTTTGTCATTGCTTCAGAACTTGTAAAACATATTGGGATAATATAATATATAATTTGCTTTGTATACATTAAGACTTGACTGCTTTCATGATAACTTGAACTGTGCATTATACTGGTAATATACTTTTGAAGATATTTAATTGTTTTCATAAGATTCATTGAGCAATTTATAGTTGTTTGATTGATTGCATTGTGTTATTACTATTTTGACACTTTGATATTTTATTGATTTACTGGTTGAACACTTTGATACTTTTATAGTAAATTTTTTTTTGTTGGTTGTTGATCTACATTGTACTTAGCCATGTCTGATGATTATGATCAGTTGTTCCAATCTTTTATTGCTCAAGCTACAACTTTGGGTATTCCGGAAAAGGAACGTGGGAAATATGTACAAGAATGTTTTGATCGTATTGAAAGACAAAAAGTTAGAGATGAAAAAAAATTAGAAGAAGAAACAAAACAGAAAACATTGGAGATTGACTTAGCTAAAAAACAAGCAGATGTTCAGTTAGCTTTGGAACTAGAAAAAGAGAAAACAAAACAAAAGGAACTTGAGTTACGTACGGAACATAGACCTGAGGAACAAGATACGGGTTATGGAAACAGAGGTAGAGATAGTACTTCTTTTGGTGCTAGACCTGTTTACCCCAAGTTGCCTCTTTTCAAAGAAAGACAAGATGACATAGATTCATACCTTTTTCGTTTTGAGACTCATGCTACAGCCCTTGGCTGGGATAGAAGCAAATGGGTTACATTTCTTTCAGCTTTGTTAGAAGGTAATGCACTGAACTTATACCACAGTCTTGCTGCAAATGGTCAGGTTGATTATCCAACATTGAAAGACAATTTGCTTAAGAAGTTCCAGTGTACTGCTGAAGGTTTTCGCAAGAAATTCCGTGAAGTCCGACCAGACTCAAACGAACCTTTCCAAACATTTGGTATTGAACTGAACAGATTGTTTGATAGGTGGATAGCTTTGTCCGGTGTTCCTAGAAACATGCAAGGAATAATGAATCTTGTGTTAGGTGAACAGTTTCTAGAATGTGTGTCACAGGATCTCGCTACTTTCATTCGCGAGCGTGGACTTGTCACATTGGATGATATGGTTAAAACTGCTGAAAGTTATCGTCTTGCTCGTCCCGGAAAGAACTTAGCACGCAAATCGGCTGCTACAATTTTCGGTTCAGTAGGATCAGTTGATGTAGCTGAGGAATCGCAAGCTGCTGCTGGCTCTGCAGATTCTCGCGGTGGTTACTCAAACTATCGAGGTCGTGGCTATTGGAGAAATCGTGGTGGTTTTCAAAAGAAAGACCCAACATACACAGATTCTAACCAAAAGGTCGAAGGTCGTTTTGATCAAACTCGGGGATCTTATAGACGTGGACGTGGAGGTGGTTCATTTTACAACAATTTTGATAATTGCCCTCTTTGTGATGGTAAAGGTCATGGTCCTAGACAATGTCCCCTTCGAAATAGTCAAAATCCTTGCCCTGTTTGCAACATTGGTGGTCATACTAGAAAAGCTTGTCCCTTTGTTGTAATGAAAGCCACAGCTTCAGATGATAAGACTAATAAATCAAGCTCAGGTTGTGCGGTTGTCCCTGTAGACTCTGAAGTTGTTTGTTCTGTTTTTGATCAGACACCTGGTCACTTGCATTTAGAAGTCGGTTCTGTAAATTCTACTGCTTGCTCAGTTCTGCGAGACACAGGTGCTACCATTTGTGGTGTTCGAAAACGTTTGGTTTCTGATGAGCAGTATGTACCAGGTACTGTTCGTTGTAAAACTTTTGGTGGAGAGATCAACATTTATCAGCAGGCTAAAGTTGTTGTTTCTTGCCCATATTTTGTTGGAGAGTTGGTTTGTTGTGTTCTTGAGGATCCAGTTGCTGACTTGATTGTAGGAAATATTCCAGGTTTGATTGTTCAGCAGACCCAAGATACCAAAGTTGCTGCTGCTGCTGATGTCCCTGTTGCTGCTGTCACTACTCGTGCTCAGGCTAGGAAGCAAGATCTCCCGCACAAACCTCTTGTCACTGTGTGCGATGACTTGAAGGTCACTCGTGTTGAACTTATTCAGTTGCAGAAAGGTGATGCTACTTTGCAAGGTTGTTTTAAGTTAGCTGTTTCAGGTGAAGAAAAGGTTGTTGGTTCTGCTACTTATACTTTCTATTTTAAAGATGATATTTTGTACAGAAGGTATCAGAAATCCAAGGATATTTTGCATCAGGTTGTCGTTCCTGAAAAACTTCGCACTTCAGTCATGATTGCTGCGCATGATCAACTTTTGGCAGGTCATTGTGGAGTTCGTAGAACTTTGACTAGGATTCTTTCCCAATTCTTTTGGCCTGGTGTTTCTGCTGATGTGAGTGCTTATGTTCACACTTGTGACATTTGCCAGAAAACAATTTCAAAAGGAAAAGTTCCCCCTGTTCCTGTGGCGACTATGCCTCTTATCTCGACTCCATTCGAGAGGGTCGCTATTGATCTAGTTGGGCCTTTGTCTCCTCCATCTGTTGAAGGTCACAGATATATTCTGACTTTGATTGACTTAGCTACTAGGTTTCCCGAAGCTGTTCCTATGAAAGACATTTCTTCTGTTGCAGTTGCTGAGGCTTTGATGAGTATTTTTTCAAGGTTAGGTTTTCCCAAGGAAATTCTTTCAGATCAAGGTTCTCAGTTCAACTCAGATTTGATGAAACAGTTTCATGCTTTGTGTGGTACTCAAGCCATACGTACTTCGCCTTACCATCCTCAAGCAAATGGTACTGTTGAACGGTTTCATGGCACTTTGAAATCTATGCTTCGAAAGGTTGTTCATTCTCAACCTAAAGCTTGGCATCGCTATCTTCCTGCATTGCTCTTCGCATGTAGAGAATTGCCGTCAGAAAGTGCAGGTTTAAGTCTTTTTGATCGCATGTTCGGTCGTAAACCGAAAGCTTCCATATCTCCATTTTTGCTTCCAGATGTCGAGGTTGTGGAACCTCAGTGTTGTGTTTCTCATGTGGATGTTTCTACAGATAGGCATACTGTCCCTACAGTAGGTATTGGCGTTATCCAGGATGATGGTTCATGTCCTTACAAGAGTTCAGATTCACTCTTGAACCACTTCCAGGTACACAGAATGTGTTCGCGGATCTGTTGTCACGCGCTGATCGTGATCAATCGGTTCCATAGATCAAGGTTTCGTGGTCGTTGCTGTGTTTTTGACATTATCCTCAGAACTTGTAAAAAATAACCTCGGTCGGTTCTTTTTTTCTTTGGGAGGGGGGTAGTGTAACGAACGCGTTTTTGTACGCAGTTATATAGAAAGACGTTATGACGTCACTGTGTGTTCCGGTAGAAATTATAATTTAGTTTCTGAGCTGTTGTTAGATCAGAGACTATACATCAGCCTAAGCGAGAGGACGTTTTTTGTGGGTGCTCTGGAAAGACCTGTTTCTTTAGGACTTTAGCTGTATAAGAATACAGGTATTTGTTTATTATTATTATTATTAGTGGTATTTGTAATGAACTGCTAAGCTATCTTTACGAAGAAGGAAGAATATTGCTTTTTGTAAAGTAGTACGTTTAGGGTACAGACGAACCCATGTTTGAAAACAAAGTTCGATAACTCGGGTCAATATTTATTTGATCATGTGTATACATGTATGTGTGACTCAGTTTGTAATTATGATACCATTTTTATATTCAGTCATATGTGAAGATATGGGCTGAAATAGGAACGTATTTCAGTTGTGTAATTTGAATATCTATTGATGAATGAATGGGTATAAATATGTTATAAAATGAGGTGAGCTGTGTTTGTAATATTTGTCTCATAGTCCATTGTGTGTAGCCTATGCAATGTGTGTAAAGTGGCTATACTAGGTATTGTCACAGGAATGCTGATAATAGTGATTGTAGTGATTGTGGTGGCGTGTAGAGACATTCTACAAAGGGAAATGATCCTTGCTCAATGTGAGCTATAAAGACATACAGTCTCTTTAAGGATAGGAGCAAAAATTTACGATTGTGTACATGTTGTATACAGCGGGGCGGTTACGGAGCAAAGAACCCCTGATGTGCGGCGGATGGATCTGGTCCCCATGACATCACTGGCCTGACCGGATGTGGACCCCATCTTTGCCTTGCCTCTCCTTCGGATACCATCACTGGTGCAGAATTGCAACAACGGTGCCGAAGTAAATCTCCGGATCGACGCCACGAAGACATCTGCAGCGTCTTCAGTGTGGGTGGCTGTGACTCCAGCGACGGCTAATAATTCCGCGCCTGGAGTGCTTGATCCGTGAAATAGGTCAGTAAATAAAAACTGTGACTTCTGTGTCTCCAAGTCATCAAAGTGAAATATTTAAAGTGAGATATTTGTGTCGGTGCTAATGAACAGAGTAGAGTCGAGTGACGTCCCCAGAAAGGGACAACGACTTCTACTAGTGTTGAACTCTGAACGAAACTGTGTACAGTCATATCAGAAACTGCGTGAACTTACTGAGTAATCTGCGTGCACTCACCCAAGCGCCCGAGTGGAAGTATTACACTAATTATGGGCACTTAACTATCGTATGTGTGAATTTATTTATATGCTAGAAATAATTGTATGATTTAATGTATCTGTGAATTTAATGTATATGTAAATGGTTTAATGTGTATGATCATGTTTGAATGAGTAATAGCTTAACAGAGGGCAAAGAGAAACAATTGTGTAGACTTTGTCCTTGTCTGAAAGCATGTGTGTGGTGAAGGATGAATAGTTAAAGTAAACAGAGATAGAACACACTCCTTTATACTGAGCGTCAGACAGCCATACCCACACACTCATTCAACACACCATAAGTAGTTATGAGTATATTTATTTAGATTATAATACACAAAAAACCCTCCGTTACAGTCCATCTATCCAAGATTTATTTTTCTTCGGTAAGGCATATGTCAGAATTCCTTTGGATCGTGGAGACTTTGGGCTGTTTAACACTTGTCAGCCGCTTCACAGTCTGGTAGGCTTTCTTTCTGTTGTTCTTGGTCAGAGTGTTCTCTTGTTCTCCTGGCATTGCGTTCGATCCAGTTCTTCTTTGCTGTGCGCATGCCTTTTTGAATGTCATTGTTGATTTTTCGGTAGGCATTAGCTCCCTGTGAGGTGTTCTTTTTCTTTTTCATCTCTCTTCGTTTATCACAGTCCAAAAGTACAGGTGTGATTCACGGTTTCTTCTTTCAGCGGTGCTTGCCAAGGATCTCAGTGGTGGCATCTGTTACAGCTGAGTTGAAGGTGGTGGTCATGGTGTTGACATCTACTTCACCAGCTCCCAAAATGAGCAGAGATGCAAATTTCCCTCCAATTGTGGCTTTGAATATTTCTGCCACCTCCGGGCCTTGCACTTTGTCCAGGTCGAACTTCATTCTGGTGCACTTTGCTGTGTTTTAGTGTAAATAGGCGCAAGCCTCCTGCACTTTAAATGTAATAAAACAGCTGTGTTTACTCTTTTTCAAGTGGAGTCGGAAGGTCATCATCACGAGATCGTGGTCACTTCGGATGTCTGCTCCTGGAAAAATGCGTGTCCTGCCAATGTTGATGCTTGATCTGAAGAGTGTCTTGACCATGATAATAGTCAATCTGGTTGTGATGCTCCCCGCTGGGAATGTGCCATGTCCATCGTCTGGATGTTTTGTGGAGACCAAGCGCGTTTGCCAGTATCAGATTATTGTATCTGGCAAACTCCAGGAGTCTCAGACCTCTGTCATTTGTCTCTTTGTTGCAGTGGGATCCACATGTGTCTCTATAGTTGTGGTACGCATCTTAGCCAACCTTGGCAATCCAGTCGCCTTCCGCTATGACTATGTCCTTCTTCGGCACTTGGTCAAGGACAGCCTGTAGATATTCATAGAAATCCTCGACTTCGCTATCGTCATAGTCTGATGTTGGGGCATAGACCTGGATGATGATGATGTTGAAAGGGGCTGCTCTCAGACGGATGGTAATGAGTCTACTGGAGACTGGGCGACAACCCATGACAGTGTCTAGAATGTCTTTTTGGACCAAGAATCCGACGCCGTGTTCGTTCCTGACATTCCTGGTTCCTATGACGATACTGTCTTTTATGGGAATCCTGTTAAGTTGTCCATCAGAAGCACACTTATCACCTCCGTCCTGGTGGCCAACAGAAGGCGCGGTCTTTGGTGACCCGAGCGACGACCGATCCGGTATGAAGTGAGTGGTTCTTTTCATCATGCAGTGTGTCTGGGGCAAAAAAGACCTGGCAGAGCCCAATCCTCTCCAGGCTGTTGGCCACAGCCGAAATCCACGAGTAAAGTGTGGCTCGCCTTGGCCCCGAGCACGTGGTCGTTGAAGTTGGCCGGTGACTTCTGTGTAGATGACTTTCGCCCAGAGATTCTGTGCTGACATCACCCCTGTTAATCGCATCTTACGACACGCCGGGAAATGTTTTGTCTATTCCATTCAGAGCCCGAGCCCACAGAGTCTAATGATGATGATGATGATGATCATAGAGCAAGAGTCAAAGTTTAGGCCTATAATAAAAAAAATCTAATTCAATTATCAGGTTATCCAGAGCTTTCTTATTCCTGCCTCCCTGTCGTTTGCTTCCATTGAACAGTGGTGGAGGACCATTTGTCTCTCCTATAATAGGCAACAACCTGCTTTGGACTGAGTTTCCCGACGTAGTTTTCAGCGCTGTTGCTGTTGTCCAATCGATTGATGTTGTTCATTGTTCATTTATAGCGTTATTATCAGCTTTGAAGAACCACTCAAGGCTGTGGCCAGAGGTTAGGAACGTTATCATGAAGTAATCTAATTTTAAAGCTTTTCCTGCTCACAGATTGTAGCTGGGGGAACAGGGTCTTATTCAAGCCATCAAGGTGCCAGCTTGCTGCTTATTGCGCTTCGTCCAGCGCTCCAATCAACTTTGAACTTTTTGTCCTTTTATTAACCAACAAATGATGAAACAGCAAATATCAAGTTAGGCTCTTAGCCCAGGGGAGTGGGGTGGGGGGGGGGGCGTATAGCCAGACAAGGGGGGGGAAGATGAGAGGATATAGATACACAATATATACACAAGGATTACAAGAACGGCACTATATTACAAGAATCAGCAGCCTCTAACTACAAACAATAACATATGCACTAAATGAAAAAGCAACAAGAACTGAGGGCTCCTGAACGGCCGAGGAAGGGATCGAAGAGGGGCAGGACTTAGAGTGCTTGCTGGATGTGTTTATATCTAGGACCTGAGCGTCAGGATCTTTAAGTGTCCGCGCGAGGTGTGCACAGACAAGACCTCGGCTTTCCCATCGAAAGCGCATAAACCGTAGTAATTGCATTGCGGCGTCAGACAAAACAATGCGAAGGTGTAAACAACCCACTCACTGTGCACAATAAACAGCTTGATCGACACTGTACGATAGCCAGTGCTCAAAATCGCGCGATTTAGCGATGGTCATTTTCATGGGACATCTTCACTGGAAAAACTGGGTTGACCCCCCTCCTTCTCCCCTCCCCCCTTTTGGCAATGTCACATGTAGCCTACTTTGAAAACGAAAGACCGGATTCTATGACGTGCCGGTAAACCACAACGGATAACCAAAATAGAGATCCAATCAATCAATCTTTAATTTCATGTCTGTTCACACAGTTAGGTGATATTAGACATTGAAAATGCAACCTTTAAAACACTTTAACTATTTCAAAACATAATTTCAAAACAACAAGTCTATAAAAGTCTACCAACAGGAGATTTAGCAATAACTTTCACAACGTCTGTAACATTTGGATGATATAGAACCATGTCTACAGAATGTCCATATTCTGCTATGCTATGTCCAAATAGAGATCTAGCGCCACACATTATCGATCAGACGGGGAGCAGCGTTGAACGTTCTTTTCATCGTTGACGCGAGTGGGACTGCTCATATATATGACTGTCTATATCTTATTCACACTCTACCACAGTAATTAGTGTTGATTATCCAAGTCCATCTTGCTACTTCAAAAGCTTTCAATGACCCTGTCGTTCACAGCGAGCGGACCTCCCTTAGAGAAAGTCTATTTTTGTGAGAGAAAAATAAAACTATCTGCAATTTTGGGGATTGGAACTCGCATCTACCATTCTATGAGTCGTAATACCAATGCCATGATATTTTGCACAACAACAATAACAACAACAACAACATCACACACACACACACACACACACACACACACACACACACACACACACACACACACACAACTGTTGGCCAGCAAGTCTTGGAAAAAACTGGGAGTCGGAACGGAGGTGAAGAAAACGGAAAATTCTAGCCACACAACCTATTTACTAAAATATCTTCTTACGTGTCTGCAGCTTCACAAAACAGCGCAGACCGGAAGAAAAAAAGATAAAGAAAAGAACAAAGAAACCTTATATAAATGGATATGGCTTTTCAGTTTACAAAATGAAGTGATGAATGCGAAACTATAGACGGCAGTCATAGTTTATCTGGAGGAATGAAAATGATTCGCGATAATATGTTCAACAGTCCTAACTGTGGTGTGTGACCAGCGGATGAAGCGGATCACGGTGCAGTCTCTTTTTCGATCCGCTCAGCCGAGTCGATGGTTGCCATCTTGCCAAAGGGAGATTATCCGGCTGGGCGATGTACACCAAGTACAAGACTATCCGACGCCGTAAAACAAATTCATCATTCTGTAGTAGTAGTAGTAGTAGTAGTAGTATTAGTAGTAGTAGTAGTAGTAGTAGTAGTAGTAGTAGTAGTAGTAGTAGTAGTAGTAGTAGTAGTAGTAATAATAATAATAATAATAATAATAATAATAATAATAATAATAATAATAATAATAAGTAGTAGTAGTAGTAGTAGTAGTAGTGGTAGTAATTTGCGCGATTTCCCGTAAAACGATCTTAAAAGCGGAGTTTTTACAAAACCTTGAACGTCCAAGAAATAAAATATGCTGCAAGCTAGGCACAATCTATGGACAGCGGATTCAACCTACGTGGCCTGATAATTTGAGCCTAGCGAATGTGCTTTGGCACAATGAAATATTTGGACAGCATCCACCTGCTTTAAAAGCTACCACAGTATTTTGGCAAAACTCAAAGACACACACTGACTGACTGACTGAGTGAGTAAGACTGAGACTTTATTCGTCCATGAACTTTACATAGAAATGTGTCTTTTGGCTGCAAAACATAGTAAATGTCAAATATAGAATATGTTTACAAGAATGATATGTACAATGAAAAAAATAGTAAATAAACACATAAAAATAATAAAAACAACTACTATCCCACACCCCAAAACATACTTGCGCCGTGCACTTCCCCCGTGGTGGTTCAGGGGGTTTCTGTATAAATAGTATCCCCACTTTCTGGAAATTTAGTGCTTTAAATTCCCACTGTCGCTGTCTTTCTCATTTGTTCTTTCTCATTCCTGCTCTGTTCTATCAATCTGCTATACTATCTTCTTCTTCGCTAGACCAGTCACCTACCTTTTTTTTCTTGAAAACTCTTCCGGGACAAAACTCCTCATTTGTGTGTGAGGTCTGTTGTCAGCTTGGGAATATTGGACGGTTTCTGCCAAATGGTCCTTAGGGCTTCCTAAGATATTATTATTTGGCAATGTAGGCATTTTATATGTATAAGTTTAGTTGATATTTTATAATGATGTTTGTATTCTATTTTGTTTTTGTAAACGGGGGTTCGATAGGTTAGCGTATGGCATCGGGGCGTCCCCTGCGTGAGACGCCTTTATTGTACAGTGATCGGCTGGTGGAGTGCCTTCAGTGTTACCACTGGGGTTGTTTCAGTAGATCTTTTATGCGGATCAGGGGCGAGTCCTCTTTCAGCCAAGTTGTGGTCTCGATTTTGTGGTCCTGTTTCGGCTCTTTCCAGTCCGCTGGACCCTGTAAGCAATGAATAACTAATTAACCTGCATTCATCCTCACACACCATCACAGACCAACTCTATCACAAATAAATATCAACACACACACACACACACACACACACACACACACACACACACACACACCCACCCAAGCTTACAAACACACACACACAAACACCCATGGGGGAAAAGAGGTAAGGCTATCGATAAAGCTACAGATAAGAGTTTCGGGGTTTTCCTGGGGATAATGATCCAGGATTTATCTAAATACCTCTTTGTTCTGTGCCAGGTTCAAGATTACACGTTCCAACGTCACAGATTCTTTCCAAATTCACAATGAGTGTGGCCCCACTGGAAAAAATAAGATTAAGGCCATACAAAAAAAAACTCTTTCAAAAGTACGGTTGGGATATAAATCGATACATTCATTTGTCAATGAGCTTATTAATAACATCGAGGTTTATTCTTTAAAACAATAACACCGCAAGGTAAGTTTGTATAGTAGCCACAGCTGTTTGTTTACACAACAAGGAAGAGACATCTACAATTCACAGGTCAGCGGTCGGTTGAGCAACGATTACAATACAATTTTTCATGTAACCTCAATGTCACAACAAATAAACAGATAGCTTTGATACCCAGGCTCATAACATTACATTATTATTGCTTTAGGTCCAGCGGACTCTTCCGAGCCAAATCATCAGGACCGGACAACCCCTAATCCGCATAAAAGATCTGCTGAAAAAACCCTAGTGGTAACACTGAAAGCTCTCCACCAGCTGGTCACTTTACAATAAAGACATCCCACGCAGGGGACGCTGAGGCTGTACTCTAATTTATCGAACCCCCGTTTACAAAAACAAAATAGAATACAAACATCATTATAAATTATCAACAAAACACATACATATAAAATGCCTACACTGCTAAATAATAACATCATAGGAAGCCCTAGTGACCACCTGGCAGAAAGTGTCCAATATTCCCAAGCTGATCCAACAGACCTCATACACAAATAAGGAGTCTTGTCCCGGAAGAGTTTTCAAGCAAAAGGGAGTATAGCAGATTGATATAACAGAGCAGGAATGAGAAAGAGCAAATGAGAAAGACAGCGACAGTGGGAATTTAAAGCACTACATTTTCAGAAAGTGGGGATACTATTTATACTGAAACCCCCGGCACTCCAACGGGGGTACCCAGGTCGTTGCGAAGTCGTGGTGCGACATTGATTATAAGGTATGTATGTAGTTTGTTTGTGTTTTTTTTTGGCCTGGTAAGTACTGATTAGTTAGTTAGTTAGTTAGTTAGTTAATCAAGGGTTAAAGGGTTTAGCGGACTGCAATGAGCCGAATCAGGACCTGTAAGTATTGATCCCCAACCATTAAAGAAGCACTCCGTATTCTAAACCAAAACACCTATTCCGCTACTTAGCCAGCGAAAGCCGTCCCCACACGCAGCAACGACCTACCAAAGAGATGACAACGGTGAAAGGCGAATTCAACGATGAAGAAGAAAAAGAATAATGACAGAGAAATAAAACGCTTCTCTACATGCGATCAGCTTGTAACGCAAGCAAACAGTCCAAATACCGGTGACGAACGCTGCAGATGAAAAGAGGTGATGTGTGTGATTCAGGCTTATGCATCGATTCAATTCAAGTCAATAATTTATTTACAATCATGTGATTTCAGACCACACAGGCGCATTCGCACGCAGGGTCATACAAACATTAAACATATTGTAATTTCAATTTAAACTTTGTTTCGTTTTATACTAGTGCTTCTGTTTCCTTTAACGTTTTGTTAGGAAATTAGGAGGAGGAGGAGAAGGAGGAGGAGGAGGAGAAGAAGAAGAAGAAGAAGAAGAAGAAGAAGAAGAAGAAGAAGAAGAAGAAGAAGAAGAAGAAGAAGAAGAAGAAGAAGAAGAAGAAGAAGAAGGGCGTCATTGTCTTGTCAGTGCTGCAGGCAATGGCAGGGATTCCGTATTTTTATCCTGATAACTCCGGAGTTTTAAAATGTCAGCACCATTACGCTCCCGGCTAACCTAGATCAGCAGTAGAATGAAAACAAGCAGGGAAGGAGAGAGGGGGTGACAGAGGGTGAAGGTTATGGGGGAGGGAAGAGTAAAGTGTACGAGAGAGAGAGAGAGAGAGAGAGAGAGAGAGAGAGAGAGAGAGAGAGAGAGAGAGATCGTTACGGAGAAACAGAGAGACAGATACATTACATTACGTTACATGATTATTGCTTTAGGTCCAGCGTACTCTTCCGAGCCAAATCAGGACCAGAGAGACAGATAAAGGTACAGAGTAATAGAAACAGATGCAGAGAGATCACTACAGAGAAACAGGGAGAGAGACAGACAGAGAGAGACAAACAGGGACAGACAGACAAACACAGAGAGACAGACAGAAAGAGAAAAGAGAAAGGGTGAGAGACAGAGAGAAAGAGAGAGAGAACAAGAGAGAGAGAGAGGGGGGAGGAGGAAGATCGTGACAGAGACAGAAAGAGACTGACATAGAGACCGACACATGGAGACAGGTACAGACAGACACACAGAGACAGAGGGAGAACGCGTTGTGTCCATGTAACTGGTTCCCGTCTCTGTTCCCTTGTTGCAGTCGAGTTCATGCAGACTGACTCTTATCCTCACAGTTATCGCAGCACAAAAACACGGCCATCGATCGGCTATTTGCCACGCTGATCAGACGGAAAGACGGAGAAAGAAGACAAGGGGGGGGGGGGGGGAAGGCAGAGAGGGAGGATGTGGGTAGGGATATCACAACGGGGGAGGACAGAGAGTGAGAGAAAGTGAGAGAGAGAGAGAGAGAGAGAGAGAGAGAGAGAGAGAGAGAGAGAGAGAGAGAGAGAGAGAGAGAGAGAATCAGATTAAGATTTTTTGTAAATTCACAACAAAGGTAAGATTTGAGGCGGGAATCTAATCTTATAGCCATTCCTCGTATCATTCACATTCTGCGATTTCTAGTGAGTGGGTGAGTGAGAGAAAGAGAGCGTGAGAGAAAGAGAAAAAGAGAGTGAGAGAGAGATGCATAGTAACTTACTTTACACAGGAAAGAGAGAGACAATCATACTGACAAGAAGCAGAAGAAGAAGGAGAGAGTCAAACAGAGAGACAGACAGAGACAGAGAAAGACAGAGGCAGATAGAATGAGCACAACAACGCCCATGGATTGACCTTTTCATTTCGTTGTCAGCATGAAGGGCTGGTTCCGCAATAACCTCGGGCACGTACATTATGCATAATATAAAGTTCAATGTGTTCACCAGCTTCAGTTGTCTTTCCCTGATCAGCTGCTTGCCCTGCATCGTTGTCGTGTTTGGTTGTTGTTGTGGTTGTTGTTGGTAGTGGTGCTGGTGGAGGTGGCGGTGGTGGTGTGGGTTTGGTGATGGTGTGAGAGTGTGTGGGGTGGCGGGTGGAGAGAATAGGTGGGGTGGTGTTGGTGTAGCTCGAGTAAAACAATTTTTTTTTAAAAACAACTGATACACTTGCGTGCTTGTGTGTTTTGTGTGTATGTGTGAGTGTGTGTGAGGGGTTTTTGCATTACATTACATGTACATGGTTGTTGCTTTAGGTCCAGCGGACTCTTCCGAGCCAAATCAGGACCAGAGAAGTGAAAGAGGACTCACCCCTGATCCGCATAAAAGATCTTCTGAAACAACCCTAGTGGTAACACTGAAGGCACTCCACCAGCCGGTCACTTTACAATAAAGACATCCCACGCAGGGGACGCCGAGGCTATACTCTAATTTATCGAACCTCCGTTTACAAAAACAAAATAGAATACAACTATCATTATAAATTATCAACAAAACACATACATATAAAATGCCTACATTGCCAAATAATAACATCATAGGAAGCCCCAGTGATCATTTGGCAGAAAGCGTCCAATATTCCCAAGCTGATCCAACAGACCTCACACACAAATGAAGAGTATTGTCCAGGAAGAGTTTTCAACAAAAAATGTAGGTGATTGGTTTAGCGAAGAAGAAGATAGTATAGTAGATTGATAGAACAGAGTAGGAATGAGAAAGAACAAAGGAGAAAGACAGCAGACAGTGAGAATTTAAAGCACTAAATTTGCAGAAAGTGGGGATACTATTTATACTGAAACCCCCGGCACCCCAACGGGGGAGGGGGAAAGAGGGAGAGGGGTAAGAGCGCGCGTGCTGCTTAAAATTGAGATAGATGTGTGTGTGTGTTTGCCTGTGCGTGTTTCTATGCGTGTACGTGTGTCCGTTGGTATGTTTATGTGTGCGTACGTGTTTGAGATTATGATAGATAATTATGTGTGTGTGTGTGTGTGTGTTTGTGTGTATAGCAAACTAGCGTGTATTCATGGCAGAATGGGTACTTGGACAAAAATGGGTACCTCAACCTTGCACAATGGGGTTCTGGAAAACGCTGGCTCAATCTCTCTCTCTCTCTCTCTCTCTCTCTCTCTCTCTCTCTCTCTCTCTCTCTCTCTCTATCTCTATCTAACACATTCTGGTAGTTTCACAGAAAGACTGACAGCGCACATTCCTACATGTGTGTGGAACACTTGGAGTTGGAAATTTTTCCATTGGGGACTTCTGCTAAAAATGAAAAAATGGCAAATGCCAGACTCGCTTTAGATCGTGGAGACCTTGAACTGTTCAACACTTAGCAGCCGCTTCACTTATCACTTTTCTCTATTTCCTGGCATTGCTCTTCTATCCAGTTCTCTACAGCTGAACGCATTCCTTTTCGCATTCCTTTTCGGAGTCCATTGTTGATTTTTCGGTAGGCATCAGCTCACTTTGAGGTGCTCTTTTTCTTTTTTATCTTTCTTCTTTGTCACATAGGTCCAAACGTTCAGGTGCGATCCACAGTTTTTTCTTTGGGCGGTGCTTGCCAAGGATCTCAGTGGCGGCACCTGTCATAGCTGAGTTGAAGGTGGTGGTCATGGTGTTGACATCTACTTCACCAGCTCCCAAAATGAGCAGTGGTGCAAATTTCCCTGCAATTGTGGCTTAAAATACTTCTGCCACCTGCGGTCCTTGCAGTTTGTCCAGATCGAATTTCAGTCTAGTTCACTTTTCTGTGTTTACTCTCTTCAAGTGGAGCCGGAAGGATATCATCACGAGATCGTGGTCACTTCCGATGTCTGCTACTCAAAACGTGCGTGTCCTGCCAATGTTAATGCTTGATCTGAAGCGTGTCTTGACCATGATGTAGTCAATCGGGCTGTGATGCTCACCGCCGGGACTGTGCCATGTCCATCGTCTGGATTTTTTATGGAGACCAAGCGCGTTTACCAGTATCAGATTGTAGTATCTGGCAACCTCCAAGAGCCTCAGACCCCTGTCAATTGTCACGTTATTGCAGTGGGGTCCATATGTGTCTCTACACTATGACTATGTCCTCCTTCGGCACTTGGTCAAGGACAGCCTGTAGGTTTTCATATAAATCCTCTACTTCGCTGTCGTCATAGTCTGATGTGGCATAGGCTTGGATGATGATGATGTTGAAAGGGGCTGCTCTCAAAATGATAATAGTGAGCCTACTGGAGACCGGGCGGCAATCCATAACCGTGGCTAGAATGTCTTTAGCTCTGTGGACCAAGAATCCAAACCTGTGTTCGTGCCTTTCATTTTCAGCTGAAATAAAGCTTGTGGTCTTTGTCGGTCGTTGTTTCACCGTGGACTTTCCAGCGCAGTTCGCTGATATCTAAAATGTTCCATCTATAGTGGTCCAGCTCGTGGGCCAGTTCTTCTAATTTTCCCTCCGCAGTTAGGGTCCTGACATTCCAGGTTTCTATGACGCTGTGGTCTCTCGTGCGGATATTGCTGATTGTCCATCGGTAGCACACTTATCACATCCGTCTTGTTGGCCAACGGACGGCGCGGTCTTTGGTGACCCGGGCGACGATTGGTATGGAATGAGTGGTTATTTTCATCATACCGTGTGTCTTGGGCAAGAAAGAAGAAAGACCTGGCGGGGTCCAATCCTCTCCAGGCTGTTGGCCACAGCCGAAATTCCAGAATACAGTGTGGCTCGCGTTGGCCCCGAGCACGTGGTTGTTGAACCTGTTGTAACGTGAGGTTCTTCCGTCCTGGCCAGGTGATTTATGTGTACAAAACTTTCGCCCAGTGATGCCGTGCTGACATCACCGCTGTTAGTCACCTCTTACGACACGCCCGGAAACGTTGGGTCTATTCTATTCAGTGCCCGAACCCAAAGGCAATGTTACACTCAGTTTGATGATGGTGTTTTTCTTTATCAGTATTTGATTCAGCCCCGATGCTGAAGTCCTGATAAGGTGTAACTCAGATTCGTTTATTCACACAGCCTGCTCAATCAGCATACAAGTCACAAAGTCGACGTATGAAGTTTTCCACTTTTTATTCAGCACACACCAACAACTGCATACAATTCTCAACTCAACTCAACAACTTTCACAGCAACTCTCCAGCTTCACTATCAACAACAAACTCTTTCAACAGCAACTCGGCACACGATTAAATAACCTCTCTCTTTTCTGGAACGATTTGGTACATGGTAGAAATGACGTACTGCCACCAATCGAACTAAAGATCGTCATCACTGACTTACGTCATACCTATTTCCTCTACTTCCGGGAACATTCACGACCTTCGATATCCATCGGGAAATTTCTATCGACAGATCACGAAAATTCTCCAATAATATCGACCAACGAAAATTATCAACGTTATACAAAACCACTCCTAACAACAATGCAAACTCAAATCAAAGGTAAATAAACTCCATTATTGAATACTTTGCAAAACGAAACGATTAGATCTATCGTACACGTTTCCGACGTACTACCATTCGCGTTTCAACGTAACATAACCCCCCACTCAAGAAGAAATTTACCCAATTTCTTTCAACAACGTTGAAACGTAATTCACAAACAATGTACAGAATTAAGACTTATTTCAGCCTGTCTGAACACCATCAACGTTCTCAGTTCATTCACACAGAGTCAATGGTTTTCATCTTCAAATCTGTCTGGATATTGTCAATGTTCACAGTTCATTCACACAGAGTCAAAGTTTCTCATCTGCAAGTCTTTCTGGATACTGTCAATGTTCACAGATCATTTACACAGAGTCAATGTTTCTCATCTGCAAATCTTTCTGGATACTGTCAATGTCCACAGTTCATTTACCCAATCAACGTTTTTCATTTTCAAGTCTGTCATTACCAATATTCTTAGTTCGTCCACACAGTCAATGATCTTTCATCCGCAAGGAAACGTCGCCCTCGTCAGTTGCGGTTGTCATCGGCCCAGGGTCAAAGACGACGATCACGTGGGTTTTCCTGGAGTCAGTGCATCCTCCGTTGTCTCCTTCTTCCGTCGGATGTCCGACGCAGTCGACGTTGTCAGCTCCCAGGATGCACTTGCTGGGTCTCACGATCAGGTTGGCTTCTGCGGGACGGTGGAACAGCTCCCTCAAGGTCTGCAGATGCTCCTTCCAGGTCTGGGTGTGGACTTCATGTTCGACCAAAGTCGTAGAGCCTGGGACATCACTGAAGCTATGGGGAAATTCGCCCATAAGGTCCTTGAGCTCCATCTTTTGACCTTCCGTCAAGCTTGGTCCTATCTTAACATCATCGATGCCTTCTTTGCTGTGGAAGTCTCCCAGTTCCAGCAGTTCTTCGCTGTCAAAGCTGTTGTCGGTCACAGCTGCTGTGGCTGCGTGCACAGTCGCTGATAGCCTTTCCACGTACAGCTTAAGGAGGTTGGCGTGGTATATCTTGGAATGCTGGCCGACCTTCACCTTGTAGTCGTTGATTCCCACCACGGTCTCCACTTCGTACGGGCCTTTCCACTGCATCAGCAACTTATTGTGATCAGAAGGTAGCAGCACCAGCACTTTGTTGCCAGGTTTAAACTTCCTGTTCACAGCCCTACGATCGTAGTAGTGCTTTCCACAGTCTTGGGACTTCTTCAGGTTTTCTCTGGCTATCTCGAGAGTCTGCTCCAGCTTCTCCCGTAGCTCAAACACGTACTGGTAGCTGTTCTTCACCTCTGGGGTGTCTACTTCTTTCGTCCACAGTTCTTTTAGGATGTGCATCGGCCCTCGGATGGTTCTTCCGTACAGCAGCTCGAACGGAGAAAAGCCGGTGGACTCCTGCGGTACTTCTCTGTAGGCGAAAAGTAAGGCGTTGATGTAGCGATGCCATTGTCTGGGTTGCTCGCTGCACAGTTTCTTCAAGGTGGACTTCAACGTAGCATTGAACTTTTCGACAAGCCCGTTGCACATTGGATGGTAGGGTGTCGTAGTTAAATGCCGGATGCTCAGCAGTCTGTTGACCTCCTTCATACAGTCAGAGACGAACTGCGTCCCGAGGTCTGTCAGAATTTCTTCAGGCACTCCAAGTCTACTGAACATGTCCACCAGTGCCTCTGCTACAGTTTCAGTGTCAATCTTCTTCAGTGGCACTGCTTCTGGGTACCGAGTCGCATAGTCTACTAAAGTCAGTACCCATCGATGACCTTCTTCACTCGGAGGTCTTATTTCGCCGATTAAGTCTAAGGCCACCCTCTTGAAAGGTCGGTCGATCAAAGGCATTCTCTGCATTGGCACTTTAGGGACCCTTCCTCGAGGTATGGTCTTCTGGCAAATGTCACATGATCGACAGAAACGGCTGACGTCCGCATGAAGTCCTGGCCAGTAGAACACCGCCTGGATTCTGTCTGACGTCTTCTTGATGCCTAGGTGACCTCCCATGATTGAGTCATGCGCTACTTCCATCACCTGGCGCCTTAGGGGTAACGGTACCAATACTTGACGTAGTGGTTTCCCTCCGTTGACCCTCGGGTGCTGGAAGATTCGATACAGGATCTTGGCCTTCACCTCAAAGTAGACCGTACCATTGCCTTTGGTCACGTGGTCTTGGCGGTTCCTGTACTTGTTTAAAGTACTATCAGCTTCCTGGAGCTGGATCAGCTTATCTCTGTCCACGATGGCAGCTTTAGAGTTGTCGGCGACCTTCAGTGGCGTAGACGTCTTGTCTCTCTTGGCCTGGGCCCTGGTTGTAACGGCACCGACGATCTCTGGTCGGCAGGGCTGAGCCGGAGTAACCACATTGTCCCGTAGCAGCTCTGTAAGGTCTCCATCGGGAAATGGCAATGGATCCTCCTCCACAACTTCGACGTGTTGGGTTGAGGCAGGACTCCACTCTGGATCGGGGTCGTCGGGTCGTCTCGCGCCGTCGATATTCCCGATCATCAAATCATACAGCGGCTTCTTCAGGCAAACCGCTTCGACTTCGCCTATGTAGAAAGGGGTGTTGACATGAATCTTCGCAACTGGCGCTCTCACACATTTGCTGTCGGCCATAAGTGTCCATTTTGAATCGCCAGTGAACTGTTCTTTAGCGATTAGGTCTTCTCTGACGATGACCCCACTGCAGCCAGAGTCTCTTAAAACAGTCACTTCATGATTTCCGACGCGTCCCTTGGAAACAGGCATGTTCTGTACGGTCACAGCTGCGCTGGCGACGACGGGGATGGATTTCCCGTTGGCAAGGAGAAGTTGGCCATCGGTTATGCACTCTTGCACGTCCGCGGGAGTAGCTGCGCGCTCGGTCTCACTCGGAAGAATGACGCTCCCGCCGCACACTTGATGGTCAGATCTACTGGTTTGCCGTAGATTGGAGAAACGTCTCTGTCGGTTGCCCGCCGCTGCATTGTCCGTACTGCTCCGCTGTCCGCTACTTTTGTTTTGAGGACAGTTAGCCGCTCTGTGGTCTGTAGCGTTGCAAGTGAAACAGCCTCTTGAATGCCCTTCCCTGGGAGGAGGCGTGGAGTCCGTCTGTCTCTGGTTCGTCTGGCTCCCCTGGATCTGGTTCACATGGTTTCCAGTCTTCTGAAAATGTTTCGTCGCGCTGGGTGGCCCCAGGGTCTTCCCATGAGCGATGAGATATCTTTCAGCAGCCTCAGTCACATCTTTAAGCGTCTGCAGCTTTTGTTCTTCTAAGTGGGTCGCTAGGTCCTTGTGACAGGCATTGAGAAATTGTTCCTTCACGATCAGGTCATGGAGACTGTCGTAAGACTTGCTTTCGCCTGATAACTCCACCCACTTGTGTAGATATGACGACAGGCGCTCCACAAACTGCTTTGGCGTCTCGTCTGACTTAAGCCGGCATTCACGGAAGCGTTTACGGTAGCCCTTCTCTGTAAAGTTGTAGCACTGCAATAGGGCCTCTTTCAAGACGTCGTAGTTTTTGGCGTCATCGTTCGACAGTCTGGTGTAAACTTCGAGCGCTTGCCCTGTCAGAAGTGCACTTAGTCGAATCGCCCAGTCTCGAGGTTGCCAATTGGAGCTTTCGGCGAACCTTTCGAATCTCGCCAGATAGCTGTCGATCTGGTCCTTCCCGTCGACGAATGCTGGCAATTTTGGAGCTTTGTTGTCACTGATAACTTGTGGCGCATTCTGCTGTTGCTGGATACGCGCCATTTCTAGCTGGAACACAAGACGCTTCAGCTCGAATTCTCTGTCTTTTTCTTGCCGCTGCTGTTCAATTTCTAGACGCTTCTGTTCTAATTCTCTTTCTTCACGGCGACGCTGCTCTTCTAATTCTCGTTCTTCACGGCGACGCTGCTCTTCTACTTCTAGACGCTTCTGTTCTAGTTCTATTTCTTTTTCTAGACGCTTCTCTTCCAATTCTCTTTCTCGTATTCTCTCCTGAGACTTGACGTACTCCGTCAGCTGCTTGCCTTTTAGATTCAGTTCAACCCCTTTCTGCCAGAAGTCAGCCATCTTGATGCTTCTGGAAAGTTCTTTTAAAGAAAGTTCTTTTCTAGAAGGTTCTGTTTCTAGAAAGTTCTTGACTGTAGAGTTCTTCTTTTTTTCTGGAAAGTTCTTGACTGTGCTGTACCTTTCTAGACTGTTCTAGAACAGCACGCTTTCTGCAGTAGCGCTGATGCTTGTCACTAGTCGCCTTCGTTGACGCAGGCCCCGCTGTCCTCGTCGTATGCGACGCTGCACCACGCTGGTGTTGATGTATACGCTCCTGTGCTGAAGTAGACTCGACGTCCGCTCGACGCTCGCTGTAACACTGGCGATGTAGCTCCGAGACTGTCCCTCGACGTAGTCTTACGGCAGCAACGTAGTCCCGATCTGTTGTTCGCTCACGAAGCAACTCTTCAGCGACTACACGCCCTTGCAGTCAACCCGAACCTATCGGTGATGTAGTCCCAGTATGTTGGCCCCTCTCGACGCAACTCGTTGGCGGCTACCCTCGATGACTGCCTCTCGTAACGTTGACTCGCTTGTTGTAGCAGTTGAACCCTTGGCTATGGCGTGAATCGCGGCTTGACCCCCAAAATGTTACACTCTGTTTGATGATGGTGTTTTTCTTTATCAGTATTTGATTCAGCCCCGATGCTGAAGTCCTGATAAGGTGTAACTCAGATTCGTTTATTCACACAGCCCGTCCAAACAGCATACAAGTCACAAAGTCGACGTATGAAGTTTTCCACTTTTATTCAGCACACATCAACAACTGCATACAATTCTCAACTCAACTCAACAACTTTCACAGCAACTCTCCAGCTTCACTATCAACAACAAACTCTTTCAACAGCAACTCGGCACACGATTAAATAACCTCTCTCTTTTCTGGAACGATTTGGTACATGGTAGAAATGACGTACTGCCACCAATCGAACTAAAGATCGTCATCACTGACTTACGTCATACCTATTTCCTCTACTTCCGGGAACATTCACGACCTTTGATATCCATCGGGAAATTTCTATCGACAGATCACGAAAATTCTCCAATAATATCGACCAACGAAAATTATCAACGTTATACAAAACCACTCCTAACAACAATGCAAACTCAAATCAAAGGTAAATAAACTCCATTATTGAATACTTTGCAAAACGAAACGATTAGATCTATCGTACACGTTTCCGACGTACTACCATTCGCGTTTCAACGTAACAGGCAAGCACCGCCCAATGAAGAAACCGTGGATCAGACCTGAACTTTTGGACCTGTGGGATAAACGAAAAGATATGAAAAAAATCAACAATTACATTCGAAAAGGCATGCGCACAGCAAAAGAGAACTGGATAGAAGATCAATGCCAGGAAATAGAGAACAGTTTAAACAAGAACAACAGCAAGAAGGCCTACCAGACTGGGAAGCGGCTGACAAGTGTAAAACAGCGCAAGGTGTCACGATCCAAAGCAAGTCTGGCATATGCCTTACAGAACAACGAGAAGTCTTGGATAGGTGGACAGAGTACTGCTCTGACCTTTACAACCACAAACCAAACGGAGACCCGTCAGTTCTACATGTAGCATGTCCCAAGACCAGAGAAGAGGAATAAATCCTCCCGATTCTCCGAGAAGAAGTTGAGGCAGCAGTGCAATCACTGAAGAAGGGGAAGTCAGAGAGAGTGGAAAACATACCCACAGAATTGCTTAAAGCAGTAGGAGAAGCGATGAATGACACCCTCACCATTATCTGTAAGAAGATCTAGCAGAGGAAGGAGTGGCCTACACCATGGACCCAGTTGCTTGTCATCACTCTTTAAAGAAAGGTGTAACCTTCAGGAGTGCAAAAATTACCGCACCATCTGCCTCATCAGCCTTCCCAGCTAGGTCCTCCTGAAAATAATACTCAACAGGTTAAAACCCCAAGGTGAACAAATCATAGCAGAAGAACAAGTAGGATTCAGGGCAGGGCGAAGTACCATTTTCAACCTCAGAATAATCTGCGAGAAATACCTACAGCACCCAAAACATCTATATCATGTGTTTGTAAACTTCAAGAAAGCGTTTGACAGAGTCTCGCATTCAGCCCAGTGGGCAACTATGAGAGTGTACATCATCAGCCCTAAAAGTATTGGAGTCATCAAAGCTTTAAGACAGTGCAGTCCTTCTAAACAATCGGTGTGCATCAAGGATGCCTACTCTCTCCAACCCTCTTCAACATCTTCCTAGAGCGTATCATGTCAGATGCCCTTGCAGATCACGAAGGCACAGTCAGCAAAGGGGGAGGGGGAGGGTAGAGCAATCTCCAACCCCCATTTTGCGGATGACATTGATGGATTGGCTGCAGAGGAACAAGAACTTGAACAGCTGGTACAGAGGCTTGACACCACCTCCAGAGCCTATTGACACTATGGAATGGAAATAAGGGCAGAGAAGACCAAAGTAGTGACAAACAACACCAATGGCATCAAAATGGACATCAAAGTCCAAGGCCAATCCCTTAACCCAGTGCATAACTTCAAATATTTAAGAGCCATTGTATCAGATAATGGGTCCCGACAGAAAGTCCTCTCCAGGATCGCACAAACAACTGCGGTACTGAAAGACAGGACCATCAGTCTAAGTTCCAAGGTAAGGTTGCTGCGCACACTTGTCCTTTCCATCTGCATATACGCTTGCGAAACAAGGACCCTCACAACAAATCAACAACGAAGAATGCAAAGCATGCAGATGAAGTACTACAAAAGACTTCTGGGTATTTCCTATATCCAGCACATCACCAACAACGAAGTTGGACAGACCATCACACAAGCCATTGGACAACACGATGATATGCTCACAGCGGTGAAGAAACAGACACTCCGATGGTATGGGCACGTCACCAGAGCATCAGGCCTTGCAAAGACCATCCTACAAGGCACGGTGCAAAGAGGCAGAAGAAGAGGGTTGCTGAGGATAGAGAAAGATGGAGTACGCTGGCTAATCACTCATTACCCTGTGGTGCCCAAACGACCTTCGAGTTACGGGATAGGATAGGACAGGAAACGACAGGATAGGATAAGCCACCGCCGGACGGACGGAAGGACGCACGCAGGACGTCCAAAGCCAAAACCTGTAGTTTCGGATATATATATATCGGGACATAATAAAGAAAGAAAGAAAGAAAGAAAGAAAAAAGAAATACAACTTTTAAAGAAAATACAGTTTATACAAAATAAGAGGGCAGTGTGTGGGAGAGAGATTGAAAGGTGGAAGTTCTACAGCGGAGCATAAAATGAGGTTTTGGGGTTTGGTTTTCTTTTTCTTCCTTTCCCGTTCTTGTCTCTTCTCTTTTCTTGGTTTTTCTTTTCTCTTCGTGTCTTTAGCAAATCCATTCATGATGCTTCCGGCTTTTTTTTTGCAGTCTCCTCGATTTTTATAATCCTTTTAAGATTCCAGTTTGGTTGGTTCCCTCCCCCTCCCCTCCCGTTTTTTAACAGCTACAACTTACGTCCTACAAATCTCCCTAAATATTAGCCTCACACCTTCCCCACCCTTTTCTCATTCTTTTCTCTCTGTCTCTGTCTCTGTCTCTGTCTCTCTCTCTCTCTCTCTCTCTCTCTCTCTCTCTCTCTCTCTCTCTCTCTCTCTGTTTCTCTCTATCTAATCTGTCTGTCTTTCGGTCTCTTTCTGCTTTTCTCTCTATTTCTTCCTCCTCTGTCTCTATCTGTCTATCTTTCGGTTTTACTCTTTCTCCTCTGTTTGTTTGTCTGTACCTACTTTCTCTCTCTCGCTCTTTCTCTCATCTCTCTCAATTCAGTTCAATCCAGTTCATTGTTTAAAAATCTTAATTACCTTTTAGAGGAAATTATGACAGGCGAGAAACATTGTTTTAATAAATAAAAAAAAAGCGGGACATTGTAAAAACCTTATAAAAACATAAGGTATAGAAAATACAAATGCATCAAGCACACTGTCGCCCACGCACGCTTCAACTACAATGCACTCGCAACTCTCCTCACATATACACACACACACTCACACACACACACACTCTCTCTCTCTCTCCCTCTCTCTCTCTCTCTTTGTTCTATTTGCATTCAGTTTAAGCCTTAAAAGAGCGTGCTCACACACAGAATGCAACAGTTGACCGATTGAAGGCTACATCTAATGATTGCCTTTCTTTGAGTGCAGGAATCCTCTTCTTCTTCTTCTTCTTCTTTTTTCTTCATTCAAACATGTAAACTAGCAGACTCCGATTAGAAGAGAAGGCATTTGAGCATTCAATGGGAAAAAAAATCTGAAAATTGCAAAATGGGTTAAGAACACAATGTACTGAGAGTCCCATGCAAACTCGCCATTTTTCGGCTGTCCTTGTACTTGGCTGGTAGCGTAGTAGGTTAGAGAGCTGTTTCCTGTGCCTAAGGTCCGTGGGTTCGAACACCACGGGGGATAACCTTGTGTGACATATGCGCGATTTTTTTTCAGGTCCCCGAGGGTGTTCTTTGAGTGCTCCGGTTTTCTCCCTCCCCTCAGTAATGGTATTAGATGCAGCCAATCTTAAACAAAACAAAACACAAAATAAATTAACTAAAATGAAATTAAAACTTGGATTTCTTGTCCGACTTAAAATCGCGACGTACCTTTACGCCACGCGTTTGAGCGATGACTGTGTGTTTGTTGTGTATGTAGGAGTTTGAGGAACATGTGAGAATGTATACTGATTGCAGATCGCCGCTCTTGCAGTCAGATTTAAAAATAAGGCGCGCATAGCATTCATTATTATTATTATTATTATTATTATTATTATTATTATTATTATTATTATTATTATTATTACTGCTCTACTACTACTACTACTACTACTACTACTACTACTACTACTACTACTACTACTACTATTATTATTATTAATATTATTATTATTATTATTATTATTATTATTATTATTATTATTATTATTATCAGTACTACTACTACTTTTACTACTACTACTACTACTATTCTACTACCACTGCTTACTACTTTTACTACTACTACTACTAAGCTTACTACTACTACTACTACTACTACTACGTTTACTACTACTACTACTATTAAGCTTACTACTACTACTACTACTACTACTACTACTACTACTACTACCACTACTACTATATGAGGTCAGGATCAATCTAGGAATCCATTGCCTGCCCAGGACAAACGAAATGAAGGAAGTTTAAAGCCTCGTGAAGAACGATCGATAGACCGTTAAACTCCTGAACTTCGCTTAAATGAAGTTTTCAATGAGCGATCTTGACAAAACCCGCTGAATGTAAAACAAAGGCTACGAGAAGCAATATGAATACAGATAAAAGGGGGAAACATCACCACGCTTTGGCGTGCACTCACTCACCCACACACACACACGACGCTCATCTGCACACACACTCACCCACACACACACACACGACGCTCATCTGCACACACACTCACACACACATACTTGCACAGACACCGTTATTTGGACTTTCCTGAAACGCCACATACGTTGTATCGACAATGGTCTTGCTACGACCCCCTTTTTAAGTACTTTTAAGTGTTCTAACCCTAACCCTAACCCTAACGGATCATTAAATGAACGTCCAAACAAGGAGGTCTGTCCAAACAACGTATGTAGATGTGCATTAGTTTGTCCAAAAAACGCCGTGTAAACATGCGCACACGCGCACGCACACACACACACACACATACAGGGGAGGGCGAGAATCATATTATAAAATCACACACATGACAGAGAGAGAGAGAGAGAGAGAGAGAGAGAGAGAGAGAGAGAGAGAGAGAGAGAGAGAGAGAGAGAGAGAGAGAGAGAGAGAGAGAGAGAGATACAGTCAAACTTTACATTATATTGCTTTAGGTCCAGCGGACTCTTCCGAGCCAAATCAGGACCGGAGTCAAACTTTACAAAGGAAGAGGACGAGAAATACTAACGAGAAGCAGAAGAAGAACAAAAAGAACAAGAAGAAGAAGAAGAACAAGAACACGAAGAACAAGAACAAGAAAAACAAGAAGAAGGAGCCGAAGAAGAAGATGAAAGAACATTGAGGTTTAACGTCTACACCCACCATTGGCGAAGTGACAGACGGGGATAACCATCTAGGGGGTAGGGACCTATATTAACACTAAACCACCAGAGCAATCATTGTGCTAAAATAGACAGTGAAAATGGCCTCTTTTTATTTCGCCCACTACAGGATTCGAACTTGGGTCATCGGTGTGCCAGGCGAACGCCCTACCACTAGAAGAAGAGTTGAAGGAGAAGAACAATAGGGAAGTAGAATAAAATAGACAAGAAGAACAAGAAGATGTGCGCGCACACACACACACACAAACACACCCACACACGCACACCCACTCACACACCCACTCACACACACACACATGCATACATACACACACACACGCACCCACACACGCACAGGCACACAAACACAGAACATTAAATTAAAAGTGATTAACGCTTTATAAAACGCGAACATCCACATAGCTGTACAATTCACGGTGCGCTATCCAAAATATTATCAGAAGTCGTGATTGAAAATATCGGTCAGGGAGAAGAAAGAGTGGGTGTGTGTGCGTGTGTGTGAGTGTGTGGGTGTATGTGTGTGTTTATTGTATTGTGTTGTATTGTAGATCATGCAAATAGCTTAGCGTTTATTGCCGAAGAGGCCACACCGTACGATTGTTTCATCAACATCTGCATTAAACCAGGCATTTCAGAAGAGCGTGGCTTTGTGGATTGCTGCAATCCGGTGCAGGATTCCGACACAAACATCCTTGCTCTTTAGCGTTAGTGCACAAAAACTTTGTGTCTGGGCTGCAACACATTGGACTGTCACGGCGGCAGAATAAACGTCTCGCTGGGAAACCTATCAACCAGTATCATGTTCCTCTCTAAAACAGTGAGAGAAGAGGAGAAGATTGAGGGTAAGGATGTCGTCATTGACGAGCCGCGGTGAGTTCATTACAACTCATTCTTGGGTTTTGGTTGTTAGAAAATTATCGAAATGGGTCCCCATGGGTAAGTGTGGGAAGACGACGGGTAGAGAAAAAGAAAGGGGAGACGTGGAGAGTGGGAGTAGATACAAAAGGCGGGGAGTGGGTGGGTGGGTGATATGGGGGAGGGGTAGTAGGGAAGAGAGTAAGGCAATAAGAGTGGCGAGACATTAGGGCCATTGTGCAAGCACTGAAGCAGGTATAGCAATGTTAGGTGAAGCATAAACTACAAGCTGCCTCCCTCTCAACACGGTCGATAGCATAGTTGGACAGAAGCTCCCCACGAAGACGCCATTTTGTCGTCAACGGTTCTGACATAAACTGTTGTTGTTTTTATTTGTAGTCTTCTTCTCTTCCTCCTTCTCCTCCTCCTCCTCCTCCTCCTCCTCTTCCTTCTTCTTCTTCTTCTTCTTCTTCTTCTCCTTCTCCACTTTCTTCTTCTTCTTCTTCTTCTTCTTCTTCTTCTTCTTCTTCTTCTTCTTCTTCTTCTTCTTCTTTTCATATTTCTTCTTCTACTTCTACTTTTTCTTCTTCTCCTCCTTCTTCTTCGCTCTTCATCTTCTTTTTCTTCTACTACTACTTCTTCTTCTTCCTCTTCTTCTTCTTCTTCTTCTTCTTCTTCTTCTTCTTCTTCTTCTTCTTCTTCTTCTTCTTCTTCTCCTGCTTCTTGTTCATCTTGTTCTTCTTGTTATTCTTCTTCTCCTTCTTCTTGTTTTTCTTCTTCATCTTCTTCTTGTTCTTCTTCTCATCCTCCTCATTCTTCTTCTTGTTCTGCTTCTTGTTGTTGTTGTTGTTGTTGTTGTTGTTGTTGTTGTTCTTGTTCTTCTTCTTCTTCTTCTTCTTCTTCTTCTTCTTCTTCTTCTTCTTCTTCTCCTCCTCCTTCTTCTTTTTTTTTTGTTTTTTTCTTTTTCTTATTCTTCTTCTGGAGAAGATTTTTGGTGTAGTGTGTGTATGTGTGTGTGTGTGAGTGAGTGTGTGTATGAGTTTTAATATGCGTGTGTATTTGTGTGTGTGTATGTGTATATGTGTAGATTAGTTGGATTACCAGCTTTTACTGATTTAATATTTAATATTCAATATTTTTATAGCTCTGTCTTGTGTACGTACTTTTAATGTTGTATGTATTAGTCTTACACATTTCATTTATCATTTTTCCTGTGTGTTTGTACCTGTTTATGAGACTGTTTATTTTATATTGTTGTGCTCACTTAATATGGCACAACTATAATAGTTCGGAGTACGAGACGTCCGTGAGGGAGGGAAGGTGCATTTGTGTGTCGTGCGCGTTTGTGTGTGTGTATGTGTGTGTATGGGTGTGTTTGTTTGGGTGTGTTTGTGTGTGTGCGTGCTTGCTTTTGGTTTTATAAACAACACTGTCTTATAAACTGCGTTGTGAGTCTGTTGAGTGTAGTATCATTGCAAAGCGCACAGAGCTTGTAACGAACGCAATCTATATGTTTGTATGAATAGATGTTGTGACATCATTAGCGTAAGTGCGGAGTACGCATGTCTAAAATGTAATTATTAGAGTGAGCTGATTTTATTCAGAGATTACATTCTGGTTGAAGGAAGAAGACGTGCTCTTTAGAGTCCCAAGAAATCGGGGTTTTACTATGGAATAATCTAGCTGTAACCTGAATACAGGCATTTATTATTATCAGTTATTTATAATAAGCTGTGAAGCTATTCTGAAGAAAATGGAAAGTATTGTTTTTTATGGATTATTTTGACTGGGTTCCAGAAGAATCCATTGTTTGAAGGAAGTACGGTAAATGGTGTAAATACCGTATTTATTAATGTAATTATTATATGGTGATACAGTTTATAATTATGATGCCATGTTGTATTCATTCATATGTGGAGATATGGGGCTGAAATAGAAATATAATTCAGTTGTATAATTTATACTAATGATGAATGAATGTGCAGTATATCTGTTATAACTTGAAAGTGAGCTGTGATTATAAAGTTTGGCTCATAGCCAATTGTGATGTAGGCTACACAGTGTGTGTACGGTGTTTGAAGTGGCTATGGGTATTTCATAAGAATTGTGACAATAGTGACTGTATCGTTGAGGAGGCATAGCGAAGATATTCTACGAAAGGAATGGATCTTCAAGCACTCTGAAATGTAACAATGTGTCAGAGACGCATATAGACTCTTTTAAGCATAAGAGCACAAATTTACAATTGTATAAATGTTGTATACAGCGGCCGGTTCGGAGTGTCAACTTTCCTGGTATGTGACTGGTGGAGATGACCCTGTGACGTCCGACTTCAAACCCGGATGTGGTCTCCATCAACGCCGACTATCTCTCCTTTGACCAACCATCACTGGCGCAGACGTGCAGCAACGGTGGGCGAAGAAAGTCTTCAGACCCTAGCTACGAGATCACCTACAGTGTTCCCCAGGGGTAGCTATTTGTTCCTAGCGTCGGCTGTGTATACCACGTCTAGTGAATGTCTGCGAGGACAGTGAGTAAAATCATTATTACTTAATATTGGGAGACGAGGAAATCTCAACGAACCTTTAATGTGTCATTATTGACAGTGAATATTAATAAAAAGTAGAGGCAAGTGAGTCCATGTAACGTAGGGTTTTTTGATATTATAATCTAAATAAATATATGTATAACTACTTATGGTGTATTGAATGAGTGTGTGGGTGTGGCTGTCTGACGCTCAGTATAAAGGAGTGTGTTCTATCTCTGTTTACTTTAACTTCTCATACACTGCCACACACGTGCTTTCAGACAAGGACAAAGTCTACACAATTGTTTCTCTTTGCCCTCTGTTACACTATTCTCATTCAATTATTCACATACACATTAAACCATCTTCACATACACTAAATTCACAGATACATTAAATCATACGATTCTTTCCAGCATATAAATAAATCACACAGCTGATAAATAAGCACACATAGTTAGTGCAGTACTTTTACCCAGTTAAGTTGATGGGTGCACAAAGTTACTTTCAGAGTTCAACGCTAGCAGAAGTCGTTGTCCTTTCTAAGGACGTCACTCGACTCTTCTCTTTTCCATTAGTACCGGAGCACAGAAAATGTCACAGTTTTTATTTAGGCCTACTGACCGTGTTACGCGGATCAAACACTCCCGGCGCGGTATTCACAGCCAACGCTGGGGTCACAGCCACACACTGAAGATGCTGCAGATGTCTTCGTGGCGTTGATCCGGACATTCACTTCGGCACCGTTGTTGCAATTCTGCACCAGTGATGGTATCCGAAGGAGAGCTACGGCGATGATGGTGTCCACATCAGGTCAAGCCCGGGATGTCATGGGGACCAAGTCCATCCGCCGCACATCAGGGGTTCTTTGCTCCCTAACCGCTCCGCTGTATACAACATGTACACAATCGTAAATTTTTGCTCTTATCCTTAAAGAGGCTGTATGTCTTTATAGCTCACATTGAGCAAGGATCATTTCCCTTTGTAGAATGTCTCTACACGCCACCACAACACTACAATCACTACTGTCACCATTCCTGTGACAATACCTAGTATAGCCACTTTACACACATTGCATAGGCTACACACAATGGACTATGAGCCAAATATTACAAACACAGCTCACCTTCATTTTATAACATATTTATACCCATTCATTCATCAATAGATATACAAATTACACAACTGAAATACGTTCCTATTTCAGCCCCATATCCACATATGAATGAATATAAAAATGGCATCATAATTACAAACTGAGTCACACATACATGTATACACATGATCAAATAAATATTGACACGAGTTATCGAACTTTGTTTTCAAACATGGGTTCTTCTGTACCCTAAACGTACTAATTTACAAAAAGCAATATTTTCCCTTTCCGTAAAGATAGCTCAGCAGTTCATTATAAATACCACTAATAATAATAACAATAAATACCTGTATTCTTTATACAGCAAAAGTAATTCCTAAAGAATCAGGTCTTTCTAGAACACCCACGTCCTGTCACTAAGGCTGATGTATAGTCTCTGCTCTAACAACAGCTCACAAACTATTCGAAAAATTATGCAGTGACGTCATACCGTCTTCCTACAGAAAAGTGTACGAACTGCGTCCGTTACACTACCCCCCTCCCAAAGAAAAAAATAACCGACCGAGGTTATTTTTTACAAGTTCTGAGGATAATGTCAAAACACAGCAACGACCACGAAACCTTGATCTATGGAACCGATTGATCACGATCAGCGCGTGATAACAGATCCGCGAACACATTCTGTGTACCTGGAAGTGGTTCAAGAGTGAATCTGAACTATTGTAAGGACATGAACCATCATCCTGGGTAACGCCAATACCTACTGTAGGGACAGTATGCCTATCTGTAGAAATATCCATATGAGAAACACAACACTGAGGTTCCACAACCTCGACATCTGGAAGCAAAACTGGAAATATGGAAGCTTTCGGTTTACGACCGAACATCCGATCAAAAGGACTGAAACCTGCACTTTCTGACGGCAATTCTCTACATTCGAAGAGCAATGTAGGAAGATAGCGATGCCGAGCTTTCGGTTGAGAATGAACAACCTTTCGAAGCATAGATTTCAAAGTGCCATGAAATTGTTCAACAGTACCATTTGCTTGAGGATGGTAGGGCGAAGTACGTATGGCTTGAGTACCACACAAAGCATGAAACTGTTTCATCAAATCTGAGTTGAACTGAGAACCTTGATCTGAAAGAATTTCCTTGGGAAAAACCAACTTTGAAAAAATACTCATCAAAGCTTCAGCAACAGCAACAGAAGAAATGTCTTTCATAGGAACAGCTTCGGGAAACCTAGTAGCCAAGTCAATCAAAGTCAAAATATATCTGTGACCTTCAACAGATGGAGGAGACAAAGGCCCTACTAGATCAATAGCGACCCTCTCGAATGGAGTCGAGATAAGAGGCATAGTCGCCAAAGGAACAGGGGGAACTTTTCCTTTTGAAATTGTCTTCTGGCAAATGTCACAAGTGTGAACATAAGCACTCACATCAGCAGAAACACCAGGCCAAAAGAATTGGGACAGAATCCTAGTCAAAGTTCTACGAACTCCACAATGACCTGCCAAAAGTTGATCATGCGCAGCAATCATGACTGAAGTACGAAGTTTTTCAGGAACAACAACCTGATGCAAACTATCCTTGGATTTCTGATACCTCCTGTACAAAATATCATCTCTAAAATAGAAAGTATAGGTAGCAGAACCAACAACCTTTTCTTCACCTGAAACAGCTAACTTAAAACAACCTTGCAAAGTAGCATCATCTTTCTGCAACTGAATGAGTTCAGCACGAGTGACCTTCAAGTCATCGCACACAGTGACAAGAGGTTTGTGCGGGAGATCTTGCTTCCTAGCCTGAGCACGAGTAGTGACAGCAGCAACAGGAACATCAGCAGCAGCAGCAACCTTGGTATCTTGGGTCTGCTGGACAATCAACCCTGGAATATTTCCTACAATCAAGTCAGCAACTGGATCCTCAAGAACACAACAAACCAACTCTCCCACAAAATATGGACAAGAAACAACAACTTTAGCCTGCTGATAAATGTTTATCTCTCCACCAAAAGTTTTACAACGAACAGTACCTGGTACATACTGCTCATCAGAAACCAAACGTTTTCGAACACCACAAATGGTAGCACCTGTGTCTCGCAGAACTGAGCAAGCAGTAGAGTTTACAGAACCAACTTCTAAATGCAAGTGACCAGGTGTCTGATCAAAAACAGAACAAACAACTTCAGAGTCTACAGGGACAACTGCACAACCTGAGCTTGATTTATTTGTCTTATCATCTGGAGCTGTGGCTTTCATTACAACAAAGGGACAAGCTTTTCTAGTTTGACCACCAATGTTGCAAACAGGGCAAGGATTTTGACTATTTCGAAGGGGACATTGTTTAGGACCATGACCTTTACCATCACAAAGAGGGCAATTATCAAAATTGGTGTAAAATGAACCACCTCCACGTCCACGTCTATAAGATCCCCGAGTTTGATCAAAACGACCTTCGACCTTTTGGTTCGAATCTGTGTATGTTGGGTCTTTCTTTTGAAAACCACCACGATTTCTCCAATAGCCACGACCTCGATAGTTTGAGTAACCACCGCGAGAATCTGCAAAGCCAGCAGCAGCTTGCGATTCCTCAGCTACATCAACTGATCCTCCTGAACCGAAAATTGTAGCAGCCGATTTGCGTGCTAAATTCTTTCCGGGACGAGCAAGACGATAACTTTCAGCAGTTTTAACCATATCATCCAATGTGACAAGTCCACGCTCGCGAATGAAAGTAGCGAGATCTTGTGACACACATTCTAGAAACTGTTCACCTAACACAAGATTCATTATTCCTTGCATGTTTCTAGGAACACCGGACAAAGCTATCCACCTATCAAACAATCTGTTCAATTCAATACCAAATGTTTGGAAAGGTTCGTTTGAGTCTGGTCGGACTTCACGGAATTTCTTGCGAAAACCTTCAGCAGTACACTGAAACTTCTTAAGCAAATTGTCTTTCAATGTTGGATAATCAACCTGACCATTTGCAGCAAGACTGTGGTATAAGTTCAGTGCATTACCTTCTAACAAAGCTGAAAGAAATGTAACCCATTTGCTTTTATCCCAGCCAAGGGCTGTAGCATGAGTCTCAAAACGAAAAAGGTATGAATCTATGTCATCTTGTCTTTCTTTGAAAAGAGGCAACTTGGGGTAAACAGGTCTAGCACCAAAAGAAGTACTATCTCTACCTCTGTTTCCAAAACCCGTATCTTGTTCCTCAGGTCTATGTTCAGAACGTAACTCAAATTCCTTTTGTTTTGTTTTCTCTTTCTCTAACTCAACATCTGCTTGTTTTTTAGCTAATTCAACATCTGCTTGTTTCTTTGCTAATTCAATCTCCAAAGTTTTCTGTTTTGTTTCTTCTTCTAATTTTTTTTCATCTCTTAATCTTTGTCTCTCAAGACGATCAAAACAATCCTGTACATATTTCCCACGTTCTTTATCAGGAATACCCAAAGTTGTAGCTTGACCAATAAAAGATTGGAACAACTGATCATAATCATCAGACATGGCTAAGTACAATGTAGATTAACAATCAACAAAAAAAATTTACTATAAAAGTATCAAAGTTTTCAACCAGTAAATCAATAAAATATCAAAGTATCAACAATGAAATGGTCAAATGCAATCAATCAAACAACTATAAATTGCTCAATGAATCTTATGAAAACAATTAAGGTTTTTTCAAAAGCAGCTTTTCAATACAATGCACAATTCAAGTTATAATGAAAGCAGTCAAGTCTTAATGTAAACAAAGCAAATTATATATTATATTATCCAAATATGTTTTACAAGTTGTGAAGCAATGACAAAAAATCTTTTTAAATATCAAATGGAATACACCGAGTCAATATATTCACAACATATGTTGAAGAACTTCAACTGAAGTTGATAATAAACACAATGAATATACAGTGAGAGATTAAATTACTAAGTTAAGTTTGGAACCAAGTATTTGTCAAACAGTCTTTTAGTTTTAAAGTATGATAATATTATTATGCATAATCACAGTAATAAATCTATTCACAAGTATTTAAAGTTTGTATTAATGTCAATAGGAATTAAAAAAAAAATTTAAATAAATTTCTAAGTCAAATAAAATATACCAACGTTCAACACTCACAATCAAATTTGTTACCTCCCTTTCCCCAAGAGTATAATTATATAAACAGTGTAAAAAACTATCCTAATGAAAAATATATACAATGCCCACAAAGGAAATATTATTTAAACAAAGTTATTACATAAAGAATTATGAAATGAGAAAAAAAAAACAATTAATTCTCAACACAATAAACACTATAACTAAATAATACTATAATACCAAGTTGAAGGCCAAAGGAAAATAAAGTCAACCAAATAACAAAGTATTATGAAGGTTAATTTTATAAATAATAAAAATTAAATACTATCACACTAACTACTATACTAATCTATATCCAATTAAATTCAAAGTCAAACAGAATTACTAAACCAAATAAAATCACAAAACACAAACTATCAGCACTAACAATCCAACATGAACCAAAGGAAACAATGTATTAACAACTAAACTAAATCAAGGGAAACAATTTAACAACCAAGCTAAATCAAGGGAAACAATTTAACAAGGATAATCCAGCATAACTACATACATAAATACAGAATATTATAACATCAAACTCAATGCAACTCAAGAACACAATGAATAAATAAAATAAATTAAATTAAATGGGGCTGAAATTCTAACACTACAACCTACTTAAAATAAGGGCAAAGAGAACATACACCCAACCACACGCATGAAAGGACAGAACCCTACACAGCAAAGAACTAACCAAAAACAAACAATCCCACTAACAGAAGAACAGAGCTGAAAATAAGAAAATAGCAACCCACAGACAGAAAAAGAATTAAATCCTTAGTGCCCAGAAACTGTACACAGGCACAGCCGTTACACTGGAGACGGCATTGTCACACAAAACAAAACATCACAGTCATACACAATATAATTAAGAATTTCAAGGGGAATAAGCCCACTAGTCTAACTGTATATAAATATAATAACTAGTGGTGCCCTCAATAAATATAAATATGTATGACTTAATGCTAATTAACACAGAGAGAGTCTAGGGTCACCAAATGTAACGAAGGTTTTTTTTGTGTATTATAATCTAAATAAATATATGTATAACTACTTATGGTGTATTGAATGAGTGTGTGGGTGTGGCTGTCTGACGCTCAGTATAAAGGAGTGTGTTCTATCTCTGTTTACTTTAACTTCTCATACACTGCCACACACGTGCTTTCAGACAAGGACAAAGTCTACACAATTGTTTCTCTTTGCCCTCTGTTACACTATTCTCATTCAATTATTCACATACACATTAAACCATCTTCACATACACTAAATTCACAGATACATTAAATCATACGATTCTTTCCAGCATATAAATAAATCACACAGCTGATAAATAAGCACACATAGTTAGTGCAGTACTTTTACCCAGTTAAGTTGATGGGTGCACAAAGTTACTTTCAGAGTTCAACGCTAGCAGAAGTCGTTGTCCTTTCTAAGGACGTCACTCGACTCTTCTCTTTTCCATTAGTACCGGAGCACAGAAAATGTCACAGTTTTTATTTAGGCCTACTGACCGTGTTACGCGGATCAAACACTCCCGGCGCGGTATTCACAGCCAACGCTGGGGTCACAGCCACACACTGAAGATGCTGCAGATGTCTTCGTGGCGTTGATCCGGACATTCACTTCGGCACCGTTGTTGCAATTCTGCACCAGTGATGGTATCCGAAGGAGAGCTACGGCGATGATGGTGTCCACATCAGGTCAAGCCCGGGATGTCATGGGGACCAAGTCCATCCGCCGCACATCAGGGGTTCTTTGCTCCCTAACCGCTCCGCTGTATACAACATGTACACAATCGTAAATTTTTGCTCTTATCCTTAAAGAGGCTGTATGTCTTTATAGCTCACATTGAGCAAGGATCATTTCCCTTTGTAGAATGTCTCTACACGCCACCACAACACTACAATCACTACTGTCACCATTCCTGTGACAATACCTAGTATAGCCACTTTACACACATTGCATAGGCTACACACAATGGACTATGAGCCAAATATTACAAACACAGCTCACCTTCATTTTATAACATATTTATACCCATTCATTCATCAATAGATATACAAATTACACAACTGAAATACGTTCCTATTTCAGCCCCATATCCACATATGAATGAATATAAAAATGGCATCATAATTACAAACTGAGTCACACATACATGTATACACATGATCAAATAAATATTGACACGAGTTATCGAACTTTGTTTTCAAACATGGGTTCTTCTGTACCCTAAACGTACTAATTTACAAAAAGCAATATTTTCCCTTTCCGTAAAGATAGCTCAGCAGTTCATTATAAATACCACTAATAATAATAACAATAAATACCTGTATTCTTTATACAGCAAAAGTAATTCCTAAAGAATCAGGTCTTTCTAGAACACCCACGTCCTGTCACTAAGGCTGATGTATAGTCTCTGCTCTAACAACAGCTCACAAACTATTCGAAAAATTATGCAGTGACGTCATACCGTCTTCCTACAGAAAAGTGTACGAACTGCGTCCGTTACAGTCCACAAGAAAGAGACAATGACCTCCATATCAGCCACTGACTGATTATTTGTGCAAGCTCGTTTGTATTTTGTATAAGAAATGTGTGATTTGATGTGATTATATGTATGATTATACGTATGAATGAGAAATAGTGAAACAAAAGGGCAAAGAGAGATAACTGTTTGGTCATTGCCCTTGTTTGTAAGCACGTGTGTGGTGGTGGATGAAAATGTAGAGTAAACAGAGACAGAACATCCTTAAACTGAAAGTCAGATAAACACTCGCACACACTGATTTTATTAGTTTATTTATATAAATATGCATATAAATAGTTAATTTAACGCAATTTAACGCGTTACAGAGCTGTTGGATATATGCGCTATATCAAATTGTCTGTAATACATAAATAAATAAATAAATAAATAAATAATCTTTAATTTGACACCTCAGCTGCCACAAATATTATTTCATAGATCGGAATCTTTTAGGTGACATTTTAACTCGAGTTGTTCTCGGGTAACGATTGTTTGCTTTATATAGATTCCGTGCTGCGGGTTTCTCAACGTTAAGAGCACTTCTCTGTGGCACAGAGTCGTGCGCTCTGCAAGTGGGTTTAGGGACTGGAATGGATTGGATCTCATCACACATGATTTAACACCGCTGTTGTCTACTTCGTGCAGAAAATAATAATAATAATAATAATAATAATAATAATAATAATAATAATAATAATAATAATAATAATAATAATAATTTTTAGAAGAAGAAGAAGAAGAAGGAGGAGGAGGAGGAGGAGAAGAGGAAGGAGGAGGAGGAAAAAGGGGGGGGGGGAGAAGGAGGAGAAGAAGAAGAAGGAGGAGAAGAAGAAGAAGAAGAAGAAGAAGAAGAAGAAGAAGACGAAGACTTATAATGGGTGCTAAACGCGTCTCATTCCAAAATCAGACTCAAAGCGCGGCGGCTTGTCACCAATATATACGTGTACATGTTACACACACTTCTCTGTCCACAACATTCATCACTCCAATATGTGGAATAAAGGCAAGTCACTATGTATCTTAGAAGACGGAAAGGAAATGGTAGTTTATTTTTTCAAATGTCAGATAGTCTGCATCCAAATACCATTTCATTTTTCTGCGACGAATTTCCCCTCACGTTTCTCTTCCGATGCCCAGTACCCCCAAAACGTCTGCCATGAATTTCACCTCATTCCGTCCTGTCATCCGTCTCTTCCTATAGATTCTATTCTCCCAAAAACTGAAGCTGTGATGTATCCTAATTCCGTCCTTCACTTTCTCTTCCAAAGACGGCAGACCGTCCCAATAGCCCTGTAGGCCAGAGGTGCCTATGGCAAGTCTACCAAGGAAAATATCTGTTTTCCGCTTGATTACCTGCTATAGGCCGCTACGCGAGCGTGAATTTAACCTTTTAAAACTTTTCAGAGCTTACGCAACGCTCGGCTGGTTTTCACCCTTGATCTGCACCGGGAGTTCACCTGCCCCTGTTCATCTTCACTCTCTCCCCCTCCCATCCTCGTCATCTTTCCCCCATCCTCACATAAACTACCCCAATCATATCTCACTCTCCGTTCTTAACCCCATAGCCCTTATCTTCCCTACCGCCAATCCCAATGAACGAACACAGAACCCTTACATCTAAGACTCACTCTCTCTCCCTCTCTCTCTCTCTCTCTCTCCCTCCCTCTTCCTTTCTCACTCTCTGTTTGGGTCCTTGTTTCCGTGCAAGTGTGTGTGTGTTTGAGTAAGGGTGGCGTGGAATGGGGTTGGGCGGATGGTCTAAAAACTGAAATGGAAAATTATGTTCTCAGCACCTTAGAAATCCGCTCGCCCAACCGGCAAGACTATAATTAGAAGCTAGACTATAATTAGAAGCAAGACTATGATTAGAAGGCAATAGGATATCCGGCACCTAAATATGGCAGATGAAGAAAACCTGAAAACGCCCTTCATGGCAATGCGCCGGCCGCAGCAATTATTTTCATAAATTCACGTGCTTCAGTTGGATGGATGAATTTGTCCTTGTGTTCAGCTTTGCAAGTTTCCATTGGTAAAAATATTAAGCGCAGTTACTTTTGACCTGTTGAATACGTAAATAGAACAAGATTGCAAGTCGTTCAAATGTATTTCCACAACAGGCCCAGGAAATCCAGAAGAAAAACAAATACACACAAATAGCGACTGGGAAAATAAAAAAGCATTTTCAAAAGTGCTTAATTGTGTGGGCTTCATCTATCTCGGTTTTCCCCTACAGAATCAATATGAAAGCGTGGAACTGTTAACTACTCTTTGAACTATATGCAGGCTAAATGTTATGAATTTTAAAAAGAACTTTTCAGCCAATTTAAATATACAGCGCCAAACGTGTATGAACAAAGTGATGAACCTCAGTTACTTCATCTGTGATACAATGTCAATATGAATTACACAATGGCAAGAACAGTATTTCAAGCATCTGCTCAGTACAACAAAAATCAAAATTGATCCTCATTTCCAGACGATATAATACTAATACCGTGTGTGCACAGGAAAGTCACATTCGGACCGAGGAAGCGAAGGACCGAACGAACAGCGGACAAACTGAACAATTGGCCATGAGTGGGGAAGTAACTTGTATACCAAAAATCATTAAAATCGGCCTGTAGGCCGTTTTTGAGATGTAAAGCAAAACGTGTAGCAAGGACTTGACCACAGCGACCTTGACCTTCGAGGTAGGGCAAATACCACCCGAATTTGACTTTCTTGTAAAACAAAGTGTTTAGTGATGTCTTTTTTATTTTAAAAAGACATGATTGTTTTTACAATGAAGCTATTTTAATTACTGCTCAGACCTTTACGTAATTGATATTTGCTTTCTCAGAGGTCAAGGTCGCTGAGATTCCTCATTTTTAAACACATTTTGCAATGTATCTAAACAAAGTGGCTGGACCGATTTTGAGAAATTGTGGTTTGTAGACAGGTACATGTAACGAGAGCAATCAGTCGATTCATAATTGTATTTGGGGTCTACAGTGTTACCACTAGGATTGTTTCAGCAGATCTTTTATACGGATCAGGAGTGAGTCCTCTTTGAACCAAGTTGTGGTATTGATTTTGTGGTCCTGATTCGGCTCTATGCAGTCCGCTGGACCCTGTAAGCAATGAATAACAGATAAAACATATAGCTCCACGAAAACTTCCCCTTGGAAAATGCTTGTTTTCAATTATGTATGCGAGTGTTTGAAAATACATTTGAATGTGTATGGTGAATGGCCATCTTGCTTATAATCGTCTTTGCAAATGCTGAAATCCTATTTCATATCCGACTAGTTTTGTTCTCGCGTGGGCCGACAAACTGAAGTCCTTATTTTTGGAAATTTCGACCGATTTTTCTTTTTCTTTTCTTTTCTTTTCTTCTTGTTTCCGCTCTTTTGTTTTATCCAGGAAGTTGTCTTCTGATATGTTCATCACTGTTGTTGTTGTCTTCTGCTAAAGCTGCCTTTGTATGTTATCTTCCTCTCATGCTTTTCCTCTTAAAATTGCTTTTGACATTTTTTCTCATTTAACTATTTTGTTTTTCGCCTTATTCCAAGTTGAAATTGTATTTCCTATTTCGTGGCAAGAGTTATTTTTGGATTGGTTAGGCCAAGCAGTCGTTGCCTATTTGTTTTTTTTGTTTTTTAGTTTAGCCTTTCGGGAATTATCTTTCCTATTTCTGCTGATTTATTTCTTTTGCTGCGGAGCTGTCACAAACATGGAGCATAACTTCCTGCGCTCGGCAGAGCGAGATGATAAACGAGGGTGTGATATTCATGTCTGGCTAGCTCCGTGCCGCGTCCAAATGACTTCCTCGGTTGGAGGAGGGAGGGAAAGGAGCAGAAGGAGAGGAAGAAAAAAGATGAGAGAATGAAAGAAAAGAAACAGAGAGAGACAGACAGACAAACTAAACGATCAACAGCAACAAAATGACTAAAACGAGACAGACAAAGCCGAAATTCAGAGAGGTGGCTATTTAAAAACACAAACACAGAGACAGACAAAGGAAAGCCAAATAAACAAACGATTAGCAGAAAGAACAAAGACCGACAGACAGAAAAGCATGAGACAGAGCGAGACAAACCAATATCCGGCTAGAAAACCCGAAAATAATGACAAAACTACGGCCACCGCTACTGCGACAGACTGCAAGGCAAGGAAATGTCCGTACTCAGTAAAATACCCCGCTTATGAACAGCTGTCGCAGTAAAAATGCCCCCACCACACATTTTGTCAACAGTTGGTCTCCGGTCACACTTTTCAAAGACATGTTGTCGGGCGGCTTGAGTCACATCCTGTATCGGCCAGCGCCTTGAGCAGCTCTTGAGCTGGAACAGCGCTATCTAAGAACGATTACATCAATACATAAATAAAGCTGTCCCTTTCTGCGAAACTGCACACAAAGAAGAAGGTACTAAAAAAAAACAAAAAAAAAAAAACAACGAACAATATCAACCGCAACAACTACTACAACGAATGTGTTGTTATATATATATATATATATAGAGAGAGCGCTTTAGCAGCTGCAGCGACACGGCGGGGGATGGGAAGAGGGGGAAAGAGACGTGAAACACCATAAAGACTGCATACATAAAGTCCACCCCATGCTTGATGCGTGGAAGTTTCCTTTAGCTGCGACCAGTTTTCACGGGGAGGGTTAGAGTATACCACACTGACGACAGACAGTTTTATTCCCTGTTTAAATTTCTGTTTGTCGTCGATTGGAGCTAAACATACATCGGGGGCAGTCCAATGTTTTTCCAGGTTTGCGTTCTCCCGAGATCTATGTTCCTGTAATCCTAGATCTAAGTTTTATATAAATCTAGAGCTATGGTAATCCAGATCTATGTTCAATCCAGGCTTTTCAGTCCAATGTTTACCAAGTCTATTGTCTCCAGGACTGTATGTTACCGCTAACTTTTTCAGGTCTAAGTTACCCTAGGTTACCTTGGGTCTAGGTTACCCCCAGGATACCTTACGCCAACGTTTCCCAGTTAATCTTAGGTCTACTTTACCCCAGGTCAACATTTCCCTAGGTCTGTTTGCTTAGATCTGAAATGCGTCTAAAGGTATGTCCAGACATATTATGTGACGGAGAGACCTGCGGTAACATAAACATGCTCCCAGACACAGCTACACAGACATCACCGTTCCCAAATTGATTTCTATTTCATTAATGCCGTCGAGGAAAAGGAGAAGTTTTGGGTTAGTGCAAAAAGAAAGAATGACGAAGAAGAAGAAGAAGAAGAAGAAGAAGAAGAAGAAGAAGAAGAAGAAGAAGAAGAAGAAGAAGAAAACAAAAGAAAGGAAATCAGAAGAAGAAGAAGAAGAAGAAGAAGAAGAAGAAGAAGAAGAAGAAGAAGAAGAAGAAAACAAAAGAAAGGAAATCAGAAAAAATAAAGACGAAGAAGAAGAAGAAGAAGAAGAAGAAGAAGAAGAAGAAGAAGAAGAAGAAGAAGAAGAAGAAGGAGAATGACGAGGAGGAATATCAACTAGAAGACGAAGAGGGCCAACTGATTTGTATTTTATTACTCGGGCCAGGAAACGGAAACGTTTTCGATTAGTGTGAGAAGAAAGGAAAACGGGAAAGAAAGGAAGAGGATGACAAAAGGTAAGAAAGAAAGAAAGAAAGAAAGAAAGAAAGAAAGAAAGAAAGAAAGAAAGAAAGAAAGAAAGAAAGAAAGCCGAAGGAAGAGAATACTGTCTACGGACAGAGAAAGAGAGAAAGAAAGAAAGAAAGAAAGAAAGAAAGAAAGAAAGAAAGAAAGAAAGAAAGAAAGCCGAAGGAAGAGAATACTGTCTACGGACAGAGAAAGAGAGAAAGAAAGAAAGAAAGCCGAAGGAAGAGAAAACTGTCTACGGACAGAGAAAGAGAGAAAGAAAGAAAGACAGTCTAAGCATGAGAATAATGCCGAGAGAGAGAGAGAGAGAGAGAGAGAGAGAGAGAGAGACAGAGAGAGAAAGAGAGATAGAAAGACAGAAAGAAAGAAAGAAAAGAATTAGACAGAGAATAATGCCTATAGAGAGAAAAGAAAGAATAATAAAAAGAATAGTGCCTATAGAGAAAAAAAGAAAGAAAGAAAGTATGGACGGAAGGAATGGAAAATAAGAAAGATAATAATGCCTATAGAGAGAAAGAAACCAAGAAAGAACGAAACAAAGAAAGAAAAAAAAGGAAAGAAAGAATAAGAAAGAATAATGCTTAAAGAGAAAGAGATAAAGAAAGAAAGAAAACGAAAGAAAATAATGCCTACAGAGAGAGAAAAAAAGTAAGAACGAAAGAGAGAAGAAAAAAAGAAAGACAGAAAGCAGAAGGGAAAGGAAATGGAGTATGTCTATATAACAATATTAACATACAGCAAGAAAGAGAAAGTGGAAACAAGAAAGAAGAAAACGAGAAACAGGGAGAGACAGACAGAGACAGGCAGAGATAGACAGACAGAGAGAGAGAGACAGAAAGAAAGACAGAGGCAGAAAGAGAGAAAGGGAAAGGGAAAGGGTTAGGGGAGAGAGATGATGGAAGACAGAGAGAGAGAAAGAGATAGAGACCGAGAGAGAGAGGGAGGAGTAGTTGTAGTAGTAATAGCAGCAGGGAGAAAGCGAGACAATAAGAGTTAGAGAGAGGCAGACAGACAAACAGAGAGAGCAAATGAGTGACAGAGAGAGAGAAGCGCATTCGAGATATGAGAGAGAGAGAGAGAGACAGAGAGAGACAGAGACAGAGACAGAGACAGAGAGGCATAGATAGAGACACAGAGAGGGAGACATATACACAGACAAAGACAGACATATTGACAGAAGCAGAGACAAACCGAACTAGACTAAAGCAAGACCACTTCATATGAACTGTACAGCAAGTTTCAGACGATGGCGTCCACCGAGATGGCATTCATGTTTTCATCCTACTGTCACAGAAAAATAAAGTATTCAATCCACAGATTCATTTAGGTTTTTGTTATGCTAAAGATCTTTTTTTTTCTCTAGAAAATGTACGTCCGGCCGGTATGCACCTGTATTTGTATAAAAAGAAACCGAATTATTTCGCATCCGGTCTCTCATTGCAATCATCAAAGGGAGGTATGTCTTCAAAAGGAGATCAATCCGTTTGAACTGTCTGCTTGAAAGACAAACTGTGAATTCATCTGTAGGGCTCTTCTCATCAGACCCTTCATTTATTTTTATTTGATCTCCTCGTCTTCTTCATCATATTTTCTGTACTTTCATACGCTCGTTCCATTCGCAATGCTTAGCAAAGGAAGGTTTCTTCTTCTTCTTCTTCTTCTTCTTCTTCTTCTTCTTCTTCTTCTTCTTCTTCTTCTTCTTCTCTTCCTCCTCCAACAATTGTTTCTTCTTCATGCTTCCTTGTCTTTCAGACAGACAGACGCGCGTACACACACTCTTAAAAGAAAGAAAGAAAGTTCTCTTATATAGCGCACTTACAAGCTCAGAGAGCTTCTCAAAGCGCTGGCCCGTACTATCCAGCAATCACACAATAGTTTGCTGAAGTCAGGATTCGAACCCACGTCGCCCAAGACGCACTCACAACAAGTCGTGCGCTCTGACCACTGAGCTATCCCTGCACAAAAACACACACATTCACTCATTCACGGGATCAGGAATAAGGAGAGAAAAAGCGAGAGAGAGAGTGAGAGAGAGAGAGAGAGAGAGAGAGAGAGAGAGAGAGAGAGAGAGAGAGAGAGAGAGAGTAAAACAACGATGATGAAAGCTAAACTTCTATTATGTCCCGATTCAAACCCATAGACAAACGTTCCGAAACGTGTACTTAATTTGAACGAAAAACAATCTAGAGCTTGTATTTAACTTGAAAGACAAACATTCCAAATCTGAAACAAAGGGGGAACTCTGAAGGAAATCCAAGGCGAGCTAAACAGACAGAGAGAGAGAGAGACAGACAGACTAGACAAACAGACCAAACGTATGGTTAAACTGGTAAACAGACCAAAACGTGAAAAACTGGGACTGTACAAATCCGAGACATACATAGACAGACAGACAGACACATAGAATAGATGTAACTTACTCTTAACGCTGTACAAATCCAGTATAAGCTCTGCTATAACCAAAGCACAGTCCGTGACGGTGAGGATGATGACGATAATGATGATGTATTTGCTGTGCAGTAACTTGTCGCCTTTCCTCCGATATCTTAAACAAACAACAAACAATTTCATGACAATAAACAACAAGTTTAATAATAGTAGTAATAATAATAATACTAATAATAATAAAAATAATAATAATAATAATAATAATAATAATAATAATAATAATAATAATAATAATAATAATAATAATAATAATAATAAAAATAATAATAATAATAATAATAATAATAATAACAACAACAACACTAATAACAACAACACTAATAACAACAACAACACCAATAATAATAATATTTAATAGAAGTAGTATCATAATCATCATCACCATCACCATCCCCATCATCATCATCTTACATGATTTTTTTCTTCAAACTCTAAGCGCGGCGATATGAGTGACTAGCTATTCCAGGAAGCGGAAAAGAAATCCATTTTGTATTGTGGAAAATTAGTAACTGCATCCAGTGCCATTATTGAAGGGACGGAGGAGACCGGAGTACCCGGAGAACCCCCTCGGTGTCCTCAAAAGTCTCGTACCTAGGTCACGTAAGTTTGTCAAAAGTGGGGTCCGATCCCGCGACCTTCGCAATATCAAACCAACACCCTATCAACTATGTTCGCAGGTAAATTATTATGAAATGATGAGGAGGAGGAGGAACACGAGGAGCAGGAGGAGTTACTTAGTTAGTTATTCATTGCTTACAGGGTCCAGCGGACCTCAAAGAGGCGAATCAGGACCACAAAATCAAGACCACAACTTCGCTACAAAAGGACTCACCCCTGATCCGCATAAAAGATCTGCCGAAACAACTCCAGTGGTAACACTGAAGGCACTCCACCATCTTATCCTATACTATCCCGTAACTCGGAGGTCGTAGGGGCACCACAGATGATCGTTTAACCAGCGTACTCCATCTTTCTCTGTCCTCATCAACTTTCATGGCTTAGCTCAGTGTCAAACCAGTCCATTCTCGAATGTTGTCCTCCCACCTCTTTTTCGGTCTCCCTCTTCTTCTACCTCCTTGCACTGTACCTTGCAGGATGGTCTTTGCAAGGCCTGATGATCTGGTGACGTGGCCATACCATCGGAGTTTCCGTTGCTTCACCACTGTGAGCAGGTCATCGTGTTGTCCAATGGCTTGTGTGATGGTTTGTCGGACTTTGTCGTGGTGATGTGCTGGGCATAGGAAATGCACAGAAGTCTTCTGTAGCACCTCATATGCATGCTGTGTATTCTTCGTTGTAGATCTGCTGTGAGGGTCCATGTTTCGCAAGCGTATAGGAAGAGGGAGATGACAAGGGAGCGCAGCAGCCTTACCTTGGAATGTAGACTGATGGTTCTGTCTTTCCAAATGGGCTTCAACCTTGCCAGGGCAGCAGTTGATTGTGCGATCCTGGAGATGACTTCCTGTCGGGAACCATTGTCTGATACAATGGCTCCTAAATATTTGAAGCTATGCACTGTGTTGAAAGACTGGCCTTGGACTTTGATGTCGATGTCCGTGTTGATGCCATTGATGTTGTTGGTCATCATTTTGGTCTTCTCTGCACTTATAACTATTCCATAGGCTCTGGAGGTGGTGTCAAGCCTCTGTACCAGCTGTTCAAGTTTATGTTCCTCTCCAGCCAATCCATCAATGTCATCTGCAAAACGAAGGTTGGATATTGCTCTACCCGCTATGCTGACTGTGTCTTCGTGATCTGCAAGGGCATCTGACATGATGCGCTCTAGGAAGATGTTGAAGCCGGTCTCTTTACAATAAAGACATCCCACGCAGGGGACGCTGAGGCTATACTCTAATTTATCGCACCCCCGTTTACAAAAACAAAATAGAATACAAACATCGTTATAAAATATCAACAAAACAATTACATTTAAAATGCCTACATTGCCAAATAATAACATCATAGGAAGCCCCAGTGGCCATTTGGCAGAAAGCGTCCAATATTCCCATGCTGATCCAACAGACCTCAAACACAAATGAGGAGTTTTGTGCCGGAAGAGTTTTCAAGAAAAAAGGTAGGTGACTGGTCTAGCGAACAACAAGATAGCATAGTAGATTGATAGAACAAAGTAGGAATGAGAAAGAAGCAAGTAGAAAAACAGCGACAGTGGGAATTAAAAGAACTAAATTTCCAGAAAGTGGGGATACTATTTATACTGAAACCCTTGGCATTCCCGGGGGTGGGGTAGGGGAGGGAGGGGGCAGGAGAAGGAGGCTGATAGTTTTGATGATGATGATGATGATGATGATGATGATGATGATGATGATGATGATGATGATGATGTATTCATGGTCGACTGGACAAAGTGTACGTCGTATGTTGTCGCTGCTGCATCCAACCTTTCAGGCACTAAGAAGACAAAATTCCATACAACGGTTTAAAGAGACTCTTATCAACGAGTACACAAAGTGAGGATTGTGACCTGCTTCAGACAAGCAATTACAGTTCAGCAACCCTGGGACTGGGGAGCGTGAGGAGGAAATGGGGTTGGAGGACAGATACGAAGCCCCCAAATCAATACATAGATCATGACAAGAAAGAAAGACGGAAACGATGTCTGATGGCTTACGGTGTGTGTGTGGGGGGGGGGGGGGTAAGTGTGTGTGTGTGTGTGTGTATACGTGTGGAGAAAGAGAGAGAGAGAGAGAGAGAGAGAGAGAGAGAGAGAGAGAGAGAGAGAGAGAGAGAGATTTTATTGACCACAAAAATACGGATTTTAGACGAGAGCCTACAGTGTAATCTTACAATCGTTCCTCGTATCATTTAAACTCTCAGTCCTACGTGCCAAAGACAAAAACAACTGACTATAATAACTGTCATGCAGCAGTCAAGAGACAAACAGACAGAGAGAAACAGAAAGAGACAGAGGAAGACTTACAGAGAAGGGGAGAGAGAGAGAGAGAGAGAGAGAGAGAGAGAGAGAGAGAGAGAGAGAGAGAGAGAGAGAGAGAGAGAGGCGCATACAGAAACCGAGATATACAGCATCAGAGACAGTGAGAAAAGAAAAGAAAAAGATCTAAGACAGAAGAGAAAGAAGAAAGCAATAATGAGATGAAAAATACCATGACATAGCAATACAAATACAGAGCGACAAACAAGGAAAACGTCAAAACAAATAACAATATTAAAAAAGATTTTTTTTTCAAAATGTTATTGTCTTTACCATAATAATAAAATAATAATATTAGACATCCCCCTCCCCGACCCCACCCACCTTCCCACGCCATGCTCCCACTCCACCAAAAAAAACCAAAATCCCATTCTACTCCCAACACATCACACTGAACAACGACTATCTAAAATAAACTAATAATAATAACAAAAAATAAATAAATAAATTATTTTAAAAAAAAAATAAATAAATAAATAATAATAATAATAATAATAATAATAATAATAATAATAATAATAATAATAATAATAATAATAATAATAATAATAAATTAATAAAGTAAAGGAATTATAGAATGCATATTTGCCTCACACCTAACTTGCAATCACCACTGACACTTGTTAACACATTTCCTAATTTTTATAACACAGTCGATATCGGTGATGGTAACAGACCTTTGGCCACAGCAACAACGATTAAATGATCTTCAGATGTGTCTTCATATTTTTGTCTATATATATAAACAAAAAAAAGTCAAAAAAAAAAAGGTAAAGGTAGTCCCTTAGCCTTGTGGCCGTAGGGGAACGTGATGTTGGAGATCACACTTATCTTGGGCCAGCGTAATGAGGGTGATGCCCATCTCGCTCCCTCGCTGCTTTACCTTCCCCACCCTTAAGAGAGTAGGTACTCAATCACAGTTGAGTCAAATGGGGGCGTTGTTATTTGTCGCTTCACGTTTACGGTCACCCATCCAAGTGCTAACCGCACTGGACGGTGCTTAACTTGCGACACAGTAGCGAGTGCTCCAACCACTACGCTATCCGACACCTCATATAAACAAAATAAGCAAAATAACGAATTTTAAAGCGTAGCCTAGCGCAGTATATGACTCCCGACTCTCAGCCACGACCTTGAGAACACGACCTTGAGAACTCGTCCTGAACCCCAACTGTTATTGTTCATGTATCCCTCGTAAGAAGTACATAAGAATAGTTGCCTTGTTCGGCGGTGAAGCGTGTCGATAGCTGTTGTTTGTAGATTATAGTCACACGACACTTTCGCATATAGGTGACTACTGGACCGATTTATACTGACACCAGCGGGCCAGCTGTTGGTAAAGGGGAAAATAATATGATCACACTGTGACGAGATGACTAGTTTTACTCTGCCTATTTACTATTTAGCCTTGTGTAGTCATTGTAACATTAGAGAGTTAGTGTATTACACAGCAAGCAAGTACAGTACACAGAGGTCCACACACTGCGAGCCTGGCCCACACAGCGTAGTGACGTCAGCACTGTGGGCCTTGAATCTGAATATGTTAGCCAATCAGAGCTCAGGCAGAGTGGTTAGAGCCGGTTCTGAATGGGTCAAACCCTAGCATAGCTTGAGTCAGTTGTGTGTGAGACGAGGAAGAGTTAACAGCTTCATAGCTGGCAGAGAAATATCTTCACTCATAGACCAGGAAGCAGGACTTAAGAATCTTAGAATTCTATTAAGTCGCCACGAGGCCTGACTTTGTCAACAGGTAAATGAACACGCTTCTGTTTCATCGTGATATATTTATATTATTGTTGAAATTATGTTTGTGGAATTTGCTATGCATAAATGTGAATTATTAATCCGAATTTGCTGTACCACGTGGAAGAGCCGACCACGAGGCGAATCACGACCGGTTGCGCCGCCATGTTGTATACCGTACGGAACCACTGTTGTTGAACTTATATGTATGTTTGCAGACCTGTGGCTGTACCACTGAATGTTTATAATATTATTAATTCTGTATGTGTATAGTTAGCCACGATTGATATTTATGTATGTATAGGAATTTAGAGTGAGATTCCAGTGGACCCCGGAAGTAGCAGAATGTTCATCGCTAGTGTATAGAGATGTGGAGCTATCACTGAGGGCTACTTTGGCTTTCAGTGAGACGCTCTGCACAAACCGATTATTCAGGGTTGTGCAGAATTTCGTCTCTTATATTACAGACGAGCAGGCGAGCTATCCCGTGCGCCCAACTCCAAAGAAACGACGAGTTGGCTGTGTAGCCCCTACAGCACAAGACTGAGGGAGCAACCCTGGGACAACACCCTGCAAGACCCCACAGCGTGGCAAGGGACCCAACTACACGACGACACATCGTGTACCAGAAGCTACCTCATCAAAGGGCTTCGAACCACAAGTTAAGTGCCCAGGAATCAGTGCACTTAAACTGATAGAAAAAGGACCACAGTAGTCCACTCTTCAGAAACTGTCAAACGGACCACAGTAGTCCAATCTACATGAAAGCTAATAGCAAGTGCCCGATGAAGAAATAACAGCTGCATAGACTATCAGCGATCGAACTATTTGCATTGACTGAGACTTTTTAAGTGAGATTAGTACCTAGAGAACCTTGTATAGAGTAGAAGAAATAAATGTGTGATTTTAACTGTTATCAAGTGGCTGGACTACATATGATTCATAGCCGTGTGAAAGCTAGTGTGACAGTAATCTTCTACCATTTTTCTATCTATCTCTGTACCCCAACCTTAACACAGAACGAGCTAAACAAATAAATTTATTAAAGTAATTCATAGGGTGACTAACTAGCAGTTCCCACCGAATAAACGTGAGGTTCCATAAGTCCATTGTGCAGAGCCCATAAACCCCACGTGACACACACGTTGACCAATCCGGGATTCGAACCAGCGACCTTTCGGTTACTAGCAAGACGCTCTTACCAACTGAGCTACCCGGCCCCACAAGTCGATAGCAAACCGGTTTGCCGTCTACTAGTGCCACGACACTCCATATAAGTCGCTGCCGCTGACTTGCATAAAATGCCTGCCGACAATGTAGTTCTGCTCACCACCAACAGCAGAAGATGAATGGTCAGGTGAGGAGGACATATGTCGTGTCGCTTTGTCTTGCATAACCCAATGGTCACGGCAAAGGATTCTGCACAGCCGGAGCCACCCAAGGCTAGACTACCCAACAAATGGAAGGTAGACAATCTCTCTCCCAAGCGTGAACCAGTCGCCTCCCATTCCGCCAGAAAAGAAAGAAAAAAAAAAGAATAAAAGACATTAAAAATAAACGAAAGAAAAAAAACAACAAAGAATTTAAGAAAACAAAATAAAAAATAGAAAGACAGACAGACAGAAAGAAAGAAAGAAAGAAAGAAAGAAAGAAAGAAAGAAAGAAAGAAAGAAAGAAAGAAAGAAAGAAAGCAAGAAGGAGAAGAAAAAAACGGAAAAAAGTTAATACAAAAAAGTAGACATTAAAAAAACAAAATACAGACAAAATGAAAGTCGATAACAGAAAAAAAGGAAAGAAAATAACAGATCGTAGGCTTATTTAAAAGAAAGAATAAAAGAATTCGTGCATATGATTTAACGTTGGTATTAACACAGTTTGAAATTAAAAAGCTAAAAGCACGGATGCCGGCGCATACCAGATAAAATGAAAGTTCAATTATGCACTCATTCACTACTGCATGATCTTGGACATTTCAGGGTAGCCTCGTGGTAAGTCGTCGGTTTCCTAAGCCGAAGGTCGCGTGTTCGATTCCCGCAAGAGGCGAACTTACGTGGCTTAGATACGAGAACTGGGGTCACCGAAAGTTTTCTCCGGGTACTAATCCCTCCCTCCCTTCAACAACTGGTATTGGATGCAGTCAATGTAAAATGTCAACAATAAAAATTCTACCTCCTTTCCGTCTTTTTATAGCGATCTCCCTGCCTTTACACAAGATGCTTGAGTGATAGATGCTAATATTTTTTTTACATTTATTTTTATTATAATTATTTTTTTATTATTATTATTATTTTACTACTGTTTTAATTTCGTAGAAAATGTTAGAGGTTTGAAACACTGGCTGTTGATGTAGAACATCAACTGATACCTGAGTGTTCCCAATACAAGATTTGCTGTGGATTTTGCTGGGGAATCTGCATTGCCAACAATTGAGTTAGTAGTTCTTTTCTACATGTTTTAATTTTGCCCTGCGCTTCCACCAGCTTTACAACTCCACCATTCTCTCTCTCTCTCTCTCTCTCTCTCTCTCTCTCTCTCTCTCTCTCTCTCTCTCTCTCTCTCTCTCTCTTTCTCTCTCTCTCTTCCCCTTCCCTATCCACCTCCAAACCCCTATATTGTTGCTCTCACACCCAACTCTCTCTGTCAGCAGAACAGATGAAAATGACAGACCAAACGAAGCCGGTGACCGAAACTCAATTCTTAACACAGGACCCCTAAGCTCTCAGGGTTAACGTCAGTTCAACTGTTATTTAAAGTCACCCCAAATTAAAACTTCCGTTAATATGGTCGATTCCAAAGTATGACACTAGGCCGTAAATCGCCAGCGTCAGGATCAGTTCCACAGTTCATGTTTTGCTTGGTTCAGCATATAATTTAAAGTGACTCTAGCCGAGCGACTTTAACCTTTAGAATCATGGCAGAAGGGTGTAACAGCTTTGCGTTATGGAGGCGAGTGCTCTCAAATACGCAGCTTACAAACAGACATTTGCCTCCCCCATGACGTCATCTTGCGAGTCTAGCTATGAAACGGCCACTTGATACAGCCATTACGCGTCAGTCAGTCCCACAGGCACACAATGTTCCCCAACACCCCCAGGCCCCCTGCCCCACACCCTCTGTCCTGTTTTGGGTAAATTCACAAGTTGAAAAAATTTCGTCACGACCCGCTGCGTTTATCTGTAGGTGCCCTTATTTCATTCAATGGCTTGTCTTAATTCGAAAGTTCGTTGCGGTTCCCAAACCGTTTTCTCGAGGTTCTCAGAGCACGAACCTAGGTTCCTGAACCTTTGCCCTCCCCTTCCTCTCCCCCTCCCCCTCCCAAAAAAGGTTAAGGAATTTAGGTACTAAAGGTTTGTGGAGATTCCCGAACCTATTTATTTCACAAAGGTTCGGGAACCTAGACTCGAAATCTGAGAACCTCCGAAAAACCTCCGTGAACTTCACGAACCTCTCACGAACCTTCCAAATTAAGACAGGCCATAAAGGAAAGCGATTAAAAACCGTACTTGCGTTGAATGAATGGCATGGTCTGGCCACGTCACCAGATCATCAGGTCTTGCAAAGACCATCCTGCAAGGCACAGTGCAATGAGGTAGTAGAAGAGGTAGACCGAAAAAGAGGTGGGAGGACAACATTCGAGAATGGACTGGTTTGAGACTGAGCGAAACAATCAGGGTTGCTGAGGACAAGAAAAGATGGAGTACGGTGGTTAAACGATCATCTGTGGTGCCCCTACGACCTCCGAGTTACGGGATAAGATAGATAGAAGATAGATAGATAGATAGAATGGCCATGAGTTGAAGAAGGCCTACCTGTATACCCACAAATCATCAAATTGGCTTCTTACCGCTTTAGAGTCATACATCTACCGCAACACACGGATTTGCCCCTTAACCGCATACCGCGTGGCTGAGACTACACTAGGTCTTCACACCGGAGAGAGAGAGAGAGGCAGAGGGGGATAGAAGACCTGGTCTGATCTCGGCCATACTGTGTGCTCTTGTTTAGTCTTTATCTCCCTTCTGCTTTCCCTTCTTCTTCTTCTTCTTCTTCTTCTTCTTCTTCTTCTTCTTCTTCTTCTTCTTCTTCTTCTTCTTCTTCTTCTTCTTCTTCTTCCATCTCTCTCACAGGCTCCAGTATCACGATATGCAAACGTACATCAGATGACGCGTTCTCATAGGCGCTCGCACATCCAATATGATCGCATGCGGCTTCTCCCTCCATTTTCTTCCCTCTGTTTTTCCCCATCCCAATGCCAATGAACAACAGCAAATCCCAACACAGTGGCCTTTGCGGTATTATGGTGCTTCTTTTTCTCCTTAGCCATTTACCTTCCCCGTGACCAGACAAGCCAGTTTAGCTGCACTGGGATCCCCCCAAAAAACAACATTAAAGTAATTGTTTCAGACTGACATCAAGTTGATTTGGGATGTTCTCTTTCCCTGTCTGTCTAGTTTCTATCTCTGTCTCTATCTGTTTGTCTGTCTCTCTGTCTAGTACACCGATACTAATACACTCATCGATCATATGTACGCAAGTAGCAAAGCTCGTGTTACAGAAATGTGTGTACCAGAATATGGATGTAGCGCCCATTATCCAGTATGTCTAACACGGAAAAAGAAGGGAGTAAAAATACCTAAACCAGTTCATAAAATCAAAACATATTGATCATTCTCTAAATTTAATGAAAATGTGGTTTTTTAAATTAGCCTTCATAAAGCAATCTCTCAAATGTGTATAATTGTACTAATGCAGATAATGAAGACTGCTTAAAGAAATATGGCAATGAAAATGAATATAAAAACAGAGAAATGCGGTAACTTTACTCCAGAGAAAGAAAATGAAAACACATTAAAAAATTTAATATCCTCCAAAAACAATTATAAAACAATTTGGAAAACAATTAATCCGTTAACTAATGAAGCACTTAAATCAACAGTAATTGAGGATCTATCCCTTGATACACTGAATTTACATTTGATCAAAACGTCAGATGGAATAATAACTGCTGACAAATCAAAAGAAAATAATCTACATAAATTAGCAGAATTTTGTCAGTCCAAAAAACATCAAAATTTAAAAAACGCCTTTTTTGTCAACAGAATGTTTTATAAAACACTAACAAACCAAATTCAAGAGGAGTTGATGAACTATTATGATAAAATATTAAAGTTGTCTGCTCCGCTTATTACTGAAACCTTAACTTATATATACGATTTATGCATTGATAAATCATGTTTTCCTGTCATGTTTAAACAAGCTAAAGTTATTCCGCTTTTTAAGTCCTGACCAGTTCTGACCAGTCAAATTATAGACCTATTTTGATTCTTTCTATCGTATCCAAGCCGCTTGAAAAACACATTAACAACCGTATTCTATACCATTTCACAAAAATAACCTGTTACATGAAAATCAATCTGGCTTTCGGGCTAAGAATTTTTGTCATACAGCTCTTATATCTATGATAGAACAATGGCTTAAAAATTTAAATGAGCACACACTTTCCGGAGCAATATTCGTTGACTTCCCAAAATCTTTTGATGTAACCGACCATGATCTTCTTTTACGTAAATTACAATTGTATGGTATTAGCTTTAATTCTCTCGATCTTCTAAAATTGTTCATTTCTCAAAGAGAACAGTGCTTTTTTATCAATAACCAAAAACTCACAGTTTGAGGCTGTTATTGCTGTAGTATCTCAAGGAGCCTTTCCATGGCCTCTATTATTTTTTTTGGATATATATAGATATAGATATATACAGATATATCCTATCCTATCCTATCCCGTAACTCGAAGGTCGTAGGGGCACCACAGATGATCGTTTAACCAGCGTACTCCATCTTTTCCTGTCCTCAGCAACCCTGACTGTTTCGCTCAGTGTCAAACCAGTCCATTCTCGAATGTTGTCCTCCCACCTCTTTTTCGGTCTCCCTAGATAGATAGATAGATAGATAGATAGATAGATAGATAGATAGATAGATAGATAGATAGATAGATAGATAGATAGATAGATAGATAGATAGATAGATAGATAGATAGATAGATAGATAGATAGATAGATAGATAGATAGATAGATAGATAGATAGATAGATAGATAGATAGATAGATAGATAGATAGATAGATAGATAGATAGATAGATAGATAGATTGATTGATTGATTGATTGATTCATTGTTGCTTTAGGTCCAGCGGACTCTTCCGAGCCAAATCAGGACCGGACAACCCCCGATCCGCATAAAAGATCTGCTGAAACAACCCCAGTGGGAAAATTGAATGCCCTCCACCGGCCAGTCACTTTACAATAAAGACATCCCACGCGGGGGACGGCTGAGGGTTGACCTCAACTACGCGAACACCCCGGTTACAAAAACAAAATAGAATACAAACATCATTATAAATCATCAACCAAACACATACATATAAAATGCCTATAGTGCTAAATAGTACATTCATAGGAAGCCCTAGTGACCACCCGGCAGAAAGCGTCCAACACTCCCAAGCTGATCCAACAGACCTCAGACACAGACAAGGAGTCTTGTCCAGGAAGAGTTTTCAAGAAAAAAGGTAGGTCATTGATCTAGCGAAGAAGAAGATAGTATAGCAGAGTGAAGGACAGAGCAGGAATAGGAAAAAGTAAATGAGGAAGACAGCGACAGTGGGAATTTAAAGCACTAAATTTCCATAAAGTGGGGATACTATTTATACTGAAAACCCCCGGCACTCCAACGGGGGTACTGTTGCCGCAGTGAAGCGTCTTGCCTATAAAGGAAAGACAGGTTTTCAACTGTGGCTTTCACTGTTCCCTTTGTAGGTTTGAACAATCTACAGTGGCAAGATTGCTCATGACCCCAAGGGGAAAAGATAGATAGATAGATAGATAGATAGATAGATAGATAGATAGATAGATAGATAGATAGATAGATAGATAGATAGATAGATAGATAGATAGATAGATAGATAGATAGATAGATAGATAGATAGATAGATAGATAGATAGATAGATAAGATATTTCACTTCATATTTCTACATCTTATGAACATTTTGCGTATGAAACCACATTACACTCCAAGGATACGAAATGCGTAATTTAACCTCCAATTTGCAAAAATAGGCAAATGAACAACAGGAATGGACTGAACTTATCCACATGACACTTAATCCAGACAAAACAAAATCCGTGATAATTATAACGAGACAAAAAAGGCGAAGCTGCTCTATGACACTCCCTCCTTTAAAACTTTGCAACAAAATAGTTGAAGAAGTACAATGTCATAAACGTCTTGGCTTGATTTTAGACAATAATCTATCTTTGTTGCAACATATGTTAAATACTAGTAAAACTATTTTTAGAAGGACTTATCAATTATCAAGGACTAAACGTTTCTGTGGGTTCGGGCAAATAGAATAGACCCAACGTTTCCCGGCGTGTCGTAAGAGGCGACTAACAGGGGTGATGTTAGCACGGCATCACTGGGCGAAAGTCTTCTACACAGAAGTCACCGGCCAGGGCGGAGGAACCTCACGTTACTACAGGTTCAACGACCACGTGCTCAGGGCCAAGGCGAGCCACACTGTATTCGTGGATTTCGGCTGTGGCCAACAGCCTGGAGAGGATTGGGCCCTGCCAGGTCTTTTTTGCCCAAGACACAACACATGATGAGGCTATCCACTAATTCCATGCCGGATCGGTCGTCGCCCGGCTACACAAGGACCGCGCCTTCCGTTGGCCACCAGGACGGAGGTGAAAAGTATGCTACTGATGGACAAATTAGCAAGATCCGCACGAGAAACAACATCGTCATAGGAACCTGGAATGTCAGGACCCTAACTGCGGAAGGAAAATTAGAAGAACTGGCCCACGAGCTGGACCACTATCGATGGAACGTTCTAGGTATCAGCGAACTGCGCTGGAAAGGCCTAGGTGAAACAACGACTGACAAAGGCCACAAGCTCTATTTCAGCGGTAGAGATGACAGGCACGAACACGGCGTTGGATTCTTGGTCCACAAGAACATTCTAGCCACTGTCATGGGTTGCCGCCCAGTCTCCAGTAGACTCATTACCATCCGTCTGAGAGCAACCCCTTTCAACATTACCATCATCCAGGCCTATGCCCCAACATCAGACTATGAAGACAGCGAAGTGGAGGATTTTTATGAAAATATACAGGCGGTCCTTGACCAAATGCCGAAGAAGGACATAGTCATAGTGCAAGGCGACTGGAATGCCAAGGTTGGCCAAGATGCGCACCACAACTGGGGAGACACATGCGGACCCCACTGCAACAACGAGACAAATGACAGGGGTCTGAGGCTATTGGAGTTTGCCAGATACAACAATCTGGTACTGGCAAACACGCTTGGTCTCCACAAAAAATCCAGACGATGGACATGGCACAGTCCCGGCGGGGAACATCACAACCAGATCGACTACATCATGGTCAAGAAACGCTTCAGATCAAGCATCAACATTGGCAGGACACGCACTTTTCCAGGAGCAGACATTGGAAGTGACCACGATCTCGTGATGATGTCTTTCCGGCTCCATTTGAAGAGAGTAAATACAGCAAAGTGCACTAGGCTGAAGTTCGACCTGGACAAACTGCAAGACCCGGAGGTGGCAAAAATATTTCAGGCCACAATTGGAGGGAAATTTGCACCACTGCTTATTTTGGGGGCAGGCGAAGTAGATGTCAACACCATGACCAATACCTTCAACTCAGCTGTAACAGATGCCGCCACTGAGATCCTTGGCAAGCACCAACCAAAGAAGAAGCCGTGGATCACACCTGAACTTTTGGATCTGTGTGATAAACGAAGAGAGTTAAAAAAGAAAAAGAACACCTCACAAGGAGCTGATGTCAACCGAAAAATCAACAATGACATCCGAAAAGGCATGCGCACAGCAAAGGAGAACTGGATAGAAGATCAATGCCAGGAAATAGAGAACAATCTGAACAAGAACAACAGCAAGAAGGCCTACCAGACTGTGAAGCGGCTGACAAGTGTTAAACAGCCCAAAGTCTCCACTATCCAAAGCAAGTCTGGCATTTGCCTTACAGAAGAACAAGAAGTCTTGGACAGATGGACAGAGTACTGCTCTGACCTTTACAACCATACACCAAATGGAGACCCATCAGTTCTAGCATGTCCCGAGAGCAGAGAAGAAGAAGAAATCCTCCCAATTCTCCGGGAAGAAGTTGAGGCAGCAGTGCAATCGCTGAAGAAAGGGAAGTCAGCGGGAGTGGACAACATACCAGCGGAACTGCTACAAGCAGGAGGAGAAGCGATGACTGATGCTCTCACCATTATCTGCAACAAGATCTGGCAGAGTGGGGAATGGCCTACACCATGGACCCAGTCGCTTGTCATCACTCTTCCCAAAAAAGGTAACCTTCAGGAGTGTGAAAATTACCGCACCATCAGCCTCATCAGCCATCCCAGCAAGGTCCTCCTGAAAATAATACTCAACAGGTTGAAACCACAAGCTGAACAAATCATAGCTGAAGAACAAGCAGGATTCATGGCAGGGCGAAGTACCACTGAACAGATTTTCAACCTCAGAATAATCTGTGAGAAATACCTACAGCACCAACAACATCTATATCATGTGTTCATAGACTTCAAGAAGGCATTTGACCGAGTCTGGCATGCAGCTCTATGGGCAACCATGAAAGTGTACAACATCAGCCCTAAAATTATAGAAGTCATCAAAAGCCTGTATGACAAGGCTACCAGTGCAGTCCTCCATAACAGCGTCATCGGGAACTGGTTCAGAACAACAATCGGTGTGCGTCAAGGATGCCTACTCTCTCCAACACTCTTCAACATCTTCCTAGAGCGCATCATGTCAGATGCTCTTGCAGATCACGAAGGCACAGTCAGTATAGGGGGCAGAGCAATCTCCAATCTTCGTTTTGCGGATGATATTGATGGATTGGCTGGAGAGGAATAAGAACTTGAACAGCTTGTACAGAGGCTTGACACCACCTCCAGAGCTTATGGAATGGAAATAAGTGCGGAGAAGACCAAAATGATGACCAACAACACCAATGGCATCAACACGGACATCAAAGTACAAGGCCAATCCCTCAACACAGTGCACAGCTTCAAATATTTAGGAGCCATTGTGTCAGACAATGGGTCTCGACAGGAAGTCCTCTCCAGGATCGCACAAACAACTGCTGCCCTGACAAGGTTGAAGCCCATTTGGAAAGACAGAACCATCAGTCTACATTCCAAAGTAAGACTGCTGCGCTCTCTGGTCATCTCCATCTTCCTATATGCTTGCGAAGCATGGACCCTCACAGCAGATCTCCAACGAAGAATACAAAGCATGGAGATGAGGTGCTACAGAAGACTTCTGTGCATTTCCTATACCCAACACATCACCAACGTTGAAGTCCGACAGACCATCACACAAGCCATTGGACAACACGATGACCTGCTCACAGTGGTGAAGAAACGGAAACTCCGATGGTATGGCCACGTCACCAGATCATCAGGCCTTGCAAAGACCATTCTGCAAGGCACAGTGCAAGGAGGTAGAAGAAGGGGGAGACCGAAAAAGAGGTGGGAGGACAACATTCGAGAATGGACTGGTTTGACACTGAGCGAAGCCATGAGGGCTGCTGAGGACAGAGAAAGATGGAGTATGCTGGTTAAGCGATCATCTGTGGTGCCCCTACGACCTTCGGGTTATGGGACAGGATAGGATAGGATAGAAACGTTTCTTCAATTTAAATTCTCGTAAACTATTCTATTCGGGACATATTCACCAATAATTAATTATTGATTATTCTTCAACTATTTAGGATATTGCTAGTGGCAATGCCATTAAGACTGTAGCTAGAATTCATAAACTTGCAATTAAAACGATTATTCTTGAAAACAAAATCTCTCAGAATAGTTACGAGCAGATCATCATGCTATCTCTTGCCAACATGTTAAAGTTTAATTAAGGAATTTTCATGCACAAGATTTTTTCTGGTAATGCACGCCCTTAACCTTTTTCCTTTTTTTTTCTTCTAGGAAAATTGCCAACTTTTCTACCAAACTAAATATCTCTATTTTTAAGAATTGATCTGTTTCAAAACAGTCTGTCATATTTCAAGAAGTGCCCCGCTCTGCTGTCACTAAATACACATCTTTTAGAACATATCAAACATCAATTAGCTAACTTGAGTTCCACATTAATAACTTTCATTAGATTGTTTTGAAAAATAATGTATGTGTGTGGGTGTGTGTGTATGTTCGCGCGTATGTGCATGTGTGCACATATCTTGAATATATTATTAATTATTTTGAGTTCCGACACTTCATTGTCCCTTTTTATCGGGAACTTCTGGGCCGCCTGTCCAGGAGGAAAGCGTAGTCGCAGCCTGTTTGCGCCCAAACCCAACGCACCTAATATTAGTTGTGTTTTTGAAATTTTGCTTGGGGGGAGCAAACCAGAGTACCCGGAGAAAACCCCCGAATCCAAAGTAAATAATATTCGGAGAAACATAAGGCTCAGATGATGGATCGATCCCTCACCTGCCAGGAGCCATTGGTTTCTGGCCTGTGGACAAGGCAAGTTAGTCCCGCCTTAGCCCACTTGGCCACAACGCTCGCTTCAAATGGTACCTCCACAGCCAGCGTTACACACACCCCTCTGGCACCCGAGCGTCAGGATCTTTAAAGTCCGTGCGATGAAATATGTGTGTGCACAGACCAGACCTCGGTTCATGCTCTTATCCGAAGGAGATTCAATGTGCTGGGTCTCTTGAGGATTAGATAGAGGAGTGTGTCATGTTCAATGATTTCTTGCGCAGAGGTTGACAGGCTGATAGCCAAAGTTGGCTTTCAATGCAGATATGATGATCCGAGTAGATACGATTAACTTTAATAATACTTCTGTGGGTCAGGTTAATTTACAGAGGTAGATGCATCGTCGTAGACCTCGCCTTTGTCGTCATCGTCGTCGTCGTCGTCATCATCATCATCATCGAAATAATCATCGCTTGTAAATCGTCTCTCCATCATTATCATCATCAGCAACATCATCATCATCATCATCACCAACATCATCATCAACAACATCATCATCATCATCATCATCATCATCATCATCATCATCATCATCTTCATCATCATCGCAATCCCCACCATCATTGCTTGCAATGTGTTTCTCCTTCTTTGGCGCAATATTTTGACTTTTTCTTTGAGACAGAATGTGTGCCAAACACACAGTTACCGTGGTTTGGTGTTGTAGCCTAGTATAGTAGCGAAGACATCTGAAAAATCAACCCTAGCTCTATCTAGGTACAACAGGTCCACTAACGGTCTAGAATAACGCAGTTATCTACTTACCTAAAATAGATGAAAGATCTAAATAGTGTGTACCCCGTATTAAGAGTATAAGATGCCCCTAAAGGCTACAATGACTGTACTGTATGTATGTCTAGTTGTACACAACTGGCAACCTTCCTTTGGAGGTGTAGGAGTACAATTTTAGGGGTGTCCCATTGACAACTTCCAGACGTCATACCGAAGCGGTGTCAATGTGCTGCTTTGTGTTGTGTGTGCGTGTGTGAATGGGTGTGTGTGCGTGTGTGAATGTATGTGTGTGTGCGTGTGTGTATGTGTGTGTGTGTGTGCGTGTGTGTTTCTAAATGGGAAATGACAACATTCAATATCTGGATTAAAATCAAAAAATTTCTTGGCCGTCAGATCAAAAATACATCTTTGATGATTTGACGTTAATAAAATGTCCTTTAACTTAAAAAAAATCTGCTTAAAAAAACCCAAAACATTCATTTTCTTTCATTAAGGTTTGACGCTCTCAAAACAGCAAACCACCATCTCTCCTCTGCCTCCCGACAAACCCCTACTCAACCTTATTTTTTCTTTCCTACCGGTCTCTCCTTCTTCCCCCTACCCCACCTCATCCACCCCCCTCCAGCCCCAATTCTTCAGACAGCAGCGCTAAAAGGAAATTAAATTGCTTTTGCTTTTATTCACTGTGTGAGAAAAAGATCGTAAATATACTGGAATGAAAAGAGAACTCTTTCATAATTTTTTTTTTAAATGTACGTATTTTGTTTTAATCCCGTTCCAACTTTTACATGCAACCACATTCTGGGCTCTTCGTTTGAAGTCCCGTTCCACCTTTGGCTGAAACCATCCCAACAGGAAGTAAATGAAGACATACCGCTTCCTGGTATCCGGTAAATCAAAAAAAAAAAGTTGGGATCGGGGATGCAGCAAAAATGGTTCAATCGGCCGGAAAAGTCAGCCTGCAATAGATTCCAGTCCCTGGGTGCCGGCTTCAAGCTTCATGTTCTTTCATGATCAAAACCATTATCACGGATTACAAACGCCCAAACGGGGGAAGGGGAAAGCGCGACGTGTAGTGCGCGCGAGTGCGTGTTTTGCCTTGCGTGTATGTGTGCTAGGGGATAGAGAGTGCGGAAAGAAGATGTGAGTAGGGGGGGGGACGGGGGGTTAAAGAAAAGAGAGAGGAGGAAGAGTTAGAGATAGAGATACTACTACTACTACTACAACTACTACTACTGCTACTACTACTACTACTACTACTACTACTACTAATAATAATAATAATAATGGATGCTCTATATGCACATTTACCCAAATCACCAATCGGGCTCAAAGCGCGGCGATCTGTACCAACATACACGCACACATGTTCACCCACTGTCACACACACAACAACCACATCTATCACTCAAACTTGTGGTGTAAAGGCAGAAGGAGGAAGGATGGTGGTAGCTAATGAAAGACGGAAAGGCAATCGAATTTTTATTTGTTGAAAGTTTAGATTGAGTGCATCCAAAATCATTATTGAAGGGAGGGAGGGAGGAAACCGGAACAAAACCCTCGGTGACCTAAATAGTCTTGTACCTAAATCGCTTAAGTTCGCCCCTTGCGGAAATCGAACCCGCGACCTCCGGCATAGAGAATCGGTCGCGACGCGATACCTAGCCCCCGGAGAGAGAGAGAGAGAGAGAGAGAGAGAGAGAGAGAGAGAGAGAGAGAGAGAGAGAGAGAGAGAGAGAGAGAGAGAGAGCGCACTTCCAGGTTGATAGAAAGAAGAAGAAGAAGAAGCAGAAGAAGAAGAACAACAACAACAACGACAACAACAACAACAACAACAACAAATACAAGAACAAGAACAAGAAGAATAAAAACAAGAACGAGAAGAACAAGAAGAAGAAGAAGAATACTGCAGGTTATAAAGATGTACACCTCTAACCAAACCTGAAAAAGCACACACACACACACACACACACACACCCGCACACACACATTTTTGTAGAAACGACGTTCTGATGACTGTTGTAAAAAAACAGGGATTAGTTTGACACACTTTCCATTCCTTTGACATTATTTTGACATTTTCCAATTTTTGAAGCTATCCCAAACCCTAACCCTAACCCTAACCCCCTTTCCCTAACCCTAAACCTAATCCTAAAACAGCTCTAACTCAACGGAGCACTATTTTGACGTCAAAATAGTACGGCCTTCCAAAAAAGTCAGAAGAAACAATGTGGAGTTTCATGTGTGTCATCAGAACGTCGTTTCTACATGCCCACACTAGCACACACGCACACGCAAGCACACGCAAGCACACGGAAAGAGAGAGAGCGAGAGAGAGAGAGAGAGAGAGAGAGAGAGAGAGAGAGAGAGAGAGAGAGAGAGAGAGAGAGAGAGAGAGAGAGAGTCGAAAGCCAACCATCAGAATGAGAGAAAACGCGTCTGTGGCGAACTCTGACAGCCTGTGATTGCGTGTTGATGATGTCTATTTCGCAACATTGTGGAAACTGTTGATGATGTATGGTCTTTTCTTCTGTTTTGGCATACAATTAAATGTCACTGCTCCACCTGCCCAAGGTTGGTTTTTTTATCCATCTGATCACAACCTAACCCTTCGTTATCACCTCCACCCTGTAGTACAACTATCTCCAACCAGTCTGTTTCTCTCAAAAAATATATATTTATTAATGAAAATCAAAAACATGGCATCGCATTCCTGTCTCTGTCTGTCTGTCTCTGTCTCTGTCTCTCTCTCTCTGTCTCCCTCTCTCTCTCTCTCTCTCTCTCTCTCTCTCTCTCTCTCTCTCACGGTATAATATATTTTATTTTAACTATCGCATCGCCATTTTTTTTAAGTGTTCACATTGCGACATATTAACCTGTGTGCCACGATTCTCGTATTACAGTGGTCAATACTATCATGACAGTATTTGTTCTTTGGTGTTTTTCTGGGTTGATGTTCGGGCCAATGACACACGATTCTGTCAATTCAAAGACAGAGAACTGTACACACACACACACACACCCACTGTCACGTGGGGTTTATGGGCTCTGCACAATGGAATTATGGACCCTCACGTTTATTCGGTGGGAACTGCTAGTAAGTCACCCTATGAATTACTTTAATAAATTTATTTGTTTAGCTCGTTCTGTGTTAAGGTTGGGGTACAGAAATAGATAGAAAAATGGTAAAAGATTACTGTCACACTAGCTTTCACACGGCTATGAATCATATGTAGTCCAGCCACTTGATAACAGTTAAAATCACACATTTATTTCTTCTACTCTATACAAGATTCTCTAAGTACTAATCTAACTTAAAAAGTCTCAGTCACTGCTAATAGTTCGATCGCTGATAGTCTAGGCAGCTGTTATATCTTCCTCGGGCACTTTGCTAGTATATTTCATGTAGATTTGGACTACTGTGGCCCTTTTTACAGTTTCTGAAGAGTTGGACTACTGTGGTCCTGCTATGATCAGTTTAAGTGCACCTTCGCCTTATGCACTTAACTCATGTGTGGGGTGTTCGAAGTCCTTCTGTGAGGTAGCTTCTGGTCCACCTGTGTCGTTGTGTAGTTGGGTTCCCTTGCCACGCTGTGGGGTCTGACAGGGTGTTTTTCAAGGCAGCTCTTTCCGTCTTGTGCGGTAGAGGATCCTCAACCAACTAGTCGTTTCTGTGGAGTGGGGATAGCTCGGGATAGCTCGGGATAGCTCGCCTGCTCGTCTGTAATATAAGAGACGAAATTCTGCACAACCCTGAATAATCGGTTTGTGCAGAGCGTCTCACTGAAAGCCAAAGTAGCCCTCAGTGATAGCTCCACATCTCTATACATAAGCGACGAACATTCTGCTACTTCCGGGGTCCACTGAAATCTCACTCTAAATTCCTATACATACATAAATATCAATCATGGCTAACTATACACATACAGAATTAATAATATTATAAACATTCAGTGGTACAGCCACTGGCCTGCAAACATACATATAAGTTAAACAACAGTGGTTCCGTACGGGATACAACATGGCGGCGCAACCGGTCGTGTTTCGCCTCGTGGTAGGCTCTTCCACGTGGTCCCGCAAATTCGGATTAACAATTCACATTTATGCATAGCAAATTCCACAAACATAATTTCAACAATAATACAAATATATCACGATGAAACAGAAGGGTGTTCATTTACCTGTTTGACAAGTTCAGGCCCGTGATGACTGAATAGAATGCTAAGATTCTAAGTCCTGCTTCCTGGTCTATGAGTGAAGATAGTTCTCTGCTAGCTAAGTAGATGTTACTTCTTCCTCGTCTCACACACGACTGACCAAACTGTGCTAGGTTTTGACACAGTCAAAACTGCTCTACCCACTTAGCCTGCTCCCATTGGTTAAAACGGTCCGATTCAAAGCTCAAGTGCTGACTCACTGCGATGTGGGTGGCTCGCTGTGTGTACTTTTATTGCTGCTGTGTTATATACTGACTCTCTACTATTACAAAGACTACACATGGCTAAATAGTCACTGGGCAGAGTTAAAACTAGCCAATTCATGACAGGCTCCCTAAACTGAAAAAAGGCGATGACTACTGGATTCGACCTTTTTCTACTACAGAGCCTAGTTTAACACTGCACTATCCTAGGGTCCTATTTACAAACTAACTAAGTTGCTCTACCTGAGCTGCAATGCTATGCCAGGTAGCTGTGGACACTAGTGACAGGGTATTACTGGGCGGGGACGAATTCTGGTGCTGTGGCCCTTAGTTGTGTTGGGTGGGCGACAGCTGCTGTGTCCTCCACGAGATGGCGACTGAGGTAGTCGGCTCCGTGGTTTTCTTTGCCGGGGATGTACTCGATCTGGAATGAGTATGCCTGAAGGGTGAGTGCCCATCTCATCAGGCGAGAGTTCAAAGACTTGGAGGCTGCCAGGAACGATAGTGGTTGGTGGTCCACCTGAACTGTGAAGTGGGTCCCATACAGGTAGAGTTGGAACTTCTGTATGGCCCAGACTAGTCCAAGACATTCTTTCTCCGACGTGGCGTAGTGGGTCTCGGCGGGTCTCAATTTTCTGCTGGCGTAGGCGACAGGGAATAACGTCTCTGCATTCTTGGGGTCGCGCTGTAGCAGTACTGCTCCGAGGCCTAAGTCGCTTGCGTCGGTGCGAAGAACGAATGGCTGAGTCAAATCGGGAAGGTGGAGTACTGGCGCCGATGTCATTCTGTCCTTGAGTGTTTGGAAGGCTGTCTCACATTCCGCTGTCCAAACTACTTTGTCCGGGGCGATTTTCCGGGTTCCATTTGTCAGTGGTACGGCGATGCTGTTGTAGTTGGGGATGAACTTCTGGTAGAAGCCGCAGAGTCCTAGAAATGACTGCACTTCCTTCTTTGTCTTGGGCCTAGGAGCGTCGAGTAGGCGTTTCACTGTCTTTTCTACCGGTCGCAGGCTTCCTTGACTGATGGTGTGTCCCAGAAATTCTAGTTCGGTGAATCCGATCTGACATTTGGTGGGTCTTGCCGTCAATCCCGTGTCTCCGAGGCGGGCGAGTAGTTGCTGTAGGAGCGAGACATGTTCCTCCCACGTAGGTGTTGCGATGAGGATGTCGTCCATAAACGAATGTAGGTGCTCGCTGCTCAGGGGTGCCAGGAGTTTTCGCATCATGGCGCTGAAGATGCTGGGTGCGTTGTGGAGTCCGAATGGCAGCACGTTGAATTCGAAGTGTCCTTCCATAGTGCTGAAAGCTAGGTACTTTCGGACTTGTGGTTGTACTGGTATCTGGTAGTATCCTTTGCTGAGGTCGATGCGTGAGAAGTACTTCGCTCGCTGTAGCTTGGCAAATAGGTCGGTCTGGTCCGGGAGTGGCTCTGGCTGGAACTGCGTTACCGCATTCAGGAGTCTGAAGTCGATGCACAGTCGATGCTCTCCGTTGGGTTTTCGCAACAATACCGTGCCTGCGCTGTAGGGTGAAGTAGACTCTGAGATGATTCCGGCTGCCAGTAAGGTGTCTATCTCTTCCTTGATGGCTCGCTGCTGCGACAGTGGCATCGGGTAGAGCTTCTGGCGGACGGGTGTTGGGTCGGTCACCGTTAAGGTTACTTCGACGAGATCTGTCCTCCCTGGTCGGTCTGTGAGCACAGTCTGATGTTGTCGAGTGACCTGTCGTACTTGCTGTTGCTGTTTAGCGGCTAGGTCTCCGTTGAGTATCACGTCTTTGTAGGTTTCTTTGGAGTGCAGGGGATACTCTACTGCATTGGTCTCCATGCTTTCTCCTTCTTCCGCGATGGCGATGGCTAACAAGTTGTGAGTGCTGGGGGTCGCTGGTCGGTCCGTATACTTCTTGAGGAGATTGAGGTGGTGGTATCGGGCTCTCCCGTTCACCTCTACTTGGTAGACTGTCTTGGATTTCTTGGCAGTCACCCGGTACGGTCCTCTCCAAGCGATGTCCAGCTTGTTGGTTCCACTTGGAAGTAAGAGTAGCACTTGATCGCCGACTTGCAGTTCTCTGTCCTTCGCGTGGCGGTTGTAGTACTTCGCCTGACGGGCTCTTGCCTTCTTCAGTGCTTCACCAGCTTTCTTCCACGTTGCTTTGAGGGTTTCCTGCAGGTCTGCGACGTACTTGGTGGCACCTCTTGGTGTGTCGTCTATCTTGGCCTCCGTCCAACTTCTGCGTAGGGCTTCTAGCGGTCCTGCTAGAGGTCTGCCGAATAGCAATGTTGACGGGGTGTAGCCTGTGGCTGCATGGGGTGTTTCTCGGTATGCGAACAGTGCCGCATTCACGTAGGTGTCCCACGCTTCTGGATTGTCGTCGGCGACTTTCCTGAGGATGGTGAGAAGGGTTCCATTCAGTCTTTCTACTTGTCCGTTGCTGGCTGGGTGGTATGGTGGTGTGCGAATGTGATGAACTTGTATCAACTCGAACACGTCTTGCATCAGGCGGCCGGTGAACTGAGATCCGTTGTCCGTTCTAATGCTGTCCGGGAATCCGACTCTGGTAAAGATGGCGATGAGTGCATCTGCAATCTTCTTGGTGTCGATCGCTGGCAACGGGACTGCTTCGCACCACATCGTACATGCGTCGACGAGTGTGAGTAGAAATCTGTTCCGCTTCTTGGTCATGGGCAGTGGTCCTACTATGTCTACTGAGACTTGCTGGAATGGCACGCCGACTACTACCGATGGTCCTAAGGTAACCGGTACGGTGTGATGTCGCGGGGAATATCGTTGACATTGGTGGCAAGATTTCACGTAGCGCTTGACATCCTCCGTGATTCCTGGCCAATAGTAGTGTGCGCTGATTCTCTGCACTGTGGCTCCAATTCCCATGTGTCCGCTGAGTGGCATGCTGTGGCCTAATTCTAGTACTTGGGCTCGAAGGGTGGCTGGTAGTACTAGTTGGGTGTGATCTCCATCTCCTTGTCGATGTAGAACTCCCTCTTCCATGTAGAAGTCTCCCTTGTGCGGGGGTGTGTGCGCCTTGGGTAGCTTCTGGAAGCACTTCGCTATCGAGGTGTCTTCTTTCTGTGCTGTTTTGATCTCTTCGAGTCCTGGATTCGGAGCGAACTCGGGCTGGGGTGGTTGGGTTTTAGCTTGGGCCCTGGTTTGCACTGCAGCTATCTCTACAGTTTTAGGGGGCGTGCCTAAGAACACATACCTACAACCTAGCACTAGATCATACAGGGGTTTCTGTAAAACAGCTGCTTGGATTCTTCCTGTGACGTACCTACTCTCTACTTCGATCCATGCTATTGGGCAAGTAGTCGTCGGTTTCGTCAAGTCTGCTCCTTGTAAGTCGACTGTCTTGTCTGTCAAGTCCGCGCGCGATACAAGAGATTCGCTAACTATCGCGTCGTATGATAGACCTGTGTCATACAGACAGTTCGCTTCTTTTCCGTTGACCTTGACCGTGTCTGTCACCGATGGGTGATCTCCGATTGTGTGTGGCTTGTTACCGCTGCTTTGAGTTAGAACTCTGTGCGCTGGCCGGCTTTCGCGCTCTTCCCTACGTTGTGCGGCCAACTTGAAACATTCTGCGGTGGAGTGATTGTTTCTGTTGCAGAACGAACAATACCGTCTCTGTTCTGCGGGACCTCTTTTCCCGAATTCCGTGTTGGGTCCTTTATTTTGCCCAGGTCTGGGGTTATTCGGCTTATTCGCGGTGCGCTCTTCCCGGGTAGGGCTTCGTTTCTGTGCCTCTTTCCCGTTAGGCTTTAGGTCTCGCCTGAAGCTCTTGGCTTCTCCGTGTGCGGCCACGTACCTATCTGCGACCTTGACCAGATCCTCCAGTCTTTCCGCGCCCTGCTCTACTGAGAATGTTCTCAGCTCGGGGGTCATGGTTTCCCGTAGCTGTTCCCATACTAACAGTTCTGTCAGTCCATCATACGTCTTAGCCGTGGCTGACTGGCTAATCCACTTATCCAACGTTGTGGACAACCGATCCGCGAACTGCGCATAGCTCTCTCCTTTCACTCTCCGATTGGTGCGGAACTTTTGCCGATAGCATTCTCCTGTTAGTTCGAATCCCGTTAGGAGTGCCTCTTTTACTTTGTGATAGTCAGTCACTCTGTCAGTCGGTAGCTTACTGTAGATGTCATAAGCCTTTCCTCTAAGCCCTTGACTAAGCTTAAAAGACCAATGAGTGGGATCTAGTTTATACTCTGTTGCTAGACGCTCAAACCTAGTCAGATAGAGATCTAGACCTTCTTCTCTCTCATTGAATGTCCCCAGTGGAAATGACATTCCTTGTACAGGGTTGGATGCTACCTCTAGCTGATCTGAGTGGGGAGGGGTTGAGGAAGAACTTGAAGCTCCTGATCCCAATCTTCTTAGCTCTAACTCATGCTGTCTTTCTTTTTCCTTTTCTTCCCTCTCTTTTTCTTTTTCTGCCCGCTCATAATCCCACCTCCTAATTTCTGCTTCTCTCTCGGCTGCTACCTTCTTCTGTTCTGCTTCTAGCTCTAATTTCCTCGTTTCTCTCTCTGCCTCTAATTTCTTTTGCTCTAGTTCTAATTTCTTTTGCTCTGCTTCTAGTTCTGCTTTTCTCTGTTCTGCTTCGAGTTTCTTCGCCTCTCTCTCTGCTGCTCTCTCTGCCTTAGCTTCCTGTTTCTCTACCTCTGCATTGATATACGCAATTAGGTCTGCCCCTGCTAAGTGTAAAGCTTCTCCTAGTTCCTTGAAGCGCAATCTCAAGGCCACTGGGTCCGACATTGTCAAAAGTGTCTATGAACACCCTCTGAATCAAGTGGAATACCAAAACACTAGCAATATTGCAAGTCAATAAAAACAATGCAAAGACCATACAATTCGGAATCAATAATAGAATAAAACAAGAGTCAAATGGCATACAACAGTTATTTAAGCAAAACCTGCAAAAGAACAATGCAACATACAGGCACAAAAATATTTGAAGCAAAAAAGTTTTTAACTAAAGAATAGTGCACCCAACTGATCAGTGTTATACCCTTACACTATTCTAAGTTATTCTACTACTACTACTGTTATCTAATTTTATTGTACTTAGGTCCGGTTATACCCAATTCCTATTATCCACAGATCCTGGCTAGGCTCGCCAATTAAAGTGTCACGTGGGGTTTATGGGCTCTGCACAATGGAATTATGGACCCTCACGTTTATTCGGTGGGAACTGCTAGTAAGTCACCCTATGAATTACTTTAATAAATTTATTTGTTTAGCTCGTTCTGTGTTAAGGTTGGGGTACAGAAATAGATAGAAAAATGGTAAAAGATTACTGTCACACTAGCTTTCACACGGCTATGAATCATATGTAGTCCAGCCACTTGATAACAGTTAAAATCACACATTTATTTCTTCTACTCTATACAAGATTCTCTAAGTACTAATCTAACTTAAAAAGTCTCAGTCACTGCTAATAGTTCGATCGCTGATAGTCTAGGCAGCTGTTATATCTTCCTCGGGCACTTTGCTAGTATATTTCATGTAGATTTGGACTACTGTGGTCCTTTTTACAGTTTCTGAAGAGTTGGACTACTGTGGTCCTGCTATGATCAGTTTAAGTGCACCTTCGCCTTATGCACTTAACTCATGTGTGGGGTGTTCGAAGTCCTTCTGTGAGGTAGCTTCTGGTCCACCTGTGTCGTTGTGTAGTTGGGTTCCCTTGCCACGCTGTGGGGTCTGACAGGGTGTTTTTCAAGGCAGCTCTTTCCGTCTTGTGCGGTAGAGGATCCTCAACCAACTAGTCGTTTCTGTGGAGTGGGGATAGCTCGGGATAGCTCGGGATAGCTCGCCTGCTCGTCTGTAATATAAGAGACGAAATTCTGCACAACCCTGAATAATCGGTTTGTGCAGAGCGTCTCACTGAAAGCCAAAGTAGCCCTCAGTGATAGCTCCACATCTCTATACATAAGCGACGAACATTCTGCTACTTCCGGGGTCCACTGAAATCTCACTCTAAATTCCTATACATACATAAATATCAATCGTGGCTAACTATACACATACAGAATTAATAATATTATAAACATTCAGTGGTACAGCCACTGGCCTGCAAACATACATATAAGTTAAACAACAGTGGTTCCGTACGGGATACAACATGGCGGCGCAACCGGTCGTGTTTCGCCTCGTGGTAGGCTCTTCCACGTGGTCCCGCAAATTCGGATTAACAATTCACATTTATGCATAGCAAATTCCACAAACATAATTTCAACAATAATACAAATATATCACGATGAAACAGAAGGGTGTTCATTTACCTGTTTGACAAGTTCAGGCCCGTGATGACTGAATAGAATGCTAAGATTCTAAGTCCTGCTTCCTGGTCTATGAGTGAAGATAGTTCTCTGCTAGCTAAGTAGATGTTACTTCTTCCTCGTCTCACACACGACTGACCAAACTGTGCTAGGTTTTGACACAGTCAAAACTGCTCTACCCACTTAGCCTGCTCCCATTGGTTAAAACGGTCCGATTCAAAGCTCAAGTGCTGACTCACTGCGATGTGGGTGGCTCGCTGTGTGTACTTTTATTGCTGCTGTGTTATATACTGACTCTCTACTATTACAAAGACTACACATGGCTAAATAGTCACTGGGCAGAGTTAAAACTAGCCAATTCATGACACCCACACCCACACACCCACACACACACCCCGACCAACAGACGGACACACATACAAACACATCCAGAGAGGGAGAAAGACAGACATACAGACAGAGACAGAGTGACTGACAGAGAGACACGGAGAAAGGAGGCGGTTCTTTCTTCTCTCGATATTAAGACAACATTCTTTGAATGTACAGGAATGATTGTCTCCAATGGAGTCTGCGTATGATTCCAACCTTTGACTTGAAAATGTGGGAGGAATTACATTACATTACATGATTATTGCTTTAGGTCCAGCGGACTCTTCCGAGCCAAATCAGGACCGAATAACCCCCGATCCGCATAAAAGATCTGCTGAAACATCCCTAGTGGTAAAACTGAAAGCTCTCCACCAGCCAGTCACTTTGCAATAAAGACATCCCACGCAGGGGACGCTGAGGCTGTACTCTAATTTATCGAACCCCCGTTTACAAAAACAAAATAGAAAACAAACGTCATTTTAAATTATCAACAAAACACATACATATAAAATGCCTACATTGCTAAATAATAACATCAAAGGAAGCCCTAGTGACCACCTGGCAGAAAGCGTCCAATATTCCCAAGCTGATTCAACAGACCTCATACACAAACAAGGAGTCTTGTCCCGGAAGAGTTTTCAAGAAAAAAGGTAGATGACTGGTCTAGCGAAGAAGAAGATAGTATAGCAGATTGATAGAACAGAGCAGGAATGAGAAAGAGCAAATGAGAAAGACAGCGACAGTGGGAATTTAAAGCACGAAATTTCCAGAAAGTGGGGATACTATTTATTCTGAAACCCCCAGGCACCCCAACGGGGGTTGTGGGAAGAATAGGAATAAAAGAACAAAGGCGTTTCAGATTTATCAAACGAAATACAGGCCTGTGTTTTATAATCTATTTGTAGGAAACGTCTCAAACAGAACTTTTGGTCGGAAATGTCGAAGGATATGGGGAAAACGGGGTAAGAGGGTGAAAGAGAGAGAGGGAAAGAGAGAAAGAAGGAGAGAAAGATAGAGAAAGAGAGAAAGAAAGAGAGAGAGAGAGAGAGAGAGAGAGAGAGAGAGAGAGAGAGAGAGAGAGAAAGAAAGAACGAAATAAAGAAAGAGAGGAGAGAGAAAGAAAGAACGAGAAAAGAGAGAAAAAAAAGAGAAAGAGAGAAAGAGAGAGAGACATGGAGAAAGAAAAAAAGAAAGAACGAAAGAAAGACAGAAACAAAGAGAGTTATTAATTGCTTACAGGATCCAGCGGACTACAAAAATCAAGAAGAGAGAGAGAGAGAGAGAGAGAGAGAGAGAGAGAGAGAGAGAGAGAGAGAGAGAGAGAGAGAGAGAGAGAGAGAGAGAGAAAAAGAGAGAGAGAGACAGAGAGATAGAGAGAGAGAGAAGAAGAAGAAGAAGAAGAAGAAGAAGAAGAAGAACAACAACAACAACAACAACAACAACAACAACAACAACAACAACAACAACAACAAGAGACGGTAGTTGTATGTAAGGATGCAATTCTTTGCATGTTAAAAGCACCATCAAAGTGGTCTGTACATGATGTCTGACGGGAGGCTTAGGATTCAAAATGAGTGGAAGGACAAAGGTGAGGAGGAGAAGACAGAAGAAGAAAGAGAGAGTGAACTACTTTCCTGTGTTGAACTTGCTTTGAGATTCTGGTCTCGTTCCAACACAACATGTCACCAAACTTCTAATCAAACAAGTCAAAGAAAGAAAGGCGAGGTAGCTGGAGGGTGTGTTTGGGGAAGGGGAGGTACAATACGGGAGGTGGGGTAGGAGAAAGAAAGGAAGATTAGAGGGGGGGGGGGAAGAATTAGAAGGGGTCAATTTTCTCGATGTCTCTGTCGATATTGTCAAATTCGAAAATGCCGTGCATACGCACATGTGTATCGCGGGTTGAATCTAAAACATATCTGACTATAGGGAAGGCTTGATTGAAAATGACAGTGTGCTGTAACATGCTGCATCATTATTTTGCGATCGATACTGCCTGAGACTTTTAAAAAGATCATTTGGATAGGCGAATCATTCTGCTTGATGATTTAATTTTACACTGCCCGTCAGCAAAAATTCCCTCATGCTGCTGGTGCCTATCAGGCGTACGTCGCCAGATGTCAATGAAAGCGTCTGGAAGTTCTTACTAGAATTTCAGTTCATTATAAAATCCATCACTCACTTATTCATTTTTCTACTCAGCAAATCTTTATCACCTCCAAAGGATTGACGTCATCGTTCAGTCGTTCAACGAATTTTAAAGAAAGCAGGGTCGTACTAGGACCAAAATACATTTTTGTCCAAACACGTTTGCAGTGAGTTCTGAGGTCTATAAATGGTTGTTTTTTTTTTCCAAACTAATTACAAAAGAGAGTTTTATTATAATAAACTGTTTATGAATCCACAGCATTGAGTTCAAAGCACTCAAAGACATAGGGGTTTCTTGAAAACGCCATGACGCGAGCGCTTTGATGCAGGAATTACACGTCACTTTATGCCAAAGGCACACACCATGCTTTTTACCCGCTTGCCTCGATTCACCGCAACGATTTGGAAGCATGTTGGTCACACACTGCTCGAAAAATCTGTTGGGCGACCGGGTCTCTAGTCTAAAGGGAGATAATTCATTTGTGGCATGTAATAGAAGAACTTTGTGAACGGTCTGACAGAAAGTTTGATTCAATTTTCGCAGATATTAGACTCAAAACCTGGAGGAATATAATTAAACAAACAACAGTCATCTCTTAGCGTGAATGAGACATTTGTGTAAGTGTTGGGGTCAATGTAATCTCCAACTCTGACTCACTTTACTTGTACCCTCTGTGAGTGTGCGTGTGTGTGGGTGTGTGTTTGGGAGTGTGTGTGTGAATGCGTGCGTGCGTATATGTGTGCATTTATGTGTGCGTGCGTGTGTTTTTGTGTGTGTGTATTTTTTTAGAGAGGTTATGAACGGAAAGAGGGTATATATATGTATGTTTGTACGTGTGTTGTGTGCGTGCTTGTGCGTTGTATACATGTACCAAATCTGTTCGTGTGTGTGTGTATGTGTGTGCGCGTGCGTGTGTATGCAATCGCGCAAGGCTGCTCACGGCTGTCTGTCCACGCATACACACTGCTCAAATGTCTTAAAGTTGATGACCCCCTCAAAGCATTTGAAATAAATAAAAAAATAAAAATTATTTTCTCAAACTTTTTTGTCTGAAAGCTGTCTGGGGCCTGACCCGGCAAGCCCTTTAGAGAGACCGATGAGTTTAGAGAACAGATTTTTGGGGGAAAATTGAAGAGGTTCCCTATCCAGGTCTGACTGACAAGCCTTGAGATGAGAGTTTAAGTGAGTTTGAGACCAGGTCGTTTTAATACAATTTCACGCTCAAATACGATGAATTATAGGCCTACACATTTGGCAAGTACTTACGCATATTTTGGCATCACTATAGAAGCGAATAATAACCTTATAGCGTAAATAATACATTTTATTAAGTAGTATTAAGAAAAAGGTTCAGGTTAACTTTAAGGACGTCAGTCATCCGCCTCCAGCCATTGATGACGAAACCAATACGTTGGAAGGACAGCATCCTATACGATGGAGACTGAGGCACTTTCTGTTTCTTGCCCACAGGCAAATCACATCTCTGAACTGGTTGGCACCATGCAAGTTCTCATTCAATTAACAACAATAATAATAATAAAAATAATAATAATAATAATAATAATAATAATAATAATAATAATAATAATAATAATAATAATAATAATAATAATAATTTTTAAAAATACTAATTTAAATAAAAAACATTAATATTAAATAATAATAATAATCATCTTCATCATCATCATCACAGTCATGATCATCTTTATTAGCGGCAGTAGCAGCACCACCACCATCCAACACATAGGCACACAAACACACACATACTCAAGCCCATACACGCGCACAGTCCAGTATACTTACAACTCACACTTTTAAGACTGGGCTAAATCGATACATTTGATCGATATTTATTACCATAAATTCAACATTAACACTGTAGTGGAGTTATAAGGGAGAAGATGCAAATGTTTCCCTAGTAACGAATGAGCGGGTAATTACAATAAGTACATTATTTACTTTCATTATTCGTTCAGTCATCTTTCTGTCTTTATTCTTGTACCGATTCCAAACCAGTACTTTCAATTATTCATAAAGCAGGAGAGGGGAGGGAAGAAAGAGAGTGGAAAGAGAGAGATCAACCCTCTCGCCCATGGCGTAAGTTAAGTTGGGCTTACTTCTTTGCAAACAGAATCATATACATAGGATTTTGTGTTGGTATTGCCAGTTCAACTGACAAAAGCACTGCAACGTCTTGCTTTTCACGTTACATTACATGGTTATTGCTTTAGGTCCAGCGGACTCTTCCTAGCCAAATCAGGATCATGCTCTTCACGTGCTTTCTGCAAAACTAACCCGTTCTGCGCGATGATAAAACAATGTAAGTCCTTTGTGTGTGTGTGGGGGGGGGGGGGTGTGGGTGTGTGCGTGTGTGTGTGTGTGTGTGTGTGTGTGTTTATATCCTCGACGATGATACGACAAAGCGCATTTTCAGTATGAAGTTTGAACGTTGGGTGTCTCTAATTTGCATGATCCAGATTTTTAAAAAAAATCATAAAACACAAATAAATTAAGCAATAGATTTGCCTACTTGTCATCTCCATATTCCTATACGCTTGCAAAACATGGACCCTCACAGCAGATCTACAACGAAGAATGCAAAGCATGGAGATGAGGTGCTACAGAAGATTTATGGGCATTTCCTATACCCAGCACATCACCAACAACGAATTCCGACAGACCATCACACAAGCCATTGGACAACACGATGACATGCTCAAAGTGGTGAAAAAAAGGAAACTCCGATGGCATGTCTACGTCACCAGAGCATCAGGCCTTGCAAAACCCATCCTGCAAGGCACTGTGCAAGGAGGCAGAAGAAGAGGGAGACAGAAAAAGTGGTGGGAGGACAACATTCAAGAATGGACTGGTTTGACACTGAACGAAACCACGAGGGTTGCTGAGAACAGAGAAAGATGGGGTACGCTGGTTAAACGGTCATCTGTGCATGTGGTGCCCCAACGACCTTTGAGTTACGGGATAGAATGGGATAGGATAGGATTTCTCTTGCCTTTCAACATAAGGAAGAGATTAGTTTTCAAATTGGGCTTGAAAGTGGCTATGTTCGGAGAGCTGTAAATAAAATCAGCCTCACCAATAAAATCCGACCAAGAATACAAAACGAGACGATATGATGTATATGCGATAAAACAAACATCACGTAAAAATTGAAAAAAGGCGATAGATATGTTGCTGGAAATCATTTTTTGGAAAGGATAGTGCAGTAGTACAGCGATTTGGGCACACACTTGCATTCAATGTTTCATGTTATAGTTAGGCAACGTCGGGAAGGGTTTGTGCTTGGATGGGTGACCGTGCTTTAAAGACAACCACCAGACGACACAAAAAGATTGAAACAAACGCTCGAAACATCACAGTCTACCCAGCTGTGAAATGGGATCTGTTTAGAACCGGGAAAGATAAAGCAGCGAGAGGGAGACAAGATTGATTGATTGATTGATTGTTGCTTTAGGTCCAGCGGACTCTTACGAGCCAAATCAGGACCGGACAACCCCCAATCCGCATAAAAGATCTGCCGAAACAACCCTAGTGGGAAATTTGAATGCCCTCCACCGGCCAGTCACTTTACAATAAAGACATCCCACGCAGGGGACGGCTGAGGCTTTACCCCAACTACTCGAACCCCCGGTTACGAAAACAAAATAGAATACAAACATCATTATAAATCATCAACAAAACACATACATATAAAATGCCTATAGTGCTAAATAATAACATCATAGGAAGCCCTAGTGACCACCCGGCAGAAAGCGTTCAACACTCCCAAGCTGATCCAACAGACCTCATACACAAACAAGGAGTCTTGTCCAGGAAGAGTTTTCAAGAAAAAAGGTAGGTCATTGATCTAGCGAAGAAGAAGATAGTATAGCAGAGTGATAGGACAGATCAGGAATGGGAAAGAGCAAATGAGGAAGACAGCGACAGTGGGAATTTAAAGCACTAAATTTCCATAAAGTGGGGATACTATTTATACTGAAACCCCCGGCACTCCAACGAATCATGAATCAGTCATGCCTACAAAGGCAAGACAGGTTTTCAAATGGGGGCTTTCACTTTTCCCTTTATAGGTTAGAACAATCTACAGTGGCAAGATTGCTCATGACCCCAAGCAGAGAGAAAGGAAGAAGAGAGAGATCACTTAGCGATATCGCCTCTATGAGAAGTGATGTACGGTGGAGGAGTTACGTCCCTTCAACCTCACATGGGCTTGCTTTCGGTTCTTAGTCTCTTGTCTATATATGGGGGGTTTTAATTATATTTTAAAAAAATGTTTTAGACGGCGATTTTCACCTTTTGCTGTTGAAAATGTTTGAAATAAGGCTTTTCGAATTTGAGAATTTTTTTTTATGCACATCTGTTTATTTTTTCATGACTTGCTGCCGCTTGACCGTAAGGGTGTTATCAGCGCTTCCTAAACTGTAACCCGTGATATAGGTGGCTTTTGCATTGTTTTGTTGCTTGAAATAAACAGTATGTGTAAGATAAATTGAGTTAAAATAATAATAATAATAATATTTTAAAAAAAACACACTAGTCTAGAATATGCGTCATGCATACATGCGTCATTTATTTGTTGTTCCGTATGGGGTCACACAGCATACGGATTGATTGGCAGTTTTAGTGTGTATAATTTATGTGTGAGAGTGTGTGGGTGTGTGTGTGCAATATAGAAAGAGATGGAGATCGAAATATAAATAAAGATACTGACTAATTTGAAACGTACACGGAAATTCATTTATTTACAAAAATATGATTCCATTGATTTCAACATAATAATTAGGGTACGTAAAATTATACTCTCTCTCTCTCTCTCTCTCTCTCTCTCTCTCTCTCTCTCTCTCTCTCTCTCTCTCTCTCTCTCTCTCTCTCTCTCTCTCTCGTATTTAAAAAAAGGTGAACAAGGCAACTTTCTGTGATCACAAATGAAACCATCCTGCAATCAACCCTATATATTTCATTCAAATTGACAATACATTCAGTGAGTCTTGTGACAAAATAAAAGGTTGGCATTGGTATTTTATATTAGAATATTCTGCCACAACCTAATTTAATTATAACAGGATACGAAGTTGAGGAATTACAGACACAGTTCGGTGGACAGCAAATAACAAGCCGCTGAAATTTTACTTTTCTCATACTGTCTTACAATCTTTATTATTATTATTTTTTTAAAGTAGCCTTGGAGTTAACAATTGCAGAGAACATGACAATAGTGAGCTAATTAGAGCGGCAAATCAAGTTGGGTTACTTAACAAACATAACATTAATCACGTTTATACCAAGACTTTGCAGTGCACCAGAATCGTTTTAAATCTAGATCTAGACAGAGGATGACACATGACAGCAAACGGCCAGAGGGCACCCCTTTTTAGTTCTACTGTGGCTTAATTGACACTGACAGTGACAGTAGTGAGTAGGCGTACTTTTTATTGATACTGAACTAAATTCAAGTTAATTATCACTAAGTACTAACCCTACACACAACCTTTATTAATTCATTGGGCTAATCCAAACCGTTTCTTACACGAAACATCACCTTAGTTCCAATCCGTCTTGTATCATTGACAACCATTCATTGACAGGTCTTGGTCATCATAATTCATTCATATCATGATTCTTGTCTGTCAGAATAGATCTACAATTTCTTCAAGAACTTACCGTTCTTCTTCCTTTGGGAAACGAAAAAAACTCTTCCCCTTGCATGCAGCCTTTAATCGTGCATTTGTGCAGTTCAAAGTTGCATAGTGGTCACCGTAACTGCTCCTGCGATTTTTTTCCCCCCTCTCCATCAGATCTTCGCTCTGTGAAGCAGGCCTTTTCACACATGTTACAATCAAGTCGCATAACTCTTGACGCGTCATCACACCAATGGCGTCACTGCGCGGTCTATATATTCCTGGTCTATGCCCCAAGGGATCGAGGGAGAGGAGATAAGCACCGCCATCATAAAGCTGGCCTAGAGAAAAGAGAGGTCCAAAACGATTCCTCCCCAACGACCGAAAGGTCAAGGGAACACCTTTACCTATTTTGGTTGGTTAGTTTGTTTAGCTGTCTGCTTGTTTCGCTAGGTTTTACTTCTTTTTTTTATGTGTCTATTAGCTAAAGCGTGCTCTGACGAAGATATTTATTTGGAATTGTTACTGTATATTATTTGTGGTGTAACTTAATTTTAGCAATAAAGAACCGAGCTGTGCTTTATTTATTTGACCTCAATACATCAATTAAATAAATAAGTTATTGCTTTTAACATCATTTATTTATTTATAGATTTATTTTCCGACAGACCATCACACAAGCCATTGGACAACACGATGACCTGCCCACAATGGTGAAAAAACGGAAACTCCGATGGTATGGCCACGTCACCAGATCATCAGGTCTTGCAAAGACCATCCTGGAAGGCACAGTGCAAGGAGGTAGAAGAAGAGGGAGACCGAAAAAGAGGTGGGAGGATAACATTCGAGAATGGACTGGTTTGACACTGAGCGAAACCATAAGGGTTGCTGAGGACAGGGAAAGATGGAGTACGCTGGTTAAACGATCATCTGTGACCTTCGAGTTACGGGATAGGATAGGATAGGATTTATTTATTTATTTTGTTTTTACAACCAGGGACTGAAGTAATGGTCTTCCTCCCCAACACCATGTCACCTAGAATAATGTTATTCCTGACCTCTATGGCTTTGACCTTGTTTCCTGTTACCTTGACCTCGGTGATCCACAAAAGCATCAACAACAATGTAAACGCAACGGCGCATAGTCAGCTTTTGAGTAACGTGGTGAACACGATAAGACAGTTTTTTTTAATATTTTTAAATTGAATTTAAAACAATTTCTTTGATTTAGTGAAAAATTTAGCTTTGGCGCAGTACGATGGCCAAGACTCATAGAGAATGTGGCATTCGCACAAAATTGTCCCAAAATCTGCTGTTTTCAGCAAGAAGTCCAGTTTTGTAAATATTAACAACAAAAACACACACATACACACACACGCACACACACACAAACATTTGAAGACTATAGCCGTGACCTTGACCCCCCAATCAATTTCACTTAACGAGGGTGGGAACGTTTTCTTCCGAGAAGGGATATCTATCCCAGCATGCATCACTGGCAGTCCGTCACGCACACCAAACATCCCCGCCAAATAAAATAGTCTCTATTTAGAGTAGTCGGACGACGAGCTGGATGAAAAAAAAAAGAAGCTGAAATGGGTCATTGAGGGTTTTCCGTGCGTACTCCAGTTTCTTTACGCCCTAAAAAGTCCCCAATTTGAAGGCTTTATAAACTTTTGGCTAAAATTGGTTTACTGTCACATTTGCATTGTTTTGACTTTACACCGTGAAAAAGTGGTCTTACGTTGCTCACATTCTGCGGTGGTCTTATGGTAGTGCTTTGGCTTGCGGATCTGAAAGTCCCGGGTTCGAGCCCTGTCCGGGCCATTGTGTTGTGTCCCTGGGAAAGACACTACTCCTTTGGATGAGAGTATAAACCGAGGTCTAGTCTGTGTGTCGCATACATTCCATCATAACGGACTTTAAAGATCATAACGCTCATGTCCTAGACAGGTGAGTGCCGGTAACAAGAACACACCCAGCATGCACTTGGTCCTTCTCCCCTATCCCTGGCTGGCCATGATAGTGCTCAGTTGTCCGGTCGTCAGACCATGCGCCCAAAGGCTGCAGGTTGGCGTCTCGGGCGGTTTGAGTTAGATCCTGTATCGGCCAGCGCATAGAGTCTGGTCAAGTACGGATAGATAAGTGCGCTATAAAAATCATCAATAATAAATAAATAAATAAATAAATAAATAAATAAATAAAAATACCAAGCAATAAAGTGAATTTTCCATTTTGGTTCTGACAGGGAGAGGTTTGCCACGTCTTAACAGTACAACCGTGTGACCTTTGACTCCAGTTCTGAGAGAACCACGTTACTTGAATTGTGCATCTTTGATGTCTGGGGTAGGGTAAGGTAGGGTAGAGACAATTTTATGAACCTAAACATGGTAAACCTTACGAGCAATTGTTTTTACGGGTTCTGTCTCTTACCAGCTTTGGTAGGTGCTATTTTTAGCTCCAGAATGTTGACTGACTCGCCCACGGTTGTTGCTAATAGGTAAAGGTAGAGGTAAAGGTGGTCCCAAAGTGGTCCCTTGTCGCTTCACGTTTTTCGGTCACCCATCCAAGTGCTACCCGCACTGGACGGTGCTTAACTTGCGACACAGTAGCGAGTGCTTCAACCACTGCGCTATCCGACACAATAATAGATTTTAAAAAAAAAAACAACTACGGAATTAATTGATTTAAAAAGTAACTATACTTTGGAAAGAATTGTTGTTTTGTTGTAAGATTATTTTTTCAGTGGGGCAACTCTCACTGTGAATGTTAAAAGGGGCGTGGTCAAAGTGGGGCCCTTTAACGAATTAATGGCACTGGATGCAGCCAAACTAAATTCAAAAATTAATTAATTATTCCTTTACCTGTAACAAAAAAAATTGATGATGATGATGATGATGGTGGCGATGGGAAGGTGGTGGTAGTGGTGGTGGTCGAGGTGAGACACCGAGGGTTTTCTCTGGTTACTCCAGTTTCTTTTCTCTCGTAATAATCAATGGTACTGGATGCAAGCCAGTCTAAATTTAAAAATTTAATTATTATTTAGCTTCCTGTTTTTAAAAAAAGTTAATGGTAATGATAATGTTTTATTTTGAATTAGAGGAAGGGTGAAGTAGAAGTGGACGGACAAGGGGTTATCATCACCATCATCATCATCATCATCATCATCATCATCATCATCATCATCATCATCATCATCATCATCATCATCAACAACAACACCCAGGCCATACACAAAAAATGTCAGTCTAGAATTTACTGCCTTCAAAAACTTCGAAATCTCCAAGTCAGTAGCCGCATCCTTCAGCCTTTTACTCTTCTTTTATTGAGTCCGTTCTTACCTTTTCTTTTATCTGCTGGTATGGAAGTTTGTGTGTAAAAAACAAAAGTATGCTGGATCGAGTAGTGAAAGTGTGTGGGAGGGTTGTGGGAGTGAAACAAGAGAGTCTGCAGGTGTTGTATGAAAGACGTGTTGTGCGGAAAGCTACTTGCCTTGTGCTGGAGAGCACTCATGTGCTTGCGCACCACTTCCAGCTCCTGCCTTCTGGAAGGCGCTACCAAACACCAAGGGTCAGAACTCTCAGAACGAAAAACAGTTTTATTCCAAAGGCTGTCTCATTACTTAATAAATGACATGTGTGTGTGTATGTGTGTGTGTTTGTGTGTTTTGTTTGCCCAAAATAATCTCATTTCACATTTGCTGTCGTTTAATGTTAGCATGCATAAGTGTAATTATATTCATATGTACCCCTTGGGGTCATGAGCAATCTTGCCACTGTAGATTGTTCTAACCTATAAAGGGTACAGTGAAAGCCCCAGTTGACAACCTGTCTTGCCTTTGTAGGCATGACAAATTAACTGCGGCAACAGTTCCCCCCGTTGGAGTGCCGGGGGTTTCAGTATAAATAGTATCCCCACTTTATGGAAATTTAGTGCTTTAAATTCCCACTGTCGCTGTCTTCCTCATTTGCTCTTTCCCATTCCCGATCTGTCCTACCACTCTGCTATACTATCTTCTTCTTCGCTAGATCAATGACCTACCTTTTTTCTTGAAAACTCTTCCTGGACAAGACTCCTTGTTTGTGTATGAGGTCTGTTGGATCAGCTTGGGAATGTTGGACGCTTTCTGCCGGGTGGTCACTAGGGCTTCCTATGAATGTACTATTTAGCACTATAGGCATTTTATATGTATGTTTTTTGTTGATGATTTATAATGATGTTTGTATTCTATTTTGTTTTTGTAATCGGGGAGTTCGCGTAGTTGAGGTCAACCCTCAGCCGTCCCTCGCGTGGGATGTCTTTATTGTAAAGTGACTGGCCGGTGGAGGGCATTCAATTTTCCCACTGGGGTTGTTTCAACAGATCTTTTATGCGGATCGGGGGTTGTCCGGTCCTGATTTGGCTCGGAAGAGTCCGCTGGACCTAAAGCAATAATAAATCAATCAATCAATCATATTCATATGTGACTGTGCATGTTTATCCTCATTGTCATTATGATTGTTGTTATTATTATTGTGATGTTTATTCCTTGTTGATTGTAATTGTACACCACAATGTAATTTCTTGTAAAAGATAATAAAGTTGTCTTATCTTATCTTATCTTATCTTATCTTATCTTATCTTATCTTATCTTATCTTATCTTATCTTATCATCATCATAGTCGTCGTCGTCGTCATCAGAAGCCCTGTTCAAGGTGAGCCACCTTTCACTGGTCTAGTCTCCCGGGTTGTTCCCAGACTGCTGACATTCCTAAATGGCCAATTTGTCAGATGGTGAAGCGTTTTGGGAAAGGATGGCTTCAGCTATCTCAAGATGGCGATAAGGGACTGTAAAAATCTGTGTACAACCCACCATGCATTCCAAGCATAACGATAACGATAGGCCTAAGTACTGTGTTGCCGTTGGGCTTTGGGTGGCTCCGTCTATCCTTTCCTCTTGGGAGTGTGGGAGAAGGTAGCCGTGGGGGTGTTACAGGCGGTGGAAGGGGTGGAGGGGTGGGAGTTAGAAGAAGGGGTGGGTGGGTGATTGAGACGCAAGTATGAAAGATGTAGGTGGGAAAAAAAGAGAAGAAATATACTTTACTTAGAAATCAAAGTTCTATCTCATTTTCAAGTGAGAATAATATATTTTATTTTATGGAAGAAACAAATGTCAGCAGGTAAAATGTACATTACACGTGTTCTTTCCCATTGACTCTCTCTCTCTCTCTCTCTGTCTATCTGTCTGTCTGTCTCTCTCTCTCTCTGTCTGTCTCTCTCGCTCTCTCTCTATCTCTCTCTCTCCCTCTCTTTCTTCCTTCCTCTCTTTCTCTCCCTTTTTTTCTTTATGTCTCTTTCTCTCTCTCTTTCTCCCTCCATCTCTCTCTCTTTCTCCCTCCATCTCTCTCTCTCTGACGGTTGTTGTGGTTGTGGCTGTGGCTGTGGCTGTGGAATTCAGGAGCAAGAACGAGGAAGGTGATTTTCTTGTTCAGTGCATTTTGGCCTGTAGGAGCAACCGACCTTTCGACCCACACTAAACAGACACCAAATAGTAATAATAATAATAATAATAATAATAATAATAATAATAATAATAATAATAATAATAATAAAGGATGGTATCAAGCGCTTTTTCTTCAATCGACTCGAAGCGCAGTGATCTGAAGAGATCGCTATTACCAAATAGCCCATCAAAATCGTCAACAACCAACAACGAGCGTTCGCATATTTTCTTTGTCCATGCGTCTGTGCTGTATTCACAGCACACAAGCCTCCATCCGTGGAACACTGTCGCACTTCATTGCAGACTGCATCGACAATTGGCTTCACACAACCTTGGAGATTTTCTCTACCCGTTCCATGAGTGACAAGGGGATGACCACACTTTCAGTAAAATGACACCTCGCTATGCTTTTGTTTGTGTGTGTGTGTGTTGGTGTACGTGTGTGTGTATGTTTTTGTGTGTTGATTGGATTGATTTGATTTCTGGATTTTATTCACCCCTGCTGGCGGCATTCGGGCTGTCTTCTCAAATAAAAGCGCGGCAGCCGCCAGAGCTAGAACGGTACAACTTAAAACAAGTAGGGAAGGGGACATGAAGTGCATGCTGGCTGTATTGCTGTTTTTGGCACTCACCCCTCTAGGACATGAGCGTCAGGATCTTTAAAGTTCATGCTGTGGAATGCGTACGTCAGACTGGACGTCGATGTATACTCTCACCCGGAGGAAGAAGGTGAATTGTTAAGCATAATATCTAAATTAATTATTTCGCTCCCTGCGATAATCGAACACACACGTCCGTTCGTTCGGCACTGGAAACTTCGGGATTCGAATTCATGAGCGTGCAATCGCCTCAGCTTACAGACCATCCTCTGTGTGTATGTGTGTGTATGTGTGGGTGTGCGTGGGTGCGTGTGGGTGCGTGTATTGGTGTGTCTGTCTGTGTGTCTGTGTGTGCTTGTGTCTGTGTCTGTGTACATAAGTGTGCTCGCACTTTCAAAGAAACACATTCACAATATAATCGCTTTGTTTGAGAATGTTCTGCTTTATCACACACACACGCACGCACGCACACACACATACACACAGAGGATGGTCTGTAAGCTGAGGCGATGGCCTCGTGGCGCAGTGGATAAGTCGCAGGTTTCCTATGCCGAAGGTCGCGGGTTCGATTCCCGCAAGGGGCGAACGTATGTGACTTAGGTACGAGACTATTGAGGTCACCGAGGGTTTTCTCGGGCACTCCGGTTTCCTCCCTCACTTCAAAATAATATTGGATGCAGTCAAATTAATCTTTAAAAAATACAAAACTATTT
>CM072517.1:28934104-28961604 GCA_036898135.1 Oncomelania hupensis | reverse complement strand
TTAACAGCTTCTTCATCTTTCGTAATTCTGGTACGAAGCAACTGTACGCACCCAGATTATTTTAAAAGACATTTCTTATTATCATCCCACACTCAGTTTCAGGGGTGGGAGTCGGAAAACCAACAAAAGCCCACTGATCTTTTGACCCTGTCCCAGAAGAAAGCAAAAAACAATCGCTTTAGATTTGCTTTGCCGACTTACCTAAGAGATGGCAACAGTAATGAAACACCATATCATTGAACCTCATGCAACGGGTGAGCTTAAATACAGCTACTTGAGGGATCAAGGTTTTCAATAAAACGCGCAACTAAGCCTTGTGGGTCCGGTAAAAAGCATTAATTGTTGAAAGAACCTACTTCCCAATGCTAATTTCCAGAGAGAAAACGCGTTATGTTATACAATGAATTGAAGCTTAGCAGACACAATTCTATCCCATTCCCATCTTCTCCCTAACCCCCCCTCCCCTCCTCCCCCCATTCTACGAACTTCGCTAGGAGCATGGTGTAAGTCTTTAACTTATTGCAAACTGACACTATTTGGGTTTGAAGCTTTACTTCCGAGGAAAGGTAATATATTTAACCACACCGCTGGGAAATCACTCAAACTGTATTTGTTTTCTTTTTTTTTATTCTTGCTATACGCTCCATACATTTTGGAATAAATTAATGTCCAACAGGAACGACTAATTCTTCAACGTATAGTCGAGGTTCTACCGTAACGTTTATAGGGCGAGAGAAAGTCGGTCGGATATACACCCCAAATTTCCCCACAGCTATGCGCGTGGCCTTGAAATACTTGTACGAGACTGTTGTAACTATCACTATCACAAACTGTTGCCACACTCAAGTAGCCTTGCACACCCCCCCCATCCCCACCCCCACCCCCCACCATCATCACTCCACCCTCATCCCTTCACTGCCTGCTACCCCATATCCCGCCACCACTCCATCACCACCACCACCCTCATTCCAAGCTCCCTACTCCCGAATGAACATTGAGGTTTAACGTCTACACCCGTACCCACCATCGGCGATATGGCAGACGGGGATAACCATCCCAGGTAAAGGAGGGTAGGGACCTAAATCAACACTGAACCACCAAAGCAATCGTACTGGACAGTGAAAATGACCACATTTTATTTCGCCTACCGGATTCGAACCTGGGTCATGGGTGTGCCAAGCGAACGCTCTACCACGGGAGCTATGGCGGTGGGACTCCCTCCTCTTCATCTCCCCTTTCCCACTGACAACTAACCCTTTCTCTCATTTATGGTAAACTACACCCCCCCCCTCCAATCCCACCTAACTTTACATCTACTCGATTCTAGATGCCACCCTTCGCTAACCGCCAGGTGTCTAGATCATCACCTCGCATGGAATTCATTTCTTTCTGTCGGATTTGGCAACGGAGTTTTATTCAGTTCAAGATTATTTTGTTTGTTTGTTTGTTTGTTTGACAGCCTTCTAAAACGCAACCAGCAGCCTACACGTCCTCTATTCTCTCCACTCCCATTCCAACCCCCCCTCTCCCCTCCCCCCCCCTCGCCATCCACGGCATTCCAAACCCTCCCTGCACCCCATCCATCCACCCATACAGGCAGCTTCCCCCCCACCCACATACCTTAACCTCTACCCCACCTCCACTCCCACCACTATCCCCACCCCCAGCGACGCCCAATCCCGTACCATAGCATTTTGCGACGCAGACGTTGATTAGATGAACGTGTTTTTGTGGGGAGTTTCTGCAGCTCAAAAGAAAGGATGAGGACGGATTGTTCAGAAATAGAACTCTCTGTGTGTCTCTCCCCCCTCTTCCCCCCCTTCCCCCCCCCCGTGGGGGTGCCGGTGGTTTCAGTGTAAATAATATCCCCACTTTCTAAAAATTGAGTGCTTTAAATTCCCACTGTCGCTGTCTTTCTCCTTTGTTCTTTCTCTTTCCTATTCTGTTCTATCAATATACTATACTATTTTCTTCTTCGCTAGACCAGTCACCTACTTTTTTCTTGAAAACTCTTCGGGAACAAAACTAATCATTTGTATGTGAGGTCTGTTGGATCAGCTTGGGAATATTGGACGCTCTCTGCCAGGTGGTCACTGAGGCTTCCTATGATGTTATTATTTATCAATGTAGGCATTTTGTTTGTATGTGTTTTGTTGATATTTTATCATCATGTTTGTATTCTATTTTGTTTTTGTAAACGGGGGTTCGATAAATTAAGAGTATAGCCTCAGCGTTCCCTGCGTGGGATGTTTTTATTGTAAAGTGACCGGCTGGTGAAGAGCGTTCAGTGTTCCACTATGGTTGTTTCGGCAGATCTTTAATGCGAATCGGGGGTGAGTCCTCTTTCAGCGAGGATGGTCCTGTCTTTCCAAATTGGCTTCAACCTCGCCAGGGCAGCCGTTATTTGTGCGATCCTAGAGAGGACTTCCTGTCGGGATCCATTGTCTGATACAATGGCTCCTAAATATTTGAAGCTATGCACTGTGTTGAGGGATTGGTCTTGGACCTTGATGTCCTTGTTGATGCCATTAATGTTGTTGGTCATCATTTTGGTCTTCTCTGCACTTATTACTATTCCATAGGCTCTGGAGGTGGTGTCAGGCCTCTGTACCAGCTATTCAAGTTCTTGTTCCTCTCAAGCCAATTCATCAATGTCATCCGCAAAACGAAGGTTGGAGATTGCTCTTACCCTTATGCTGACTGTGCCTTCGTGATCTGCAAGGGCGTCTGACATGATGCGCTCTAGGAAGATGTTGAAGAGTGTTGGAGAGAGTAGGCATCCCTGACGCACACTGAAGGTTGTTCTGAACCAGTTTCCGATGGCGCTGTCGTGGAGGACTGCACTGGTAGCCTTGTCATGCAGGCTTTTGATGACTTTAATAATTTTAGGGCTGATGTTGTACACTCTCATGGTTGTCCACAAAGCTGCAAGCCACACTCGGTCAAACGCCTTTTTTGAAGTCTACGAACACATGATATAGATGTTGGTGCTGTAGGTATTTCTCGCAGATTATTCTGAGGTTGAAAATCTGTTCAGTGGTACTTCGCCCTGCCCTGAATCCTGCTTGTTCTTCAGCTATGATTTGTTCAGCTTTTGTGTGTAGTTCAGACAGACTGAGTGCAATACTATCAATGAAGAGAGTGAGGAAACCAGAGAATCCGGAGTAAACGCTCGCTGACTTGAAAAATAAGTTTGTTCCATCCGGAGTTCTGACCCGCGACCTTCGGCCTAGGAAACAGCACTCTGTCCACCGTGCGATTAGGGCACCCGCAATATAGCTGTCCCACTGTCATAATACATACATAAATTGTCATTCACAAACTGTTTGGGCGAGTTGCACACAATGCACCCGAAATACATTTAAAAGTGGAAAATTGTTTGAGTGGCCGGCGTAATGTTGACCATTGATTTGTTCCGGTTTGTTCGTGCTTTGATTTTGCCCTTTCTTGATGACATGAAATGGCACGGAAAGTTTATTTATTTATTTATTTATTTATTTATTTATTTATTTATTTACACGTTCTTATATGAAGATGTTTTAGCTCAAGAGCTGCTCAAGCGCTGCCCGATACAGGATGAAACTCATTTGCTGCCTAGGCGTGTTAAAATCAATGAACAAGTGTAGGCCTCCTATGAAACACCCGTCCATCCAGTTCTAAGAAAATGTGCACACACACACACACACACACACACACACACACACACACAACCACGCACGCACTTCGATAACTTAATTACAACCAAAACCGTGAACTCTAACAACGTTGTAATGAACACAACACGGTTCATCAATTAAGCCACCCCCATCCTGAATCCTCTCCTCAACCACACCCTTTTAGAGCCGACCAAGAGACTGGTTGATAGGTATCGAGCCAGACGTTTACGCTGCCGCCGTGATAGGCCCATGAGCTGCAGTCCACACACAAACGTCTTGTGAACTAGCCCAAAACAATTCGTGTGTACTAGCCCTAAACAATTCGTGTGTACTAGCCCTAAACAATCAAACTATGATTTTTGTTCGGAACCCAGCATCGTTTAAAGCATTACAGAAAGGTGTGTACTTCTGAAATGTCAGGTTGGTTATAACCGATGTTTATGAAAGAATGGTACAGCGTGGCTGCTTCAACAATAAATGAGACGCTACTCCAATGATTTACAATACAAATGTCAGGTTTGTTGCTGGCTAGACTGTCACTAGTGAAGTCCTGAAACTGCATACACACACACACACACACACACACCCACACACACACGCACACACACACACACACACACACACAACCGTGTAGACACGCCGTAGTGATGACTTTCATGAAACTCTACATACGTTACTTTGACATTTTTCCAAATTTGTCCATTTTTTGAAGCTATCCCTAACCCTAACCCTAACCCAAAACCTAACCCAAACCCTAACCCCTAACCCTTAACCTAACCCTAACTCAGCCCTAACCCTAACGGAACACTGTTTTGACGTCAAAATAACGGGATCCGTCAAAAGAAAGTACGTAGAGGTTCAAGTGTATGTCAGAATAAAGGTGTTTCTATCTAGCCACACTCACACACACACACACACACACACACCCGACGCGCGCGCACACAAACGCACAAACACACGCGCACACACCAGCAGACCAACTGAAACAATAATCCCGCGTGTATAGCGGCAGTTAAATGATAAGTAAGCCTATTCACACTTTTCTGCTATCCTATGCACCAACGGGAATCCCCTCAATGAAACATACTTCCTGTTTCTTTCTCCGCGTGTTTTAGTGAGTTATTTCCAAATATTCAAGAATAATAACATGTGTCACTGGCCACCAGTATCGTACCCTCACATATTTTTTTTTGCTGCAGTTTATTATCCCTTTCTATCGCCAGTGGCGCGCCTAAACCCTACTTACCTAACATTATTTGTGAATTTTTGAAAAATATTCGGAAAAAAATAACGCCCAGATGCTGGCTCGAACCCACACCTGTCAGGCGCCATTGGTTTCTGGCTTGTAGACAAGGCAAGTTAGTCCCGCCTTAGCCCACTTGGCCACAACGCTCGCCTAACATAGTCAACTACTTCGTGTTTTGTGAAGGTTGCGACGGCGAAGCTATGGAAAACTACAAGAGTCTTCAGGTCCTGTTTCACTTTCTGTCGATGATCGACGCACCTCCGAAGTCGCCACAAATACAGGCCTCTACGATTGTTTTTTGCATCCTTTCACTGAGCATGTACTTCCTCCACCGTTTTTATACTTATCCCACTCGTTTTCTGGCTCTAAACAATCGTCGTTTTCGGCAATTTGCCATATTTAAAAGTCACGCATCAAGCTTTGATAAAAGCAAAACAAGCCAGACCGGAACTTGGTTTCATTCTAACCTCGTTTTAATTTATAATGGCGATACCCACGAGTTTTTATGAGAGGTGCCGGAAAGTTGTGATATAGTTATATGTAGCCACCCTTCCATCTGAACATACTATACTAGTTGCCCGCTGCGTAACCCCAGACCTCAAACCTGGACAGCGATGAATGGAAAGATCGCGTGGGGAAGAATGCATACCCCTCTCCCTCTCCATCCTCTCCATCCCTACCTCCCTTCTCCACCGGGGAGAACCAAGTGAAGAGCCACGTAATATTTACTATGGCCTTTGACCCTTATTTCTGAAGGAAGCACGTGCCTGACAGCGTGCATTCTTGGACTGTGGCGCTATGTAGGGTCTGCAGTATCACCCTAAAAAGAAATTAGTCCGTCAACATTAAGAGCAGGGCTGTTATCGATCTTTCCCGTTGACCGACTTGACGACCAAAGTGGGTCTATTTACGTACCGAACACCAAACATCATACCACAGTGTTTTACACCAAACATCATACCACAGTGTTTTACACCAAACATCATACCACAGTGTTTTACACCAAACATCATACCACAGTGTTTAGTATTGTTTCGTGTACTGTAAACACGTAGTGAAATAAAGCAACAACAGCATTATTTTATTTCATTCAGTATGCAAGGAAGACAAGTCGAAAGGGTTGAAGGAGAATGCAGCACACCATGTTCAAAAGATTGTCTATGCATGTATATCGCTTAAAAGTTTCGTCAACTTCAACGTTAACGTAGCGAGCCAACTGAGAATTAAAATCCAATTTCACAAATATTGTCAATAGCGCTGATAAGACGTCCCTTTCTTTAGGAAGCTATGTATTGCGTCCTTGCACTACGACGATCTTCGACGGTGGCAAGAATTCTTAATGGCCTGTCTTATTTAGAAGATTCCTGGAGGTTCGACATCTTTTTTTCGAGGTTCTCAGATCCCGAACCTAAGTTTCTGACCCCCATTTTTGTTTCCAAAAGGTTCAGCAACCTAGGCTCGGAATCTGAGAACCTAAAAAAAACATTTTTGAACCTCCGGGAAATCTTCCACTTCAGGCATAATAATAATCATAATCATAATCATTACAACAACAACAGCAATTATATTGATAACTTGATCATGACCTCTTCACAGCAAATCATGACTCATTGTATGAAGTCAAATTTGCAAATTAGACCTTTTCTATTTTTGTTTAATGTTGTGTGTGTGTGTGTGTGTGTGTGTGTGTGTGTGTGTGTTAAATTTTTTAAAACATTATTAATGTTATTATTTTAAAATAATAATCATACTATTTTTTGTTAAATGCATTTTGTTTATAATTCAATATGTTGTCTAATATCACAAATGTGAATAGACTTTAAATTAAATAAATAAATAAATAAATCCACTTCAGACAAGCCATAAAGCAGTTCATTCAAGCAAAATCCACAAAAAATACTAGAATATAGCGTCATGTCGAACAAGCGCAAAAGCAACCACAAAAAATAGTGAGAGAAAAAAAAAAAGATCAGCGACAGACATAGCTATATGTGTAAAAAGAACTGCCAAGCGTTGCGTGACAAGTCGTAATTTATCTACGACAGCAACCACCATTTATGCGCATATTACCACACCAGCATGAAGAACCAAAGCACAATGTAGCCTGGTAGCTCCTAGCTCATCTACTGATCGATGCTTTCATTTAGCGAAGTCACGAAATGCCAAAAGCTGCCGCCGATCTATGTCTTGTTTTTAGTCACAATCAGAAGTATAGAAGTCTACAAAACGTGCACAGTTTTTACGTGGTTCCATAATTATGTGTTCAGCCTTGATTAACTTCAGGAAAGAGTTTTTAATAAACTGAAAATCTGGCTCAGCCTTGTGGGGTCATATGTTTAGGTGGAGGGGGGGGGGGGTGAATTATTATTTTTCTTACACTAAAGACTATATGCAGAGCTTGATCAGGAACCTTGTTGACCTTGTTGAACGTATGATGCTTCTATTATGACAGTGTGCGTGGCATGATTAATATCCAATCCGCATGAGATAGTGAGTACGTACCCCTGTGATCTTACATTTCCGTTTAGTGTAGGCATATGTGCTTAGCGATTTTTATATTCTTTTATGAATATATTTATCTAAAAATCTTACGTTGTTGTATATTGATGCGATTATTGCTTGCCAACAGTGATTGTTATGTTGCAATACCTTCTATCATGATTATGACACTGAACGTAAATCATGTGATAGGTATTTGTTTTTCCCACGTAACTTCTCATGATTACAGTTTTAAATGGTTAATTCAGTAATGACTTCTTGATATACTTTTATCCTGTTTTACTGTTTACTGTTTATTGTTGTTATACTGTCCTTTATCGTCTTGTAACATTAATATGTGGCACCACGTGTGAATTTTTCTTTGATTGAGATAATAAGGTTATCGTATTCGTATTCCAGCTCCAGGAATCTCTGCTAGCAGCTATCCAGCACCGAAAAGTTAGCATGGCATGATTGGGACGGTTTACATGACATGACATGACATGACATGACATGACAGCCTTTTCCAAGCCCATAATGCAGGACACCGTCGAAGATGGTCACTGACGAGGGCGGCAGAGACCGACCAGCCGACAACATCAAAGATTAGACAGACATGACCATGCCAGACCTCCTATGACAGCAGCCAGCAGAACACATCGCAGAAAGGGGATGTCAGCTTCTGCTGTTCTCAGATTCCTTCACCCTCCCCTTCCCCTCCTCCCAGACGACTTCAGAAGGTTGGGGACGGCACAAACGGCTGTTGGAATGTGCCATGATGAAAACATGTTAACAACGACGTCATCGTCATCATCATCACATTTCTTCTTCTTCTTAACCATCACTTCTTCTTCTTCTTCTTCTTCTTCTTCTTCTTCTTCTTCTTCTTCTTCTTCTGCTTAATCATCACATTTCTTCCTCTTCTTCTTAATCATCATATTTCTTCCTCTTCTTCTTAATCATCATATTTCTTCTTCTTTCTTCGTCTTCTTCTTAATCATCAAGTTTCTTCTTCTTTCTCTTAATCATCATATTTTTTTCCTCTCATTCTTAATCATCCTCATATTATTTCTTCTTCTTCACCCGATACACATTGGTCGAAGGCCACTAAAAGCAAGCTGTAGTAGTCGCCTCAACAGGCCATAAAGCATGCTCTCATGTTCAGAGCACTGCTTCCTATACGCTTCAAGCCCTAGGAGCATTGAACAATCAACTCATGAAAATAGAAAATGTAAGTTTCGTCTCCTCTAGGGGACGAATTAGGTCAAACTGTATTTGTTTCTAGGTCAACTGTCGTTTACGAACAGTTTGAGAATGTTTTTGAACCGTTTGTTGACGCCGGATCGTGTCCTCACTTGGTTTTATACAATTTAAGAATCCAAGAAGGCAAATGGTTTTTTGGGACGGAAAGAGCGGAATGTTGTTGCCTGTATATATTTACAGTGAAATTGCGCTTTTTTTCCGTCATTCTAGAGCTTGAAGAGTATAGGAAGCAGTGCTCTGAAGCATGAGAGCATGCTTTATTGCCTATTGAGGCGACTACTAATGCATGCTTCTGGTAGCCTTCGACCAATGTGTCCCGGGTGTCTTCTTCTTCTTCTTCATCGTCGTCGTCGTCGCTCAGTGGTAGAGCATTGGAGTCTAAAAGAGGGTAAGACGAAAGAGGAACATTGTTCACTTTTCTTTTTTTGGAACATGACTGCTCTGGTGGGTCAGTGTTGATTTAGGTCCCTGCCTCTTCTTCCCTGGGATAGTTCACTCCTGTCTGCCATATCGCCAATGGTGGGTGTAGCGGGGTTTGAACCACCGCCTGCTACAAGCTGCAATGTTATGGTCTGACATTTGAGTACACTGCGTGCACCACTGGGCCAACTGCGCTCCCACCAAGAAGAGTACAGAAGCTGTCCTGGTCACTGCTAGTGAAAAGAGAAGCTAGAGGTGGGTTATTATTATTATTATTGAGGATTTTTATAGCGCACTTATCTCGCCGTACTTGACCAGACTCTAGGCGCTAGCCCATACAGGATCTAACTCAAACCGCCCAAGACGCCCACCCGCAGCTTTTTTTTTTCCTGCAGTTTATTATCCCTTTTTATCGGGAAACTCTGGGCCGCCTCCCCCGGCCGGGAAAGGCGTAGTTGCAGCCAGTGGCGCGCCCAAACCCTACATACCAAACATTATTTGTGATTGTTTTGAAATTTTTGCTGAGGGAGCAAACCGGAGTACCCGGAGAAAACCCTCGAGACGTTGCCCGAGTCGAAAGTAAATAATATTCGGAGAAACATAACGCCCAGGTGCTGGCTCGAATCCACACCTGTCAGGCACCATTGGTTTCTGGCTTGTGGACAAGGCAAGTTAGTCCCGCCTTAGCCCACTTGGCCACAACGCTCGCTTTGGGCTGCATGGTCTGACGCCCGGACAACTGAGCACTATCCTGGCCAGCCAGGGATGGGGGAGAAGGACCAAGTGCATGCTGGGTGTGTTCTTGTTACCGGTACTCACCCGTCTAGGACATGAGCGTTATGATGGAATGTATGCGACACACAGACTAGACTTCGGTTTATACTCTCATCCGAAGGAGTAGGAAACGGAAGTAAAGTGTCTTTCCCGGGGACACAACACAATGGCCCGGACAGGGCTCGAACCCGGGACCTTCAGATCCGCAAGCCAAAGCACTACCATTAGACCATCGTGCCTCTCACGGCATGTATGTGTTCAGCAAAAGTGGGTTATCCCAGCCTTTGAGCCACCGTGGGCCACACAAACCTGCCAACATTTCCAGGAATCAGAAATGCCATTAGAGATGGAGAACTCTAAAGAGCAACTCTCATAATAAGTTGACGGCGAGGAGGGAGGAGGAGGGAAAAAGGTAGGGAGGGGGGAGAGGGATAGAGGGGGAAGGGACGATAATCCTGGCAGTGTGTATTAATCCACGTGGGGAGCGGAGTCGTAACCCGATTGTTGTTAACCAAGGTGTGTCATTGGGCAAAACATCTATTCACACATTTCCCGAGATCAGAAAATAGATCAACCAAAACCAAAATGATTTAGAATTGTCCAGCAATTACACACTGTGTCAGTAGGTTGTCTGAATTCTATTGGTAACAAATCTAGTCATCAACGTTACAACAATTAATTATTATGACATATGGAGAGTTAGAGAGAGAGGGGGGAGTGAGAGAGAGAAGGAAAGAAAGAGAGAGAGAGATGGCAAAGGAGCAGGGATCATTCAATAGTCGATATCGCCAATTTTTTGTGTCTGACTCGACTTAATCACCCAGAAAAATCAATAGGTCCCTTTCCAAGTGTCCTCGTTACTGCCATTTCCTGGTCATCGTATACTTTCAATGAAGCCGACCTTTTCTCATTTTTATGTTCAAATGGAATTAATCAACTCAAGTAATAAACACAACCTCCCCACGCACGCTCCTTCGCATACACACACACACACACACACCCACTGTCACAAGCGCCCGATCTACCTCTGGCGCTGCTCGCGTCTAGGTCTCACTTCCTCGCCCGCTGGCCAAGCCACTTAAGCCACGACCCTCAGGATAGCCCCTTGAAGCCCCAGAATAGACAGACGCAAACGTCAGTCGCATTCCGGCAGCCCGAGTCAACACACTGTTTGTGCCGAGGACACGTCTGCATCCACGATTGCGACCGCTGAGCCTCGTCAATATTCTTGTGTTCTACCCGTTCCTTGGTCAAGGTAAGAGTGGAGACTTATTTCCTATCATTTAGCATTCCCATCACCCGTCGATTTCCCTACATGTTCGTATGTCTTGTAGATATTTACGTCCATGTCTGTGATTTGCCTTGATGTATTGCTTATGATATGTATTTTACCTCTTGTATCCATTCTCTGTAGGTTTGATTGCTGCTCATGCCATGCTTGTGTTTATACATGTATATACCCCTGCCTAGACCCTTGCTTGTATAAATCTCCCATGCCATGTTGTCCTGGTTCTTAGATTAAAGTCCCCCAGTAAAGCACCCTTGCCTAATCCCCATTGTCCTGTATTTACCCCTTTTGCTTTCTCCCCTGATCCTATTGTGCAAATATCCACCCCTGCTGTCCTTCACCCCATTTTAGGTGCCGAAGCTATCATCCATTAACGGCCGCCAGTAAAGTCCACAGAACCCAAAAGCCATTTTTGAAATTGTTGGACAGTTGGAACGAACCGGTCAAGTCTTGGCCGGTGTTTCAAAATTCGAAAATCTGACTGGCATGCGCGCTAACTGGCGCGGCATCCAGAGTGTGTGTGCACCTCTGATACTGAGTCAATACTTCATTACAGAACGGGCCCTTATACCCGGCTGCTACGGAGACTCAGACCCGCTGCGTGCAACCCTTATACACTGGTTGACACCGTGAAGCGTACAAGCAGAGTTACAGCCACCGGTCAGCACCGTAGACCGCTTGCATCACAACCCTGTTACCCAAGAGTCCGACCCAGTGACCTGCATTGGAAGACGGACGCTCGTGACTGGACACCCTTGCGTCATCGCCATCCAGAACCCTGAGGCAACCACCGCCTACACCTATAGCAGCTAAGTGCGCACCCAGCGCACACCACAATTCTTGGAACGTCTGGCTAACCACGCGAAAGCAGCCAGATACCCCTTTGCCATATGATGACATCAGTCCTCAATCGCCCCAGTAACCCTCAGACAACTAAACCCAGAATAACTCCTCGATACTCTGGACCTTAACTGACTCTTGCAAGTGACTCAGCCCTACAGCCTGACCTACATCTATTTAATAAATTGTCTAGTATTATATTATAACCACCGACTTCCCCCTTGTTCATATTCTCTACTAGTTTAGTTTGTATTCTTCTTGTCTGGCCTTTTGACTGTCTATCATTCCTTAGTACTCCCAGCATTATTTCCCTGAATGTCGCCGCAAGTTGGCCTAGTCAAGGGAGGCAACACAGCGCGGGGGAATAATTGCTGATCCTCATTCCCCCAACCCCCTATATTCGTGACACCCACACACACACACACACACGCTTTTCCCTCCCCCTTCTGCAGTTCTTGTAATACATTAATACAACATTGAATCTCTCTCTCTCTGTCTGTCTCTCTCTGTCTGTCTCTCTCGCTGTCTCTGTCTGTCTGTCTGTCTCTGTCTCTCTCTGTCTCTCTCTCTCTCTCTCTCTCTCTCTCTCTCTGTCTCTGTGACCTATCAAGTTGTAGACTCGAGTTCATCGGTACATAGACTATCATCCGAAACTTGTATTTGGTTAGTGCAAAAAAGACTCCTTCCCATGAATGAAGAAGCATGAAACCCCACATGTTAAGCAATGCAAGCATTCCGTCCGTAATAATTGCCACCATCCAGCCTTGACTTGTTTAAGTCAAGTCAAAGGTCAAGTCAACGAATCTTTATTGCCTAGGCCTACAATGGAGAGATCATACAGACCCAAGTTTGGATGTTGTTGTTGTTGTTGTTGTTGTTGTTTCTGTTTTAACTGAACATTAACTAAAACACATCTGGACGTGTAGAGAAATATCTAACGGTTGACGAGATACATTGTGAGTACGAGCCAGTAATGAAGACTGAAATTATGAGTTGAACAAATACCTTTGTCTTCTACAAGTACATGTATGTCCTAAACGTGCGATTCGGTCTCTGGTTGGTTGGAACTTGGTTGGCCTGTTAGCTTGCGTGTTGGTAGATTTTACATTACATTACATTACATGGTTATTGCTTTAGGTCCAGCGGACTCTTCCGAGCCAAATCAGGACCGGACAACCCCTGATCCGCATAAAAGATCTGCTAAAAGAACCCTAGTGGTAAAACTGAAAGCTCTCCACCAACCAGTCACTTTACAATAAAGACATCCCACGCAGGGGACGCTGAGGCTGTACTCTAATTTATCGAACCCCCGTTTACAAAAACAAAATAGAATGCAAACATCATTATAAATTATCAACAAAACACATACATATAAAATGCCTACATTGCTAAATAATAACATCATAGGAAGCCCGTTGGTAGACTTTGAGAAAAGTGGATGGGTTATTGTGTGTGTGCGTGTGTTTGTGCGTGTGTGTGTGTTAGAAAGTGTTTAAGTGTGTATATGTGGTGTATCTGTGTGTGTGGGTAGTTGTAGTTGTGTGGTGCTGAATTTTTTTTTTCTTAGTATTATTGTACAATTTGTCTCTTAATAGTAAACATGTTTGTGATATACTTGTTCCGTTTATTATTTTTGCGAGTGTGCATATGTTTTAGTGTGTGTGTATGAGTATGTTATTCATTTAAATGATTTTATTATAGATTTATTGAAACGCATGTCATTTACATTGCGTGAGAACGAATTTATATTGCGCTTTGATATTGCGCGTTATAAAATACATTCTTCTTCTTCTTCTTCTTCTTCTTCTTCTTCTTATTATTATTATTATTATTATTATTATTATTATTATTATTATTATTATTATTATTATTATCATTATTATTATTATTATTATTATTATTATTATTATTATTATTACCTCACTTAGACTACAGTTCTCCTTTTTCCATCCCCTGAGGTAATTGATGTTGTAAGAAAATCCCAAAGTTGCCAAGACAGAACACAGACTTTTGACTCCTCCTCCTCCTCCTCCTCCTCCTCTATGTTTTGCTCTTCTTCTCCTCCCACCTTCCTTTTTGTCTTCATTGTTCTTCGTGGTATGTAAGAAGAGCCCCGAATTTACGAAGACAGAACTCAGAGTGGCAACCCCGTGGAAAAGCCGTCCTACCGTGTTAGAGATCGCCCATCAAAACACGTGCTTCTGTCCCTCACGTCCTACCACGCAAGCGTTCTACATTCTTCTTCTTCTTCTTCTTCGCCTTCTTCTTCTTCCTCTTCAACATCAACATCATGATCATCATGATCATCATGATCTTCTTCTTCTTCTTCTTCTTCTTCTTCTTCTTCTTCTTCTTCTTCGTCGTCGTCTTCTTCCCCTGCTTGCGCTTTTATTATAGGTCGCATCTTTGTACTCCTCCTTCCTGAATCTACATGCAGCATAGAAACTCAAACTCAGACTTCCAAAAATTCCAACACCCCTCTCCGTCTGCTTCTTCTTCTTCTTCGTCATCGTCTTCTTCTCCTCCATCAACATTATTGCAAATTTATTGAAAAGCGAATTTGCTTATATATTGATTGATTGATTGAATGATTGGTTGACTGACTGATTTATATTAATGAATATTATGTAGCGCTTCTCCAGCTCCATAGCTGTTCATGGCGCTGACCGATATATGATCTAACTCCAGGCGCCCGAGGTGCTCACTTGCAGCATTTGCGATGATGATGATGATGATGATGATGATGATGATGATGATGATGATGATGATGATGATGATGATGATGATGATAATGGTGATGATGATGATAATGATAATGGTGATGATGATAATGATGATGATAATAATGGTGATGATCATCATAATGATGATGATGATGATAATGGTGATGATGATGATAATGATGATGATGATGACGACGCTGATGATGATAGTTGTAGGTGTGGTAGTGTGATACAAGTGATGGTGGTGATAATGATAAATGAGGAAGAGGAGATGCAGGGGGGGCTGGATTGTGTGTGTGTGTGTGTGCAGTGTGTGGGTGGGTGTGTGTGTGTGTGTGCAGGGTGCGGAGGCATAAGCCTTGAAATGGGTGACTAACCTTGCTTTTTATGCAGGAAATGGGTGTGTGTATTAGTCACCCAGAGTTTTCCAGCCACCCACTTTTTTCTAAAGACACAGGACAGGAGTGCTCTTTTAGTGCATGGGAGTGCAGTTGTAGTGCATGAGAGTGTTTTAAGTACAAGGGAGTGCTCTCTCCGGGACGGAGAAAATCCAGTCAATTTTCGGAAAATTTTGCAAGAAAGTTCGACCTATTTCGTCGCCTATAGGAGACGAACTAGGTCAACTTTTGAGACGGAAAGAGCCAAGTTTGCATTAGATTCTTACATTTCTAAAAGAAGTTTGCGTTCTTTCCGTCAAAAAATCATTTTCCGATTCCTACATTCTTAAATAAACCCAGTTGTGATGTGTTGCAAGTATGTGGGTATGTGTGTGCGAGTGTCTGGTGTGTGTGTGTGTGTGTGTGTGTGTGTGTGTGTGTGTGTGTGTGTGTGTGTGTGTGTGTGTGTGTGTGTGCTAAAGAGTGTCTGGAGCTGAGGTATATAGCAACCTCATCCAAGAGTGCAATGATTAACTAGCTGGACCCTATAAACAATGACTAATTAGCTGGACCCTATAAACAATGACTAACTAGCTGAACCCTATAAACATTGACTAACTAGCTGAACCCTATAAACAATGACTAACTAGCTGAACCCTATAAACAATGACTAACTAGCTGAACCCTATAAACAATGACTAACTAGCTGAACCCTATAAACATTGACTAACTAGCTCAACCCTACCCTATAAACAATGACTAACTAGCTGGACCCTATAAACAATGACTAACTAGCTGAACCCTATAAACAATGACTAACTAGCTGGACCCTATAAACAATAACTAACTAGCTGGACCCTATAAACATTGACTAACTAGCTGAACCCTATAAACAATGACTAACTAGCTGAACCCTATAAACAATGACTAACTAGCTGGACCCTATAAACAATGACTAACTAGCTGGACACTATAAACAATGACTAACTAGCTGGACCCTATAAACAATGACTAACTAAATAACTAACTCATCCGAGATCAGCAATTACAATACATGAGCGTGAGTGTGCGAGCGCGCGCTCCTGTATGTGTGTGGGTGAGGAATAGGGCGAGGGGGACGTTCGCTCGCCAATGTGCTCGCTCGCTTGCTCGGACAATAACTTATGCTTTTTGGTTGATCCAAGTAGAAGGAAGGATCAGATTGTTTCTATCCAACATCAACAAAGAGGACAGACGGCGTAGGCCTTTGAAAGTCGCAATGTAATTTGGTGCTGGTTATTTCATTATGGTAAATAACAACCAAGGCCGCTGCTCATTCACGTCCCTTCTAACTAGCAAAGGGACAGAATATTGGAGTCAGCCCAAAGAATCCAGTCCTGTGTGCACTCAACTCTAGGTCTCTGTTCCCTTGGGTCTATGTTCTACCAAGACTATGTTCCACCAGGTCTACGTTCCACCGGGTCTATGTTCCCAGAGGTCTACATTGTTCAGGGTCTGTCATGTGCATGGTGGGACATAGACCTGAGAAAGTACAGACCTGGATGAACTAAGACGTGGGGGAGGATGGGTGTGGGGGGGGAAGATATAGACCTTGGGTAACATAAACCTGTGGGCCAAAGTGCGATCATTACTGGTACTGGGGCGTTGCGCCCCTTGAAAAGCGAGAGTTATGGGCCTTGGGAAGCGGTGAGATGGAAGGCGCCTTCTTCAGAAGTTGGCTTTGAGTCGTCTGCTAGCTTGTATCACGGCACGAGTTATTGGCCGGCTCCATTGAACCAAATTGCTCAACCTTGTCAACATATCCAGCTCATCACTAGTATGCTAATACAACGTGGATGGGAGTTGGGTGGGGTGGGGGGGGGAGAGAGAATTTGGAAAGAGAGACTGGAGAAAATGTGGGTAGAGGTAAAAAAAAAAAAAAAGATGAAGCAGGAGGAAAGGGGCTGGTGAAGGGGTTGAGAAGGTGGACACGCCATTCAAGACATTGGCAGAACTGTGCCTTTTGTAGACCACAAACATTCTCTTTCTCGATTTTCTTTCCGTCTTCTAATAGCGATTTCCCTGCCTTTACACCACTTGTTGGAGTGATGGATGTGTATTTGGTGTGTGTGAGGGTGGATGAGACAAGTGAGCGTGTATGTTGGTATAGATCGCCGCGCTTTGAGCCTGATTGATTTGGGAACACAAACCTGGGAAAACATAGACCGGTTCCCTGTTTATCGCGGAACACAGCGAGTGAATTTAAAAACCGAAGGCACAGTTTCAAGGCCATGCAAGAGTTTTGGCTATGATGGGAGTTTTGGCTATGATGGGAGTTTTGGCTATGATGGGAGTTTTGGCGGAGGGAAGAGTGGATGGGAGCAGAGGAGAGAGAGGCGTCGTAGCAGGGTGTCACTGGTTGATGACTGAAATAAAAAGGATGTCTGCATGGAGTTTAAAAATGCCAGCACTGCCGAAGACTTAGTAGTATGACCGTTAACGAGCGGAGAAGACCCTGCCATTTTATTTATTTTATTTTATTTTAACAACTTTATTATCACCGAGGTGAAATTCGGGCACTTTCAATTTTCGAAAGTACAGCAGCCCCAAGTGAAGCGCTTTACCCAAGGTACATTGCTGGGTGTGTTCTTGCCACCGGCAGTCACCCGTCTAGGACATGAGCGTCAGGATCTTTAAAGTCCGTTATGATAGAGCTCGGTTTATACTCTCATCCGAAGGAGTAGGACACGGGAGTAAAGTGTCTTTCCCAAGGACACAACACAATGCCCCGGCCTGGGCTCGAACTCGGGACCTTCAGATCCGCAAGCCAACGCTCTAACCACTAACGCCACCGCGACCTCCCATAGTATAGCAGATAGCATTGTCACTATTCAGCGCTAAATGATCACATCATGACCATGTCAGGTTGCAAGCAAGTACTGACCTCGTGGAGTTTTGACTTATGTGGTACGATGCAAGGCGCGCCTCTTACGCAGGTTTAAACCTCGACATGGCGGAGACATCTTGTGGTGTTTTTATGTTGTTGTTTGTTTTTACAATAGATGACTAGTTGATTTAATCCATAAGATTTGAACCCTACCATGAATGAAAGGTAAAAGTCATTGATGGGAAGACCCGATACCACGTGCTAGCACACGCATTTCAGTGATTTCCTGCAGAAACACCGTCCCCACCCCATCACAACCCACCTCTCTCTCTCTCTCTCTCTCTCTCATCTCCCCACCTCACCCTCAACCATCCCTCTTCCATCCCAAAAATAATTTCGCTCCTAGTGCATCTGCACTTGCAATGTATAATCACATGTTTAGCTGGCCAAACGTTTAGTTCATTTGCACCGTGTGTTCATTACCTTGTTCCACGCTCCGAGTCACTGTGTCAGGCATTCTGTAAATGTTGTTTTTCATGTTTGTATTATGTCTTTGCATGGTCTATTATAATGTCTTAGTTTTGTTTCCCTTCTTTTCGTATGTATGTCGATGTTTACGTTAAGTATACATGCGTGAGAACTGCGCTTTGAACTGATGTCTTTAGGAAAAAGCGCTATATAAATACCCCTATTATTATTATTATTATTATTATTATTATTATTATTATTATTATTATTATTATTATTATTAAAGAAGAGCTGTTTGACGCTGCGTTTGTGCACTAAGCCATGCACTTTAAGCGAAGACTCTGGTGCGTGGTTTGTGTTTTGCGAGAAATAAACTGTGCCAAAGTATTTTGTGACTCCTTCTGTTCGGTTATTGAGCAATTTTGGCAACACTGGTGTTCGTCTACAAGACATTAACGCCCTCTTCATGTGCACGCATAAACGTGTTTGTTGTGAACTGCTGTGGTGCTTAGAATGACACGTGCATGTACACACTCTCCAACACGTCAGACCAAAATGGATGGGAGACAGTAAGTGCGCATTTTCTCCTTTAGTCGACGCGGTTAAACAGAACAGAAGGGGACAAACAGCTGGAGTGATCTTTATAAATAAAGTTTGCGTTAATCTGAACTGAGTTATTTTTCCTACAGATTCTCTCAAAGACACCATCAAACAGAAGAAAAACAGTAGGGTGGTTATAATTCAATCAAATCTGAATATAAGTTATTTTCAAATCCATTCTTTCAAAGACATCTTTGAACAAAAGCGAAAACAGTTGGGCCTATCTTTATAAATAAGTTTTTTTCAATCTGAATAGAGATTTTTTCCTATCCGTTCCCTCCAAGTCATCATAAAACAGCGGGAACGTAGTTGAGTATATTCTATAAATATGCATGCATTGATCATGTGTTAATATATGTTAAACGTTATTTATCACTAGTCGATTCAGCCCCGATCTTTGAATCTTGATAAGTGTAACTCGAATTCGTTTATCCACGCAGCCTGTTTACTCAGCAACAAGGCAGGAGTCGTCCTATCCTATACTACCCTATCCTATCCCGTAAACAAAAAGTCGTTGCGGCATCACAGAAAATCGTTTAGCCAGCATACTCCATCTTTCTCTGTACTCAGCAACCCTCATGGCTTCGCTCAGTATCAAGCCAGTCCATTCTCGAATATTGTCCTCCCACCTCTTTTTCTGTCTCTCTTTTCTTCTGTCTCCTTGCACCGTGCCTTGCAGGATGGTCTTTGCAAGGCCTAATGCTCTGGTGATGTGGTCATACCATCGGAGTTTCCGTTTCTTAACCACTGTGAGCATGTCATCATGTTGTCCAATGCCTTGTGTGATGGTCTGTCGGACTTCGTCGATGGTGATGTGCTAGGTATAGGAAATGCGCAGAAGGCTTCTGTAGCACCTCATCTCCATGCTTTTTATTCTTCGTTGTAGATCTGGTGTGAAGGTCCATGTTTCGCACGCATATAGGAAGATGAAGATGACAAGGGAGAGCAGCAGCCTTACCTTGGAGTGTAGACTGATGGTTATGTCTTTCCAAATGGGCTTCAACCTTGTCAGGGCAGCAGTTGTTTGTGCGATCCAAGAGAGGACTTCCTGTCGGGACCCATTGTCGGATACAATCCACCTAAATATTCGAAGATATGCACTGTGTTGAGAGATTGGCCTCGGACTTTGATGTCCGGACCGTGTTGATGCCATTGCTGTTGTTGGTCATCATTTTGGTTTTCTGCACTTATTTCCATTCCATAGGCTCTAGAGGTAATGTCACGCCTCTGTATCAGCTGTTCAAGTTCTTGTTTTTCTCCAGCCAATCCATCAATGTCATCCGCAAAACGAAGGTTGGAGATTGTTCTACCGCCTATGCTGGCTGTATCTTCGTGATCTGCAAGGGCATCTGACATGATGCGCTCTAGGAAGAGGTTGAAGAGTGTTGGAGAGAGTAGGCATCCTTGACGCACGCCGATTGTTGCTCTGAATCAGTTCCCGATGGCGCCGTTGTGAAAGACTGCACTGGTACCCTTGTCATACAGGCTTTTGATGACTTCAATGATGTTAGGGTTGATGTTACACACTCTCATGGTTGCGCACAGAGCTGCATACCAGACTCGGATAAACGCTTTCTTGAAGTCTACAAACATATGATATAGTTGGTGCTGTAGGTATTTCTCGCAGGAGTCGTCGTATAACTGCACACAAGATCGCTTTCCGGAAATCCCTGCAAAGATCACCTAAGATCACATTTTAAGCAGACAGGGCATTACATAATCCTCTCTGCAATCGAGAAAACATTCGAACATTCCAGCATGACGCAAGAACAACAAGTCAAAATAAAATTTGTCACCGGAACTATGCCCGGTCTTAGGTCACATAATTTTTACGAATCTACATGATTCGATCAGCTTTTACCCGTAAGGTCTGAAAAATTCGATCGAAAATTAAAAATAATTCCAGAAAATTCTCAACAATATCGACCGACGGAAATTAATAACCTTATACAAAAGCTTCTTCTAGCAACAGCGCAAAATCAAATCAAATGTAAATACACGCTATTATTGCATGCCTTGCAACAGAAAACGATCGCAACGATCGTGCGCGTCTCAATCGTAACAATATATTTATTAGGAAATCTATTCTGCAAGATATCATAGAACAGCAGGAAAACAGTAGATGAAACCAGACACGAGATTGAAATCGCATTACAGGGCCTCTCATGTACAGACGGAAACATAATAAGTCTGGGACAACACCGTCTTCAATCACGCGTTTTGAAGAGGGAAGAACTGCTATCAATAAAAGCTTTGGTCGATATCGAAAAGAAGGATGATCGTGATGAGGGGTTTCTCCGGGTACTACGGTTTCCTCCCTCCCTTTCATAATGGTATTTGGTGCAGTCGCTCTAAATTTTAAAAAAAGATTATATTGATATTCCGCCCTCTGTAATGGCGATCTGTTCAAATCGCCGCAATTTTTGAGTTTGACTAAGAAAAGCGCGTGACAGCGTTCTGTATTATCATCATTATCATCATCATCATCATCATCAGCAGCAGCAGCAGCAGCATCAACGTCAGCATCATCATCATCATCAAGTGAGTCGTCACTGAGTTTACAGTTCTTGTCTGGATTACCTGGGACAATTTCGACCACTCCGTGTACAACATCTTCTTGGTTAGCAAATGACGACACGATGCTGTCGCGGAATAACAGAAATAAGTCCTGATCGTTGTCAATAATGTTGGAACAACGGAACACGATGTATTGTATACTCTTCTTTTCGATTTCACGCATACATACACAACAGTTTTGATACGCCCACCCCGACCCCGCATTTTATCTGTAGTGACTGCGTCGATGTATTGAACAGAAGCTGCTTCCTAAATGCAAAACGCAGTTGTATTTTTGTTCTTGTTTTGCTTTTAATTCTTGTTCTTGTCCTTGTTTTGCTTTTGATTCTTGTTCTTCTTCTTCTTGTTCTTCTTCTTCTAGACATGTTATACCAGTGCATACAATATTATTCCTGAAGACAACAACTAGACTAACTAAACCTAAGTGTAGGCAAGTACCCTACGTCTCTGCATACTCCACCCTTTCAAGGTATATCGCCAACGTAAGTCACAATGAAGTAAGGCAAACCCACAGTTTGTAACGCTGTCGAAACTTGCGTGGTTGCACACCATCACCCCTTTACACTTTGCAAACCACCATCCACCCTCATCCCCACCTCTGACTTTCTTGGGCTACCCCGCCCCCCACCCCCATGCCCTCCTCCTCCTTTTGCACAAACACGTCCACATCGGCGTAGAGAGGCAATCTGCCTATGACAGAATGCGACTGTGGTCTACGTCACGAGTGACAATCGATACTGTTATGTCGTCACTGCCTACACAGGGAAGATTGTTTGCACGTGCAACCATTATCGCTTTGACAGACCTGTACCCTTCCTTTCTTGATGTCTGTCACTTCGAGGCTCCACCCCTTTCCCATACCCCCACCCACCCGCCCTTCTTTCTCTCCCCTCCCCACCCCAGCTCCTCACCCAGCTCCACTCGTGCACATCTTCTGTGATAATGTTGTCGCGTGACGACAAACGAAGCGCGTCCCATTTCTCTGGTTCCGGTGTGCGATTGCTCGTCAATGGCGAGCGACTGCCAGTGATAGCCCAGTTCTACTGTCTTTTTTTTTTCTTTTTTTTTTAAAATCAGTTTATAGTCCCCTCTCTTCCCGATAAGGATTTTCAGAGAGGAGACTCTGATTACACTACTGTCTTAGTTTTAAAAGCGTTTATAGTCGACCCTCTTCTACGATTTCGAGCAACAGTTTTACCCACACAAAAAATGGCCTCAGACTCTCACTCACTCACAAATTAATAAATAAATAATTATACAGAATGCTGTATACGCGCCTTTCCCCAAATCAGTCAGGCTCAAAGCGCGGCGATCTATACCAACATACATGCTCACTTGTCTCATCCACCCTCACACACACCAAATACACATCCATCACTCAAACAAGTGGTGTAAAGGCAGGGAGATCGCTATTAGAAGACGGAAAGAAAATCGAGAAAGAGAATGTTTGTGGTCTACAAAAGGCACAGTTCTGCCAATGTCTTGAATATGGGGCCGGGTAGCTCAGTTGGTAAGGGCGTCTTGCTAGTAACCGAAAGGTCGCTGGTTCGAATCCCGGATTGGTCAACGTGTGATCATATTATTTTCCCATTTACCTATATGCGAAAGTGTCGTGTGACTATAATCTACAAACAACATGTCTTGAATGGCGTGTCCACCTTCTCAACCCTTCACGCCTCCTCCATTCACCAGCCCCTTTCCTCCTGCTTCATCTTTTTTTTTTTTACCTCTACCCACATTTTCTCCAGTCTCTCTTTCCAAATTATCTCTCCCCCCCCCACCACCCCACCCAACTCCCTTCCACGTTGTATTAGCATACTAATGATGAGCTGGATATGTTGACAAGGTTGAGCAATTTGGTTCAATGGAGCCGGCCAATAACTCGTGCCGTGATACAAGCTAGCAGACGACTCAAAGTCAACTTCTGAAGAAGGCGCCTTCCATCTCACCGCTTCCCAAGGCCCATAACTCTCGCTTTTCAAGGGGCACAACGCCCCAGTACCAGTAATGATCTCACTTTGGCCGCAGTGTGGAGTTTCGAGTGCGCGAGTGAGTTTTTGTCTGTGTCTGGCAGTTCGTGTGCGTGTGTTTGTTTGTGTGTGCGTGCGTGCTTGTGTTTGTGTGTATGTGTGTGTGTGTGAATTTATTTCATCATTCTTATATAGCGATTTTCTAGCTCAAGAGCTGCTCAAGGCGCTGGTCGATACAGGATCTAACTCAAGGCGCCCATTTGCAGTCTTTGGGCGCATGGTCTGACGCCCAGACGACTGAGCACAATCCTGAACGACAAGGGTCGGGGGAGAAGGGGCCTATAGTGCTTGCTTGCTGGATATATTTGTGTTGCCGGCACTAACCAGCCTAGGACATGAGCGTCAGGATCTTTAAAGTCCGTGCGAAGGAATGTGTACGCGCACAGACTAGACCTTGAGTTATACTCTCATCCGAAGATCATCATCGTGGTCGCTGTCTTCATCACTGACATCATCATAGCCACAATTATCGTCACCAATGTGATAATTAGACAAACAATAATAACAACAACAACAACAACAACAACAACATGAACAATACTGCATGCAATACGCGCGTTCTTCCAAAATCAGAATCCAAGTGCGAAGATCTATAACCAACTTATGTATATGTTTAAGTGTTTCTTTGTGCGACGTCGGAGAACAGTTTTCCAGGGTAAAAAAAAAAATGCATTTGGACAAATACAATCTTTTATTTTGTATCTCGTAATTCCACATTATTATCATATAAAGTAACTTGTCACTATGGCCCAGCCCTGACGAGCCAATCTCTGAGAATTGTTACCCTCACACGGACCATAACACAGGTTATCCTATCCAATTCTATCCTATCCCGTAACTCGAAGATCGTTGGGGCGCTACAAATGATCGTTTAATCAGCGTACTCCATCTTTCTCTGTCCTCAGCATTCCTCATAGATTCGTTCAGTGCCAACCAAACCAGTCCATTCTCGAATGTTGTCCTCCCACCTCTTTTTCGGTCTCCCTCTTCTTCTACCTCCTTGCACTGTGCTTTGCAGGATGGTCTTTGCAAGACCTGATGACCTGTATGTGTGTATTTTGTATCTACGTAATTACGTGGTTTTTTCCTCAGTTGTTCCTACTTAACGTCTATTCATTTCTTACAATGATTTTAGACGATCACACACACAGACACTCACACATATTTACACACATATATGTATACAATCAAAACATATTTTGTTAAATCCCTATTTAACATTCTTATTACTATTGTTTCTATTATTTCTTGATTGTACAATATATTACTAATATTATCAGTGTCTTTTAGCATTACATTATCTGCTGTGTACATGGGTAACACAACGTACAATCAAATAATAAATGTTTTATAGACACTGGTTGTTGATATATAAAATTAATATCTTTTACATAGTTTGTTAACCAATTATCCAAACGCATTTTATATATAACCTTTGCAATATTTCTTGAACATGATAAATATTTTGTTTATTCATTAATTTTTGAAAATGTCTTTTTCTTCATGAGACGATTTTATGACTAGATAATTTATTATTACAATTATTTAGGATTTTACATTTGTAGCTTCTCGTTTTGCAAGTTTGTCGGAATATTCATTCTAGTACAAGCCGGATTGAGAAGGCACCTAACAAAGATAAACACCGATTGCCTTACTAATAATTTCATGTATCAAAAGTCTGATCTCGAATGATAAGTCTGATCTAATATTATTCTCCCAATTTTGTAAAAATTGTAGAACTGATTTTGAATCAACACAAATTAATATATTAAATATCTAAATATGAATATATCTAAAATGATATATTGTAATGGTTCCCCCCCTCTCTCTCTCTCTCTCTCTCTCTCTCTCTCTGTGTATCCCATGCGTTTGTGTCTGTGTGTTTCTATGTGTTTGTGTTATATGTGTGTTCGTGCTGGTGTGCGTGTGTGTTCCTTGGTGTATTCCTTGGTGTGTTTCTATGCGTGTGGGGGTAGAGAATAGGGAGGGGTGGTTGTTAATGGTTTTGCTGGTGTTGTTATTGTTGTTGTTGTTGTTGTTGTTGTTGTTTAGTGTTATACGATCATGTTTGTGCTTATGTTTGAAATCGGTTGCTGTGACTGGCGTAGGTGTGGGTTCGAATCCTGACTTCAGCAAACTATTGTGTGATTGCTGGATATTACGGGCCAGCGCCTTGAGAAGCTCTCTGAGCTTGTAAGTGTGCTATATAAGAGAAATCTCTTTCTTTCTTTCGTTCTTTCTTTCTGTATAACTTACACCTCTCCGCATGCATCTAGATTCATTTGTTCGACGTAGAAAATCGCTCACAATAGGGCAGACAAGTGATGATCCCGGCCCCAATGGGTTTAAATATTGGTCGCCTTCGCTTCAAGTTATGGCCCTTGGTCTATGTTTCCATCCCACAGTAACAGTAGGATGAAACTTTGACAGGCTTATCTCCAAGTCCAAACGTCGCTCGTTCCATAGTATTTTATTTCCAATGTCTTTTCACATGTAATGCGATGACAGTGGTTGAACGAACATAAATGGCGGCGGGTGTGTGATGGGGTGGCGGTGGGAATTGGACGTCAATGAGGGAAGGGGCATACCAATTAAATAAATTATTTTGTTTAAAATGTGTAGGTGCCAATGAGTGCGGTGGTAAACCCAAAGTGAAAGCCTGTTTCTAATTGGGGAGCCGTTTAGAACTCTTGATTGCCTTGCAATTATTTCCTTAATAGCATCGAAAACAAAGTTCCAGACATTTTGTTTGTGACATTCATTGATAATCAAGTTTCGTTTTCGGGGCAATCCTTTTCTTCTTTTTTTTTTTTAAACACCAGCTGAAATGTAGTATAATTTGGGAGGGAGAGAGCGAGGAATAGATGAGATCAGGAGAGGGGGGGGGTGAGGTTTATGGTGCAGAGGGATGGAGAGATGGAGTTTAGATGAGTGGTGGGGGTAGGGGCAGAGCGGATTTATCAGCATAAAAACAAAAAAAACAAAGCTGTAATGCGGCACGCTGCTTGTCTTATGCGATGACTTTGGTGGAAGAAAACCTGAATTTCGTGTTCGTGCGTGCGTGTGTGCGTGTGAAGAAATTATGTGCAATATTGATGTAGTCTCTCATTGTATCGCCTGAAAGAATTATTCGCACCTACGCTGTTCTTTTGTTGTTGTTATTTTTTTAAATAATTTTGTTGTTTTGTTTGTTTGTTTTAGATACTCTACCCTTCTCCTTTTGCGGGGATGTGCTGGATGGAAGCATCCTCCCCAAAATCTACACTGCAGACGACAGGGGGACGAAGGGGGTGTATGTGGGCGAGGGCGGGAGGGGGGGGGAGGATGGGAGGGATGTGTTGACAGCGGTGATATTGTGTGGTGTATTTGGTGTGTAAGGTGTGTGTCTATGGTGTGTGTGTGTGTGCGTCTGTGTGTAAAGTGCTGCTCAAGGCGTCCACTTTACTCTGTCTGGTACTCTCTCTTTCTCCCCTCCTCCTCCCCCCCCACCCTCATTAATGCTTCTCTCCCCGTTGCCTTTCTCTCTCCCCTTCTCTCTTTCTCCTCTTCACTCTCCCCCCCTCTCTCTCTCCCTCCTTCCAACCCTCTTTGCACGCTTGTACCATGTGTGATGAGGTGGAACGTTGATAAGTTACATATAACGCCACATCATCCCCAGTGTCACAACAAGCTATTGGAACTTTGCGAAACAACGATGAACGGTATTGCAAACCCTCAAAATGGCTTTCTGCGTGTCAGCCTTTCCAACCCAAAACATAAGTTAACACAATTCTTCACAAAATATTGTTTAAAAGATTAATATATACGATGATGCCGGAAAGAAAGTAAACCTAAAACAACTCCTGAACACAAACAACATGCAATGCTGTCCGAAACCAAAACGTAATACGGGAA
>CM072517.1:28921604-28931604 GCA_036898135.1 Oncomelania hupensis | reverse complement strand
AGTATAGCCTCAGCGTCCCCTGCGTGGGATGCATTTATTGTAAAGTGACCGGCTGGTGGATTGCATTCAGTGTTACCGCTAGGGTTGTTTCGGCAGATCTTTTATACGGCTCAGGGGTGAATCCGGTTTCAACCAAATTGTGGTTTTGATTTTGTGGTCCTGATTCGGCTCTTTGCAGTTCGCTGGACCCTGTAAGCAATGAATAACTAACCTGACAGGGATGGTGTTTGTACGGACAGGACATATCCCAATCAGTAATGCTTCACCCCCCTCTAATCATCATCGTCATCATTATCATCATCATCATCAGCAGCAGCAGCATCAACAACAACAGCAACAACGTCCTCACATTACCATCATCATCCTCATTATCATCAATGCCATAAACACTGCCATTATCATCATCCTCACTATATCATCATCATTATCTTCATCATCATCAACAACACCATCAACATCACCACCACCATCAGCAGCAGAAGCAACATCCAACTTATAAGGTGGACATTTCCGATTTCCAATCGTTTAAGGGAGCGTGGAGTATTTAAGTGAGATTGTGACATGAAGAGAGAGAGAGAGAGAGAGAGAGAGAGAGAGAGAGAGAGGAGGATTGGAAGGGGTGGGGGGGGGGGCTGGATCTGAAATTCTGAGAATTTGACATCAGTGGGTGAATGTGACACTCACAAAATTTGAAATTTAAGAAGAAGAAGAAAAAGAAGAAGAAGAAGAAGAAGAAGAAGAAGAAGAAGAAGAAGAAGAAGAAGAAGAAGAAGAAGAAGAAGAAGAAGAAGAAGAAGAAGAAGAAGAAGAAGAAGAAGTTGTATCATTTGTTATTCATGGGATTAACATAAGTTGTACTGATCAGAAGAAGAAGAGGTAAACCAATAACATCAACAACAGCATTAAACATGAACCAGAACAAGAAGAACGCGAGCTAGAACGACAGTAAGAATAAGAACAAGAGCACGATCAATAACAAAAATGAAGAATTAAGAACAAACAAGCCAAAACAAGAACTTGGAGAAGACCGTTAGAAAGACGTTTTAAAGAATAAAAGTGAGGGGCGCGGTGTTTTTTTCGTGGTTTTTTTTTAAGCAAAAAGGTTTGAGGCACATGAATGTTAGAATCGTGTTATCATGCTCCTGACACCTGCCATTGCTGGCCCCCCTTATCTACTCCATCTTTTCTGCATGCAACACCTCCCATTTGTTTACATCTTCTGTCATAGCCGATGCACCCTGATGCAAAACTTAGTCACAGCAATGATGCAAGTTCACGTGGAGCGTAACTAGAAACATCGGTTGCAGTGTCTATACATCACTAACAACGTTCGTCACGGCGATGACGACATTGGACGTGGAACGTAAATATAAACATCGAATGCAGTTTCTACCTCACTAACTACATACACCCTGGCGTGAAAGTTTCGTCACGGCGATGATGAAATTTGACATGGGTCGTCAATATATTACATCGATTGTAGTGTCGACACCGCTGTGGTTCATCATTGCTAACACATGCAACAGTCTGCCAAGGGATGGTGTCACAGCTGGGACCAAAATGCATTTAAAAATGGCCTGGAAACGTTTTTCGTCTAACCTTGTGAACTCCACTGACTCGGGTGGAGATTCACTTAACCCCACCTTCCTCTGGCAAGCAAAATTCATCAGACAACTCATTACATTACATTACATAATTGTTGCTTTAGGTCCAGCGGACTCGGCCGAGCCAAATCAGGACCGGACAACCCCCAATCCGCATAAAAGATCTGCTGAAACAACCCTAGTCAGCCAGTCACTTTACAATAAAGACATCCCACGCAGGGGACGCTGAGGCTGCACTCTAATTTATCGAACCCCCGTTTACAAAAACAAAATAGAATACAAACATCATTATAAATTATCAACAAAACATATACATATAAAATTCCTATGGCCTACATTGCTAAATAATAACATCATAGGAAGCCCTAAGTGACCACCTGGCAGAAAGCATCCAATATTCCCAAGCTGATCCAACAGACCTCATACACAAATAATGAGTCTTGTCCCGGAAGAGTTTTCAAGAAAAAAGGTAGGTGACTGGTCTAGCGAAGAAGAAGATAGTATAGCAGATTGATAGAACAGAGCAGGACTGAGAAAGAGCAAATGAGAAAGACAGCGACAGTGGGAATTTAAAGCACTAAATTTCCAGAAAGTGGGGATACTATTTATACTGAAACCCCCGGCACCCCAACGGGGGTATCAGACAACTCATGCCTGAAAGACTGCCAGTGTCTCAAGGAACACGCCCGTTCATAAATGCACGCGTATCTAGAGGGCAAAAAGGCTCATAGCCTACGATGCCATCACTACTATACTATACTATACTATACTATACTATACTATACTATACTATACTATACTATACTATACTATACTATACTATACTATACTAAATGTATTTAGAACAGGAGGTAGGAGTGGGTTAGGGTAAGAGGCTGCATAGACCGAATGAGGAAAACGAAGGTTAAACAATTGAAGGCTGAACGAATTGAACGAACACTGTCTAGCCTACCGATTCCAAACAATACAATTTCATAGACATCACTTTGCCCACACAACAAACTTTAAAAAATGTCGCCAAACAAAAAGGCGTTTGTGAATCTTTATCTCAGATTTCCGTTGTTTCCTTCCTGTAGAAATGTATCCAACACAAAGAAATTTTAAAAAAATTTGTTTTATTATATTTTTTACTTATATATTTATTATTAGTGGTGCATGACAAAATATTGGTGTTGCGCAACAAATTATTATTTTATGTACCTATTCGTTTATATTCAGCGCTTTTCTAGCTCAAGAGTGACTCAAGGCACTAGTTGATATGATACAGGATCAAACTCAAGCCAACCGAGGCGCCCATATGATGCACGACAAAACAGTCATGGTGTTACACGTGTTATTGATCAATGGCCGATTCAGCCCCGATGCTTGAATCTTGATTAGTGTAACTCGAATTCAGGTATTCACGCACCCTGTTCACTCAGCAACAAGGCAAGAGTCGTTGTATAACGTTTTCCAACTTTGTCGTGAGTGTGCTCACGGTGATGGAAACTCAATCCCAGTTCTCACCTTCAGTCTGTGCTGATGAAGGCGACAGGGTAGTCGCTGAAAGCTACACGAGTAAGTAGCCATTTACGCACGTGTGACTTGTCAATAGCTGTAGCCGATATTTTCCAACTTTATTCAGCAAACATCAACAACTGCATACAAGATCGCTTTCCGAAAAGCCCTTCAAAGATCATCATCAAAAATCATCATAAATCACTCACAAGTAGACAGTGCGTTACTTATATAGTCTCTCTGCAATCAAGAAAAAGTTCGAATATACCAGCATGACGCAATACCACCCAATCAAAATAAAACCGGAACTATGCACTATCTTACGTCATATAACCTTATTTAGGTTAGAAGAATGCTTAGCTATTACCAGATCTATCTCGACGCTTTGGTCGATAGTAAACAAGCAATTCCAGAAAATTCTCAAAAATATCGACCGACGAAAATTGTCGACATTATACAAAGCTTTTTCTAGCAACAACGCAAAATCAAATCAAAGGTAAATATACTCTATTATTGCATGCTTTGCAAAACAAAAAAGATCGGATCTATCATGCGCTTCTCAATCGTGACAGATGGTCCGCAACAAAATTTTAATGTCGCAGTTTCTGGCTGCGACTGTTTTGGCGCAATGGCATTTTGTATGCTGTACATGGACCATCAATCTTGTGCATGTCGGTGCTGTGTGGGTCTCTTGTATTCACTACAACGCTTGTTGTATTAAACATTTCACAAAGTGTCGAGTTAAGAGAAACATCTTGCTTCTTCCTGTCATGTATAACACACACTTCTTCTTCTCCTTCTTCTTCTTCTTCTTCTCCCTCTTCTTCTTCTTCTTCTCCTCTTCCACCTCCTCCTCCTCCTCCTCCTCTTCTTCTTCTTCTTCTTCTTCTTCTTCTTCTTCTTCTTCTTCTTCTTCTTCTTCTTCTTCTCCTCTTCCACCTCCTCCTCGTTCTTCTTCTTCTTCTTCTTCTTCTTCTTCTTCTTCTTCTTTTTCTTCTTCTTCTTCTTCTTCTTCTTCTTCTTCTTCCTCTTCTTCTTCTTCCACCGCCTTAGCTCAAGTGGTAGAGTGTTTGCCTGGCACACCGATGACCCAGGTTCGAATCCCGTTGTGGGCGATATAAAATGTGGCCATTTTTCACTGTCTATTTTAGCAGTATGATTGCTCTGGTGGTTCAGTGTTGATTCAGGTCCCTACCCCTCTTTTTCTGGGATGATTATCCCCGTCTGCCATATCGCTAATGGTGGGTGTAGACGTTAAATCTCAATGTTGTTGTTTCTTCTTCTTCTTCTTCTTCTTCTTCTTCTTCTTCTTCTTCTTCTGCTTCTCCTCCTCCTCCTCCTCTTCCTCTTCCTCCTCCTCCTTCTGCTTCATCGTCATCTTCGTCTTCTTCTTCTTCTTATCCTCCTCTTCCTCTTCTTCCTACGCTCTGGCTGTTTTCTGTTGTTTATTTGTTGTTGTTGCTGCTGTTGCTGCTTTTGTTGTTGTTTTTGTTCCCCGTATTCATCATCATTTTCTTCTTCTTCTTCTTCTTCTTCTTCTTCTTCTTCTTCTTCTTCTTCTTCTTCTTCTTCTTCTGCTTGTGTTTTGCTTAAGACTTGCATTTGATTTGTGGCTTTGTCTTCCCTCTGTAATTTCCACTTTGCCCACATTTCAAAATAAAATAATGTAAGCCTATAGTGTGTGAGTGCGTGATGAACTGCAAAATCTTCCACGTTCGTTTGAAAACGTTCGTTTGAGGAGGAGGCCGAGGAGGAGAAGGAGGAGAAGGAGGAGGAATGCGCCAGCGCCAGCGCTTTGGCAGTTATCAACCGAGGCGTCTGCTGTGCATTATTTCCAGGCGTTGCTTTTGGAGAATGGGTAAAATGCTGAAATAGGACAGACCACCTTCCCTTAGCCCTGGGGCAAACCGGAATTGTTTCTAAACACAGCTCATCTGATTACTCCACGCGTTGTAAGGATGTCCTGCACCCAAGGTCATTTAGTCCGATCCCTACATTGTCTCCTTGCTCAGCTGAGCCCGAAGTGCACCACATCTGCGTATGTGTGTGATCAGCCCTATTTTATTTCTCCTTACAGTATATAGCCCGTTGTTTCCGGCGCTGAGCCACCGTGCAAGGTCGTCCTATAGATGTGAGCGTGTTTTATAGGATTGGTATTACCTGGGGTGTTCTAGTCTGTGCACTTTCCAAATCTATCGCACCGACTTTATAAACTTAAAGATCCTGAGGCTCATGTCCTAGACGGGTGAGTGCAGCACCTAACAAGCACTAGGTCTCCTCTCCCCCGTTCCCAGTGGCCCAGGATGGTGCTCAGTGGTTTCGTGCGTCAGACGGTGCCCCTAAGGAAGCAGGTGAGCGCTTGGAGCGGCCTGAGTTAGATCCTAGCTTGAGCACTTCTTGAGCGGGAAAAAGCGCTATATAAAAATGATACAAATAAAATACATATGGTTGTTAGCACCTGCGTGTTCTCTACTGCAGAAAACCCGTGTTCTTTAACCTACCGCTGCGGCGTCACGGAGAAAGGTGAATATTACTGATCAAAACGTCAATATAGCAAACCGAGTCTTGCAAGGGGAAAAAATGTTAAGTCATTGTCAAGATTCGAGTCCTATCCTATCCTATCCTATCCCGTAACTCGAAGGTCGTTGGGGCACCACAGATGATCGTTTAACCAGCGTACTCCATCTTTCTCTGTCCTCAGCAACTCTCATGGCTTCGCTCAGTGTGAAGGCAGTCCATTCTCGAATGTTGGCCTCCCACCTTTTTTTCGGTCTCTCTCTTCTTCTGCCTCCTAGCACCGTGCCTTGCAGGATGGTCTTTGCAAGGCCTGATTCTCTGGTGACGTGGCCATACCATCGGAATTTTCGTTTCTTCACCACTGTGAGCAGGTCGTCGTGTTGTCCAATGGCTTGTGTAATGATCTGCCGGACTTCGTCGTTGGTGTACGGGTTCACACGGCTGGCGAGATATAATAATAATAATAATAATAATAATAATAATAATAATAATAATAATAATAATAATAATAATAATAATAATAATAATTAATAATAATAATAATAATAATAATAATAATAATAATAATAATAATAATAATAATAATAATAATAATAATGGATGTACAATTGAATATAATGGAATGGAAATGTATCTTATGCTTCCGTGAATCAAACACTCATATCATTGTGAAGTAGACTTTAAAAAAGAGAAGGTAGCAGGGAGGCGGGCGGGGGAGGGGAGGGGGGTAATTGGGGGGCTCTAAAAGACACTGAAATGTGTGATGTGGATGTGGTGCCCTTTAAAAGACGCATTCATCTTTACGAGGTTTGTGATTGGGTGGAGCAATTCGCTGCTGCCAACTTCATGTAAACTTCCTCCTGGCCTGTTTCCACACACACCTCCACATGAAGAAGCCTCTTGCACCCATCACTCGCTTATATTACACCACCAAAAATATCGCCCATAAGTTGAACTTCGTTTATATTCAAAGATAAGTGGACGCAGAATGGCCCAGTGGATAGAACGCTGGTGCTATACACCCTGCGTTCGAATGTCGATAGGGTCCGGGGGGGTCTGTTAGCACAGTGGATAAGGATGGGAGTTTCCTTAGGCCGACGGTCGAGGGTTCGAACCTCGCGTGGGACTCATTTACGTGACTTAGGTGCGATACTTTTCAGGTCACTGGGGTTTGTCCAGGTACTCTGGTTTTCCCCCTCTTTTCAATATTGGTACTGGACGCAGTCGATCTAAATTTTCAAAAATTAAATAAAAATTGGTTTATATTTTCGACTTTTGCAGTAACGATCTCTTTAGATCGCCGCGCTTTGAGTTCGATTGAGGAAAAAAACCATGATTGCATCATGGTTTATCATTATTATTATTATTTTTTAAAATTATTTATTATTATTATTATTATTATTATTATTATTATTATTATTATTATTATTATTATTATTATTATTATTATTATTATTATTCCCCGTGGGGGTGCCGGGTGTTTCTGTATAAATATTATCCGCACTTTCTGGAAATTTAGTGCTTTAAATTCTTACTGTCGCTGTCGTTCTCCTTTGTTCTTTCTCATTCCTACTCTATTCTATCAATCTACTATACTATCTTCTTCCCTAGACCCGTCACTTACCGATTTTTTAAAAAAAATTAAAAACTAGTCCAAAACTCCTCATTTGTGTATGAGATCTGTTGGATCAGCTTGGGGATATTGGACGCATTCTGCCAAATGGTCACTGGGGCTTCCTATGATGTTATTATTTAGCAATGTAGGCATTTTATATATATGTTTTGTTGATATTTTGTAATGATGTTTATATTTTATTTTGTTTTTGTAAACGGGGGTCCAATAAATTAGAGTATAGCCTCAGCGTCCCCTGCGTGGGATGTCTTTAATGTAAAGTGACTGGCTGGTGGAGTGCCTTTAGTGCTACCACGAGAGGGTTTTTTTTCAGCAGATCTTTTATACGGATCAGTGGTGAGTCCTCAATCAACCAATTTGTGGTCCTGGTTTTGTGGTCCTGATTCGGGTCTTTGCCATTCGCAGGACTTTATAAGCAATGAATAACTAATAACACATTAATAATAATAATAATAATAATAATAATAATAATAATAATAATAATAATAGTCATCATCATCATCATCATCATCATCATCATCATCATCATCATCATCATCATCATCATCATTATTTTTATTATTATTATTATTATTATTATTATTATTATTATTATTATTATTATTATTATTATTATTACTAGTATTACTATTATTATGTAGCCGGGTGGCTACAAAGAATTTCTGACCGTTACGATCCTTAGGCCTCACTCTGTTCTCTGTTATGTTTAAACTAGCTGTAGGCAATAATTTGATATATATTTTTCAGATCCTTTAAAGCATATAACCGTTAGACGCAGCATTAAATTCTCTATTAGAATATATAAACTTTATTTGTGATTTATGTAGCAATTTTGAATTAGAGCGCGATGTTTAGAATAGCGCGATGCATATCACGGTGATAAAGACACCGCGCTGTTGTGTGCTAAGCAACCGCTGAACCCAGCTTGGCCGGTCGTAACGCTCTTCTTGCCTTGATTAATCGTAGATTAACACATGATACGAACAAACTTGTCGATGATGGCGATAGCAAAGATTTTCCACTGTAACAGCGTGTAATATTTTCCGAAGCATTAGTTCATTCTCTAATAGTATATACTTAAATTAAATATTAGATTTATAGGCACATACATCGGATGAGAAACAAAGGAAAAGTTGTAAGAAGAGGTAGGATGTAAATATAGTTGTTGTTTTAGGTGTTTTCTATTTTAGTCCGTCATAGTCGGAACCCATAATAGTACCCATGTCATATTATATATCGTTGGAAAGAGGAGACGTTGTTCTTTCTTTGTCATTATTATTGTTATTTACAATTGTATTAAAGTGAAGAATTTTTACGAGTTTAGACTCGTGACATTCTTAAAAGCAGCAGCCAACTCCCTCTTAAATTGCGTATTATTTTTTATTTCGTAGCAGATAGGTCCGATATTATTATATCAGTAGAAAGGTCGTATTTCCGCGTTTCCGCCCATATATAATTTGTATTGTATTCATTAGCGTTTCAAGCATTCTATGTAAAATAAAGATTAACAACTAAACCAAATTATCTAGAGAGGCGAACATTCTGTGGCGCGCAGCGCGCGTTAAGCCTCGTGTTCAGTACGGTCCGCGATCCTCCATAAAAGCACGCACCGTGAAATATTTCGGGCATCCCCTATACACTTCTGTGTCCGGGGACGGTAATCTACTCAACTCACTATTTCGGGCTGCAATCGTATTCTCTAATTTTAAACTCTTATCACACTCATTGTTTCTTCCTAGCGTGCGAATGTAATATATGCAGCTTTGCCCCCTTATCACCATGGATTTTAAATGTGGTCCTGGAAAGGTTTTAATCATAATAAAGAACACATTGTACTATTTTAAACTGTTTTATTTACGTCCCCTATATGCTCATGTGTCCGGGGACATTAATTTATCCAAGAAAGAATGTTTCAGGAGAGGGGCCGGGTAGCTCAGTTGGTAAAGCGTCTTACTAGTAACAGAAAGGTACCTGGTTCGAATCCCGGATTGGCCAACGTGTGGCCATTTTATTTTCCCCTTACCATCAACTGGTTCGCTGGTGTCAGAATAATGTGACCGGTAGTCGCCTATACGCTTCGGTGTTGTGTGACTATAATCTACAACGGAGCACAGAGCACAACGCAGCAGATAATGGTTGTTCGACTCGAGCATTGCCTGTTGTGCTCTCTTAGTATGATGCACTTCGAGAATAAAACTTTCAACGGTCATCAACGAACTGGCGTTGGGGAGAGAGAGAGAGAGAGAGAGAGAGAGAGAGAGAATGTGTGAGAATTCTTCATCACCCTAGCCTCCATCACTTTATCATCTTCTCTCCAACATCCAACACCACTACAATTATATAGTAGTAGTAGTAGTAGTAGTAGTAGTAGTAGTAGTAGTAGTAGTAGTAGTAGTAGTAGTAGTAGTAGTAGTAGTAATTTTATTATTATTATGACGAATGAGGGGTTATTTTCCTGAGATTGATCTTTTTGACTACGTCAGGAGCTTACTCTTTGATCTGGGTCAATTTCCCCATAATAAAATATAAATTAAAATAACAGAAAATAAAATAAATCTTGAAAACAAAAAAATACTAATTTCAAAAATTAAGTAAAAACAAAATAAATGACAATAAAACAAAATTTTAAAAATTAAATATATACACCAAAATAAAATAAAATAAAATAAAAGTTTTTTTTTTAGTTTTAAATTATAAAATTAAAATAAAATAAAAGTAAATGAAATTGAAAACTTACAAAACAATATAA
>CM072517.1:28771604-28916604 GCA_036898135.1 Oncomelania hupensis | reverse complement strand
GTCTCTGTCAGGCTGAAAAACCCGAGACAGCATGTGTAAATGTTGGAAGCAGGTTGTCGGAATATTTTTTCTACAGGTAATTTGGCATTCCACACTCTTCTAACCCCCTCCTCTCTCTCTCTCTCTCTCTCTCTCTCTCTCTCTCTCTCTCTCTCTCTCTCTCTCTCTCTCCTGAATTGTATTTTATAGTTGTTATTATTAAAGCCCAAAGGGTAAGATGTAAAAAAAAAGCGCATCCAGCGCTTACTCTTTTACTCTTGCAAAATAAAATTATCTTATCTTATCTTATCTTATCTTATCTTATCTTATCTTATCTTATCTTATCTTATCTTATCTTATCTTATCTTATCTTATCGTATCTTACCGTATCTTATCTTATCTCTATCTCCTTCTTTTCACTATTACTCGCATTCACACATAACAGACGAAGGTGTTTAAAGCTTAGAAAAGTTTGAGTGGATGGAATTCCTATTAGTGCTTTGATCAAGATGCTAGACGAAAAGCACACAGACATACATAGGTCAGCATCATTCCCTCATTCCACGGCAGACAGCATCTAATTAAGGATTATATCCCAGGTGCTATCAACAAACTCCTGTCCAACTGTTTAGTCGAGACACCTCTATCCCTTGTGTTTTGCCTCCCGTGGATATTTAATGCATATCCTTACTTATTGTATTTGTGACGCCGGTTCTTCCAGTATGAGTACAACGCGAAGCCATTGTTTCATCTCATTATATTATATTTTTAAATACATATTATTTAAAAAAAATTTTTTAAAAAAAATATGTAAAATACCCTCTGAATGTGGAAAGCACTTATCGCACTCGATTCGCTCCCCTTAAGAAAGCTTGTGCAGACCTTGTTGTACGTGCACTTTGGCCATTATATATACAGTCAGATATATATATAGATATAGATATAGATATAGATATAGATATAGATATATATAGTCATATCTTGTTTATGTGTGCGGGCTTTCCAAACAGGTTGTCCAGCATTCTAAGGCATTCATACTTTTTTTTTTAAAAAAAAAATTATGCCATCAACATTGCGAGCAGCGTTGTTACGTGATCCTTCCGCTTAACCTACCGCCGTGGTGTCAGTGGTATCCTGACTCTTTGAGTACCTTGACAACGTTGCCTCCATTCGGAATTCCGGCGAAACTTTCAGAAACTTACCAGACTAGGGTTGAAACCACGCCTTTCCTTTCGGCCCTGAAAACGTCGGTGTTGAAAACTACCGGTCTACCTCGACGTTAATCAGCCCCCGTCATTAGGCGATTCCCCACAAAATGGGACTCAAGGCGCTCTGCCAAGTTAGAACCTTGCTCGACGTTGGGGAAACAATACTAACATGCGCCTTAAACTCTACGCAACTGTCGCCATCGGCAATGGTACAGACTGGTGAAAATAGAGGTGTGTGTGTGTGTGTGTGTGTGTGACAGAGAGAGAGAGAGAGGACTGGGGGAAGGGGAGGGGGCAGATCTTGAAAGCCTAATCTGTATAGGAGGTCCATGCGTGTCTAACAGGGCCAGCTTTATGAGGAGAAACTCTTACCTGAGAATCCGATTCAGATTAGGAAACAGAATATTAAATGTTCCAACAAACAATAAGAAAACCTGAAGCCTGGTTAAGAGGTGCATCACTTCTACGACAGGATCCAATTCCTCAACATCCAAATCTCCATTCGGTCAATTGCACCTGTGACAGCTGCACCACTTGCGTGAGGACCTTGGCTGGCTTCATCGGGAAAGATATCTTCAGTAGGCCTACATCGGGCTCAATGTTGTTTTCCTTAAATATTGAATTGCTCTTATAGCGCGCTTTTCCAGCTCGAGCAGCTCAAGGCGCTGGCCAAATAAAGGATCGAACTCAAACCGCCCGAGTCGCACCCCCACTCCTCCCCCCCCCTCTCTTCTGCATCAACCCTTGGGCGCAAAGTCTGACGCTCCGACGACAGAGCACAATCCTGGGCGATGGGGAGAAGGTACCTAGTGCATGTTGGGTGTATTTGTTTAGCCGCCTCTCAACCGTCTAGGACATGAGCGTCAGGATCTTTAAAGTCTATGCAATGAATTGCGTGCGTAAACAGACCAGACCTCGGTTTCTACTCTCATCCGAAGGAGTAAGGGCGCAGTGTGTCAGGGTACGTTTTTTTAAAAATACTCCACACCGCAACGGGCTTTGAACCACTACCTGTGCTGGCGGCAATTGTATCTCACCTGGCATTCCAGTACACTGCTCATACCACTTAGCCCACTGCGCTCCCCAATAATAATAATAATAATAATAATAATAATAATAATAATAATAATAATAATAATAATAATAATAATAATAATAATAATAATGTGTGTGTATCACATATATATCACATTTTCTAAGAAAATCAATAGAAAGCTCGAGATCCTCACCCACACACACAGACACACACACACACACACACGCACACACATACACATTACATTACATTACATGATTATTGCTTTAGGGCCAGCGGACTCTTCCGAGCCAAATCATGACCTGACAACCCCTGATCCGCATAAAAGGTCTGCTGAAACAACCGTAGTGGTAAAACTGAAAGCTCTCCACCAGCCAGTCACTTTACAATAAAGACATCCCACGCAGGTGACGCTAAGGCCGTACTCTAATTTATCGAACCCCCGTTTACAAAAACAAAATAGAATACAAACATCATTATAAATCATCAACAAAACACATACCTATAAAATGCCTACATTGCTAAATAATAACATCATAGGAAGCACTAGTGACCACCTGGCAGAAAGCGTCCAATATTCCCAAGCTGATCCAACAGACCTCATACACAAATAAGGAGTCTTATCCCGGAAGAGTTTTCAAGAATAAAGGTAGGAGATTGGGCTATCAAAGAAGACGATAGTATAGCAGATTGATAGAACAGAGCAGGAATGAGAAAGAGCAAATGAGAAAAACAGCGACAGTGGGAATTTAAAGCACTAAATTTCCAGAAAGTGGGGATACTATTTATACTGAAACCCCCGGCAGCCCAACGGGGGTAATTGTATCTCACCTGGCATTCCAGTACACTGCTTATACCACTTAGCCAACTGTGCTCCCCGATAATAATAATAATAATAATAATAATAATAATAATAATAATAATAATAATAATAATAATAATAATATATCGATATAAAGCGCACGCTCCTCACATACACACACAAACACACGTCCTCCCAATTTGTTATCCCCTAATCACACTCTCTCTCTCTCTCTCTCTCTCTCTCTCTCTCTCTCTCTCTCTCTCTCTCTCTCTCTCTCTCTCTCTCTCCTCCGCTCCCCGCCCCACCCATATCTTCGCGACGTTCTCTCCCTAATCCTGGCGCAGCTAATCTGTACATGCAATCGGTGCGTGGCTGACATGGGGGACGTTGTGAAATCAGGCTTGCTGTGCATGGCGGCGGGGGGTGGTTGCAAGGCTTTAGCGATGGGAAAAACACAGTGTTGTTATCTCCTTTGTCCCTACCCCTCCTCTCCACCCCACCCTTTTTTTTCTATAGCCAGGGTTTATCAATGGCGAGACTGCTTGCAAGGGCTGTAATGGCCTCTGTTCCTTGCAGTGTTTACATTCCAAGGTTAGGTCCTTCACAGTAGGCTAAGGGGGCTTCTTCACTTCTTTGGTAATGAAATTCTGCTCGGCGCACCTCTCTCTGTCTGCCTTACTCTTTGAAGTAAATGAACTACATTAAATTGAATCTTTGAATTTAAAGGAAATGGGTGAGCGACGTAAAGAAGGACTGGTTGCAAAATTAACGAAATGAATGCTAAAATCATGGTCTTCTTGTAATAAAATGTTACATGTGAATCTCTGTATGTCTGCCTCTTCATCTCTCTGTCTTGCCCTCTGTCTGTCTGTCTGTCTGTCTGTCTGTCTCTCTCTCTCTCTCTCTCTCTCTCTCTCTCTCTCTCTCTCTCTCTCTCTCTCTCTCTCTCTCTCTCTCTCATCACTGTAGGGAATATGAATGATAACTGTAGTGGCTATCACTGGCTGTGCATGTGATTGACATTGGTTACGTCACACTAACCACCAATCCTTTAACCAAGGTAATCACTCCCTTAATTATTCCCTCACCCTTCTCGCCTTCTCTTCATCGAATAAAAGCTGCCAGCAAAGTCATTGGTGCGATACATTCCTCCTTTCATAGAAGTACAAAGGAATTTTGTTCTAAATAGTTTAGTAAACGTGATAATTTGATAAAAAGAAGAAGGGCGTTCGTTGGTTCAAGGTCAAAGTTTTTGCAAGCACTTATTAATGACGTCATTACGGTTCCCGCTCAACTTCCGGTCTCACCCCACTCACCCCCACATCTATGCCCCACCCCACATTATTCAGTACTGATTGCTTAGACAAGTTATTAGTCAAAAGAAATAGTTTTTCATTGCTTATAGGGTCCAGCGGATTGTAAAGAGCCGAATCAGGACCACAAAATCAGGACCACAACTTGGTTGAAAGAGGACTCACCCCTGATCCGTATAAAAGATCTGCTGAAACAACCCTAGTGGTTACACTGAAGACACTCCACCAGCCGGTCACTTTATAATAAAGGCATCCCACGCAGAGGACGCTGAAGCCATACTCTAATTTATCGAGCCCCCGTTTACAAAAACACCATAGACTATAAACGTCATTATAAAATATCAACAAAACGCATACATATAAAATGCCTACATTGCTAAAGAATAATATTATAGAAAGCCCTAGTGACCATTTGGCAGAAAGCGTCACATATTCCCAAGCTGACCCAACAGACCCCAGTCACAAATGAGGAGTTTTGGAAGAGTTATAAAGAAAAAAGATAGGTGACTGGTTTAGCGAAGAAAATAGTATAGTAGATTGATAGAACAGAGTAGGAATGAGAAAGAACAGAGGGGAGAGACAGTGATAGTGGGAATTTAAAGCACTAAATTTCCAGAGAGTGGGGATACTATTTATACAGAAAGCCCCGGTACCCACACGGGGGTTAGAAGAACTAGTACCTGTTGCAACGCAAGCATTTCAGATAGATCAGCAAAACGTTGCTTCCCAGTGTCATGTAACGGACAGCAACAAGTCATTCAAAGTGCATGGAACGAAGTCAACGACTTTAATAAACTCTTGCGTTCTCTCATTCTCCACCCTCCTTCCTCTCCACCCTCTCCCTACCCCCCCCCCCCTTCTTCAGTTTAAGAAAAAAAAAACAAGCAACATATGATACAAACTCATTTGATTCTATTGCACCGCGATCTTTTGAAGTTTTTCATGTTTGTTGTTTTTTTTTTTTTTAATTTTACATCATTGTCACGGATTGAGTTTAAGGTAATTTCTCAGTTCAAAAGAAAACAAAATTCCAAAAATATTTCAAAGCGTGTTTTTTTACAAGATGTTGAATCGATGTTATTTACAGTTTACCAACAAGGTCATGACTCGGGTAATGGCTGCTCTTTATTTAAAACAATATTAAACAGTGTCACGAATTGGCTAGTTTAAACTCTGCCTATCGACTATTTAGCATTGTGTAGCCTTTGTAACAGTAGAGAGTTAGTACAGTACACAGTAGCAATTAAATTACAGCACACTGCGAGCCTGAGCCACACACACAGCGCAGTGACGTCAGCACTTGAGTTTTGAATATGAACATTTTACCCAATGAGAGCTTACGCAAAGCGGTTCGAGCCAGTTTGACTGGGTCCGAGCCTAACACATTTTTGGTCAGTTGGGAGTAATACACCGAAGTGTTAACAGCTAGAAAGCTGGCAGAGAAATCTCTCTACACTTAGACCAGGAAGCAGGACTTAGGAATCGTAGAATTCTATCAAGTCACACGGGCCTGAACTTGTCAAACAGGTAAATGAACACCCTTCTGTTTCATCGTGATATATGTGTAGTATTGTTGAAATTATGTTTGAAGAATTTGCTATGCATAAATGTGAATTGTTAATCCGAATTTGCGTGACCATGTGGAAGAGCCTACCACGAGGCGAAACACGACCGGTTACGCCGCCATGTTGCATACCATACGGAACCACTGTTGTTTAACTTATATGTATGTTTGCAGACCAGTGGCTGTACCACTGAATGTTTATAATATTATTAATTCTGTATGTGTATAGTTAGCCACGTTTGATATTTATGTATGTATAGGAATTTAGAGTGAGATTCCAGTGGAACCCGGAAGTAGCAGAATGTTCGTCGCTTATGTATAGAGATGTGGAGCTATCACTGAGGGCTACTTGGCTTTCAGTGAGACGCTCTGCACAAACCGATTATTCAGGGTTGTGCAGAATTTCGTCTCTTATATTACAGACGGGCAGGCGAGCTATCCCGAGCTATCCTGTGAACCCCACTCCACAGAAACAAGTTGGTTGAGGAACCTCTACCGCACAAGTCGGAACGAGCGACCCGGTAAAACTCCCTGTCAGACCCCACAGCGTGGCCAGGGAACCCAACTACACAACGACACAGGTGGACCAGAAGCTACCTCACAGAAGGACTTCGACCGCACCACCCGCCAGTTAAGTTGTGTTATCCCAAGTGCACTTAAACTGATCAGAACAGGACCACAGTAGTCCAACTATTCAGAAACTCTAAAACGGACCACAGTAGTCCAAATCTACATGAGATATACTAGCGAGTGCCCGATGAAGATAGAACAGCTGCATAGACTATCAGCGATCGAACTATTAGCATTGAAAGAGACTTTTTAAGTTAGATTAGTACTTAGAGAACCTTGTATAGAGTAGAAGAAATAAATGTGTGATTTTAACTGTTATCAAAAGGCTGGACTACATATGATTCATAGCCGTGTGAAAGCTAGTGTGACAGTATTCTTTTACCTTTTTTCTATCTATTTCTGTACCCCAACCTTAACACAGAACGAGCTAAACAAATAAATTTATTAAAGTAATTCATAGGGTGACTTACTAGCAGTTCCCACCGAATAAACGTGAGGGTCCATAATTCCATTGTGCAGAGCCCATAAACCCCACGTGACACTTTAATTGGCGAGCCTGCCAGGATCTGTGTATAATAGGAATTGGGTATAAACGGATCTAAGTACAATAAAATTAGATAACAGTAGGAGTAGTAGAATAACTTAGAATAGTGGTAACATTGACTCAGTTTGGGTGCACTATTCTTTAGTTAAAAACTTTTTTGCTTCAATTATTTTTGTGTCTGTATGTTGCATTGTTCTTTTGCAGGTTTTGCTTAAGTAACTGTTGTATGCCATTTGACTCTTGTTTTATTCTATTATTGATTACGAATTTGATTGTCTTTGCATTGTTTTTATTGACTTGCAATATTGCTAGTGTTTTGGTATTCCACGTGATTCAGAGGGTGTTCATAGACACGTTTGGCAATGTCGGACCCAGTGGCCTTGAGATTGCGTTTCAAGGAATTGGGAGAAGCTTTACACTTAGCAGGGGCGGACCTAATTGCGTATATAAATGCAGAGGTAGAGAAACAGGAGGCTAAGGCAGAGAGAGCAGCAGAAAGGGAGGCGAAGAAACTAGCCTTAGAAAGCAGAGCAGAAGAAACTAGCATTAGAAGCAGAACAGAAGAAACTCGAAGCAGATCAGAGAAAAGCAGAATTAGAAGCAGAGCAAAAGAAATTAGAAGCAGAGCAGAAGAAACTAGAATTAGAAGGAGAACAGAAGAAGGCAGCATTAGCAGCAGAGAGAGAAGCAGAAGTTAGGAGATGGGAGTATGAGAGGGCAGAAAAAGAAAAAGAGAGGGCAGAGAAAGAAAAAGAGAGGGAAGAAAAGGAAAAAGAAAGACAGCATGAGTTAGAGCTAAGAAGATTGGGATCAGGAGCTTCAAGTTCTTCCTCAACCCCTTCCACTCAGATCAGCTAGAGGTAGCATCCAACCCTGTACAAGGAATGTCATTTCCACTGGGAACATTCAATGAGAGAGAAGAAGGTCTAGATCTCTATCTGACTAGGTTTGAGCGCCTAGCAACAGAGTATAAACTAGATCCCACTCATTGGTCTTTCAAGCTTAGTCAAGGACTTAGAGGAAAGGCTTATGACATCTACAGTAAGCTACCGACTGACAGAGTGACTGACTATCACAAAGTAAAAGAGGCACTCCTAACGGGATTCGAACTGACAGGAGAATGCTACCGGCAAAAGTTCCGCACCAATCGGAGAGTGAAAGGAGAGAGCTATGCGCAGTTCGCGGATCGGTTGTCCACAACGCTGGATAAGTGGATTAGCCAGTCAGCCACGGCTAAGACGTATGATGGACTGACAGAACTGTTAGTATGGGAACAGCTACGGGAAACCATGACCCCCGAGCTGAGAACCTTCTCAGTAGAGCAGGGCGCGGAAAGACTAGAAGATCTGGTCAAGGTCGCAGATAGGTACGTGGCCGCACACGGAGAAGCCAAGAGCTTCAGGCGAGACCTAAAGCCTAACGGGAAAGAGGCACAGAAACGAAGCCCTAACCGAGAAGAGCGCACCGCGAATAAGCCGAATAACCCCAGACCTGGGCAAAATAAAGGACCCAACACGGAATTCCGGGAAAAGAGGTCCCGCAGAACAGAGACGGTATTGTGCGTTCTGCAACAGAAACAATCACTCCACCGCAGAATGTTTCAAGTTGGCCGCACAACGTAGGGAAGAGCGCGAAAGCCGGCCAGCGCACAGAGTTCTAACTCAAAGTAGCGGTAATAAGCCACACACGATCGGAGATCACCCATCGGTGACAGACACGGTCAAGGTCAACGGAAAAGAAGCGAACTGTCTGTATGACACAGGTCTATCATACGACGCGATAGTCAGCGAGTCTCTTGTATCGCGCGCGGACTTGACAGACAAGACAGTCGACTTACAAGGAGCAGACTTGACGAAACCGACGACTACTTGCCCAATAGCTTGGATCGAAGTAGAGAGTAGGTACGTCACAGGACGAATCCAAGCAGCTGTTTTACAGAAACCCCTGTATGATCTAGTGCTAGGTTGTAGGTATGTGTTCTTAGGCACGCCCCCAAAAACTGTAGAGATAGCTGCAGTGCAAACCAGGGCCCAAGCTAAAACCCAACCACCCCAGCCCGAGTTCGCTCCGAATCCAGGACTCGAAGAGATCAAAACAGCACAGAAAGAAGACACCTCGATAGCGAAGTGCTTCCAGAAGCTACCCAAGGCGCACACACCCCCGCACAAGGGAGACTTCTACATGGAACAGGGAGTTCTACATCGACAAGGAGATGGAGATCACACCCAACTAGTACTACCAGCCACCCTTCGAGCCCAAGTACTAGAATTAGGCCACAGCATGCCACTCAGCGGACACATGGGAATTGGAGCCACAGTGCAGAGAATCAGCGCACACTACTATTGGCCAGGAATCACGGAGGATGTCAAGCGCTACGTGAAATCTTGCCACCAATGTCAACGATATTCCCCGCGACATCACACCGTACCAGTTACCTTAGGACCATCAGTAGTAGTCGGCGTGCCATTCCAGCAAGTCTCAGTAGACATAGTAGGACCACTGCCCATGACCAAGAAGCGGAACAGATTTCTACTCACACTCGTCGACGCATGTACGATGTGGTGCGAAGCAGTCCCGTTGCCAGCGATCGACACCAAGAAGATTGCAGATGCACTCATCGCCATCTTTACCAGAGTCGGATTCCCGGACAGCATTAGAACGGACAACGGATCTCAGTTCACCGGCCGCCTGATGCAAGACGTGTTCGAGTTGATACAAGTCCATCACATTCGCACACCACCATACCACCCCCGCCAGCAACGGACAAGTAGAAAGACTGAATGGAACCCTTCTCACCATACTCAGGAAAGTCGCCGACGACAATCCAGAAGCGTGGGACACCTACGTGAATGCGGCACTGTTCGCATACCGAGAAACGCCCCATGCAGCCACAGGCTACACCCCGTCAACATTGCTATTCGGCAGACCTCTAGCAGGACCGCTAGAAGCCCTACGCAGAAGTTGGACGGAAGCCAAGATAGACGACACACCAGAGGTGCCACCAAGTACGTCGCAGACCTGCAGGAAACCCTCAAAGCAACGTGGAAGAAAGCTGGTGAAGCACTGAAGAAGGCAAGAGCCCGTCAGGCGAAGTACTACAACCGCCACGCGAAGGACAGAGAACTGCAAGTCGGCGATCAAGTGCTACTCTTACTTCCAAGTGGAACCAACAAGCTGGACATCGCTTGGAGAGGACCGTACCGGGTGACTGCCAAGAAATCCAAGACAGTCTACCAAGTAGAGGTGAACGGGAGAGCCCGATACCACCACATCAATCTCCTCAAGAAGTACACGGACCGACCAGCGACCCCCAGCACACACACATGGATGGCCATCGCCATCGCGGAAGAAGCTCATCCACAACTACAACAGCATCGCCGTACCACTGACAAATGGAACCCGGAAAATCGCCCCGGACAAAGTCGTATGGACAGCCGAATGCGAGACAGCATTCCAAACACTCAAGGACAGAATGACATCGGCGCCAGTACTCCACCTACCCGATTTGACTCAGCCATTCGTTCTTCGCACCGACGCAAGCGACTTAGGCCTCGGAGCAGTACTGCTACAGCGCGACCCCAAGAATGCAGAGACGCTATTCCCTGTCGCCTACGCCAGCAGAAAATTGAGACCCGCCGAGACCCACTACGCCACGTCGGAGAAAGAATGCCTTGGACTAGTCTGGGCCATACAGAAGTTTCAACTCTACCTGTATGGGACCCACTTCACAGTTCAGGTGGACCACCAACCACTATCGTTCCTGGCAGCCTCCAAGTCTTTGAACTCTCGCCTGATGCGATGGGCACTCACCCTTCAGGCATACTCATTCCAAATCGAGTACATCCCCGGCAAAGAAAACCACGGAGCCGACTACCTCAGTCGCCATCTCGTGGAGGACACAGCAGCTGTCGCCCACCCAACACAACTAAGGGCCACAGCACCAGAATTCGTCCCCGCCCAGTAATACCCTGTCACTAGTGTCCATAGCTACCTGGCACAGCATTGCAGCTCAGGTAGAGCAACTTACTTAGTTTGTAAATAGGACCCTAGGATAGTGCAGTGTTAAACTAGGCTCTGTAGTAGAAAAAGGTCGAATCCAGTAGTCATCGCCTTTTTTCAGTTGAGGGAGCCTGTCACGAATTGGCTAGTTTAAACTCTGCCTATCGACTATTTAGCATTGTGTAGCCTTTGTAACAGTAGAGAGTTAGTACAGTACACAGTAGCAATTAAATTACAGCACACTGCGAGCCTGAGCCACACACACAGCGCAGTGACGTCAGCACTTGAGTTTTGAATATGAACATTTTACCCAATGAGAGCTTACGCAAAGCGGTTCGAGCCAGTTTGACTGGGTCCGAGCCTAACACATTTTTGGTCAGTTGGGAGTAATACACCGAAGTGTTAACAGCTAGAAAGCTGGCAGAGAAATCTCTCTACACTTAGACCAGGAAGCAGGACTTAGGAATCGTAGAATTCTATCAAGTCACACGGGCCTGAACTTGTCAAACAGGTAAATGAACACCCCTTCTGTTTCATCGTGATATATGTGTAGTATTGTTGAAATTATGTTTGAAGAATTTGCTATGCATAAATGTGAATTGTTAATCCGAATTTGCGTGACCATGTGGAAGAGCCTACCACGAGGCGAAACACGACCGGTTACGCCGCCATGTTGCATACCATACGGAACCACTGTTGTTTAACTTATATGTATGTTTGCAGACCAGTGGCTGTACCACTGAATGTTATAATATTATTAATTCTGTATGTGTATAGTTAGCCACGTTTGATATTTATGTATGTATAGGAATTTAGAGTGAGATTCCAGTGGAACCCGGAAGTAGCAGAATGTTCGTCGCTTATGTATAGAGATGTGGAGCTATCACTGAGGCTACTTGGCTTTCAGTGAGACGCTCTGCACAAACCGATTATTCAGGGTTGTGCAGAATTTCGTCTCTTATATTACAGACGGGCAGGCGAGCTATCCCGAGCTATCCCGAGCTATCCTGTGAACCCCACTCCCAGAAACAAGTTGGTTGAGGAACCTCTACCGCACAAGTCGGAACGAGCGACCCGGTAAAACTCCCTGTCAGACCCCACAGCGTGGCCAGGGAACCCAACTACACAACGACACAGGTGGACCAGAAGCTACCTCACAGAAGGACTTCGACCGCACCACCCGCCAGTTAAGTGTGTTATCCCAAGTGCACTTAAACTGATCAGAACAGGACCACAGTAGTCCAACTATTCAGAAACTCTAAAACGGACCACAGTAGTCCCAAATCTACATGAGATATACTAGCGAGTGCCCGATGAAGATAGAACAGCTGCATAGACTATCAGCGATCGAACTATTAGCATTGAAAGAGACTTTTTAAGTTAGATTAGTACTTAGAGAACCTTGTATAGAGTAGAAGAAATAAATGTGTGATTTTAACTGTTATCAAAAGGCTGGACTACATATGATTCATAGCCGTGTGAAAGCTAGTGTGACAGTATTCTTTTACCTTTTTTCTATCTATTTCTGTACCCCAACCTTAACACAGAACGAGCTAAACAAATAAATTTATTAAAGTAATTCATAGGGTGACTTACTAGCAGTTCCCACCGAATAAACGTGAGGGTCCATAATTCCATTGTGCAGAGCCCATAAACCCCACGTGACAAACAGGATAACGATGCCGACACAAGCTCTACCTCTCTCTGTCGCTCTCACTCTCTTTCTCTCTCTCTCTGTCTCTCTCTGTCACTCTCTCTCTGTCTGTCTGTCTCTGTCTCTGTCTCTGTCTCTCTCTCTCTCTCTCTCTCTCTCTCTCTCTTAGCAATGCAATCCTTTGAAAACACCGATGGAACCTGTTCGCACTTGAAATCAAAATGTTTAATTTTCCGTTGTCTTTGTTGTTGTTGTTGCTGTTATTGTTGTTGTTGTTGTTGTTTCAGAGTTACTTTTCTGTATGACTGATTGGGTTATGAAGGCTTCCGGGCATTTCCTATACCCAGCACATCACGAACAATGAAGTCCGACAGACCATCACACAAGCCTTTGGGCAATGCAATGACATGCTCACAGTGGTGAAAAACGAAAACTCCGATGGTATAGCCACGTCAACAGGGCATCAGGCCTTCAAGACAATCCTGCAAGGCACGGTGCAAGAAGGCAGAAGAAGAAGGAGACAGAAATAGAGGTGGGAGGACAACATTCGAGAATGGACTGCCTTGACACTGAGCGAAGCCATGAAGGTTGCTGAGTACAGAGAAAGATGGAGTACATTAGTGAAACGATCATCTGTGGTGCCTCAACGACTTTCGAGTTGCGGGATAGGATAGGATATGATTGGATTGGGTTATCTGCAATGCGTGTTCGCAAAAGAAGGAAACGTTAGCTAAAAGAAAATTCTCCTCTTGTTATAATTGTTTTCTTCTTGCTGTTGTTACTGCTGTTGTTGCTAATGTTGTTGTTGCTGGTGATGGTAGAGGTGATGATTGCTATTGTTGTTGTTGTTGTTGTTGTTGTTGTTGTTGTTTAAGGAGCGCACTGAAACGGCTTGTTTCGTGAATGCTTTATGACAGTGTCGCTAAGGTGTTGAGTTGCTTATCGCTTAGAAGATTTTCAACGATGACGACGACGCTCATTTTGATTTGACACGTGTGCGCTATGAGAGTGGTGAGGGCTGAATGGGGGGGGGGGTGGTGACTAAAGAGTGAGATGGGGGAGAGGGTGAAGAAAGTTGTGTTGCAATACCTTCTTGTAGTTCACCTGCCGCTCTCTCTTACCTCTTTCCTGAGGTTAACGCTTTAAATGGTTGACCGACTGTGACGAGTGGCAGGTATTTTAAGAGATTAACCTGTTCTCTTGTGCGCAGCCTGCAAGCCTAATAGGCTGAAGACAAACAAGCAGGGCTAGGGAGAGGGTTAAAAAGTGCATCTACTGTTTTTTGCCACGTCATTTTGGGTTGCGATGAGTTTTACAGCTTAGTGTTGGTCCTCGTTATGTGGGCACACACAGGCATACTCACAGAGGGAAAGAGAGAGAGAGAGAGAGAGAGAGAGAGAGAGAGAGAGAGAGAGGGGAGAGAGACAGTGAGAGAGAGAGAGAGAGAGAAAGAGGGAGAGAGAGAGAGAGAGAGAGAGAGAGGAGAGAGAGAGAGAGAAAGAGAGAGAGAGAGAGAGAAAAAAAGGAAAGATAGAAACAGACAGAGACAGAGGAAGAGAGCTTTGTTTCCGAGAAATCGTTCTATGGAAGAAGAAGAAGAAGAAGAAGAAGAAGAAGAAGAAGAAGAAGAAGAAGAAGAAGAAGAAGAAGAAGAAGAAGAAGAAGAAGAAGAAGATGATGATGATGATGATGATGATGATGATGATGATGATGAGATGAGGAGGAGGAGGAGGAGGAGGAGGAGGGGAGGAGGAGGAGGAGGAGAAGGAAAGAAAAAAAAAAGAAAGAAAAAAAGTTTTTTTAAAAACAGAGAAAGGAATTACTCCATTAGATTTTATTTTTACGTTCGCACAGACGGACGGACAAAGCCCAAACCAACAGTTACCAGTTTATCGCTCGCTAACAACAACAACAACAACAACACAATGATACAAATAGTAACAAAGGAAGAAAAAGTGGAGAGAAGGCTTTGGTTGGAGAGAGGGTGGGGTTGGTAGAGGGAAACCAACAGTATTCGTAGCGAGCACTAGTTCTTTGACTAAAGGAATTACCTGTAGAGTAGCTGTCGGTTGGTTTACAGGTGAGTTATCTGTTGGCTTACCGATGTAGTACAGCTGAACTACACGAGTACTGATAGATTCGCGGCCTTTCACGCAACTGTCTGCACATCTGATGACTTTAAAACCGTGTTTTGCTCGAACTTATAAATGACTTCATCGATTTTTACCTTTGCTTTTATAGGAAGCTTTTTTGCTCTATCTCATAAATAACTCAGCCAATATTGACTATTTCTACTACGGAGCTGCTTTGCTCTATCTCATAACCGATTTCGATAATTTTTAGAAGATGCTTGAAGTATCACTTTCTTTAAAGTCTTTTGGATTTATTCACCTTTGCTCTTTCTCAAAGGCTAATTAAAGTAGCAAAAGTCATTAATATACTAAACACGTTTCGCGCTTTATCCCATCCTATCCCGTAACTCGAAAGTCGTTGGGGTACCACAGATGATCGTACTCCACTTCTCTGTCCTCGGCAACCCTCATGGCTTCGCTCAGTGTCAAACCAGTCCATTCCCGAATGTTGTCCTCCCACATCTTTTTCTGTCTCCCTCTTCTTCTGCCTCCTTGCACTGTGCCTTGCAGGATGGTCATTGCAAGGCCTGATGTTCTGGTGACGTGGCCATACCATCGGAGTTTCAGTTTTTTCACCACTGTAAGCAGGTCATCGTGTTGTCCAATGGCTCGTGTGATGGTCTGTCGGACTTCTTCGTTGGTGATGTGCTGGGTATAGGAAATGACCAGAAGTCTTCTGTAGCATCTTATCTCCATGCTTTGTATTCCTTCGTTGTAGGTCTGCTGTGAGGGTCCATGTTTCGCAAGGGTATAGGAAGATGGAGATGACAAAGGAGCGCAGCATCCTTACATTGGAGTGTAGACTGATGGTCCTGTCTTTCCAAATCGGCTTCGACCTTGTCAGTGCAGCAGTTGTTTGTGCGATCATGGAGAGGGCTTCATGTTGGGACCCATTGTCTGATACAATGTCTCCTAGATATTTGAAGCTATGCACTGTGTTGAGGGATTGGCCTTGGACTTTGATGTCCGTGATGATGCCCTTGGTGTTGTTGATCAGCATTTTGGTCTTCTCTGCACATATTTCCATTACAAAGGCTCTGGAGGTGGTGTCAAGCCTCTGTACCAGCTGTTGAAGTTCTTCAGGGCTGCATTCCAAACTCGGTCAAACTTTCTTGAAGTCTACAAACACATGATACAGATGGTGGTGCTGTAGGTATTTCTCGGAGATTATTATGATGTTGTAAATCTGTTCAGTAGTACACTGACCTGCCCTGAGTCCTGCTTGTTCTTCAGCTATGATTTGTTCAACTTGAGGTTTCAGTTTGTTGAGTATTATTTTGAGGAGGTCCTTGCTGGTATGTCTAATGAGACTGATGGTGCGGTAATTTTCACATTCCTGAAGGTTACCCTTTTGAGGAAGAGGGATGACAAGCAACTGGGTCAATGGTGTAGGCCACTCCTCACTCTGCCAGATCTTGCTACAGATAATGGTGAGGGCGTCATTCATCGCTTCTCCCCCTGCTTGAAGCAATTCTGCGGGTATGTTGTCCACCCCCTCTGATTTCCCCTTCTTCAGCGATTACACTGCTGCCTTGACTTCTTCTCGGAGAATTGGGAAGATTTTTTTCTTCTTCTCTGTTCTGGGGACATGTTAGAACTGATGGGTCTCCGTTTGGTGTGTGGTTGTAAAGGTCAGAGCAGTACTCTGCCCATCTGTAAGGCATATGCCAGAATTGCTTTGGGTCGTGGAGACCTTGGGGCATTTTAACACTTGTCAGCCGCTTCACAATCTGGTAGGCCTTCTTGCTGTTGTTCTTGTGCAGGTTGTTCTCTATTTACTTGCAAGGATCTTTTTTATTTCTTTACAAAGAAGCCGAGCCCCCAAATAGCTGCCCTAAACGTAACTCCTTGCAAAAAAGTGCTGGTTTTCAGCAATCAGCAAATTGAAGTGCTTGCGTGTATGTATGAGTGGGAGTGGGTGTGTGTTTGTGTGTGTGTGTGTGTGTGTGTTGTGAGTACCTGTATGTATTTATGTGTTGTGGTATATGCAGTAATTTACAGCTGTATTTACAATATATGCAGTAATTTACAGCTGCCCATATAGTATTACAAAGTGTATAGGCTACACCTCCTAGTATTTTATTTCTGGGAAGCTTAATGGGTTCTAACTAGCCGTTTGGCATCCTAATCAAAATGATCACACCTGAGTGGTCTAAACATTTAAAACGGCCTTTAGTGGGAGTATGTTTCTTCATTCTTCTTTTCAAAACTGACCGACATTTTCTCCGACCGCTTCGACCAATTCAGAAACAAGTTTGGAACCGAACTATCACAGTTTTGTTGTGTTTACACTGCGAGTTTACGGATCCGCATGTGTGTTTGTCCGTGAAAGAAGTCTTTATCCTCCGGGGAATACGGCTCTAATCGAACATTCACAAAATTAGTTTGGGGAAAATGGCTTCTTGTGCCAGTCCCCCTTCAGGCCATAGACCAGCGATAACGACCATGTCTGTTAGCGTCAATGTGCTGTTTTGCCTTCTTTTCTATTTGGCCTTCGTCTAACTTTGTGTTTTAAAAGTAGTTAATGTTTCTTACATCTTTTAGATTTAAAATATATGTATAAATGTAATTTTGTAAAAATACTTTCGTTTATTTGTATTGGACATGTGTACATGTACGAATGTTATCTCATTGTTTTGGGCTGCTTATATTGATTTTGTGTGTGTTTGTGTGTGGGCATGTGTTAGAGGTATGTAGTTTAATCCTATTTATTTATTTATTTATTTATTTATTTTTTATATACTCCATGTTTTAGTGTGTTGTACAGTCTCTTATTGTGCGAGTGCTTGTGTGAGAGTATGCTTGTGAGCGCTTTGAGCAGAATTTTTAGTTTGGAATTACGCTTTATAAAATAAATTATTATTATTATTATTATTATTATTATTATTATTATTATTATTATTATTATTATTATTATTATTATTATTTAAATTACTATTGTGAAGGACGAAGGAGAAGATGAAGAAGTATGAGAAGAAGAAGAAAAAGACACAGTAAATGTTGCTGCAAATAGACCTCTCTGTCTCTCTCCCTCTCTCTCCCTCTCTCTCTCTCTCCCCTCTCCTCTCTCCTCTCTCTCTCTCTCTCTCTCTCTCTCTCTCTCTCTCTCTCCTCCCCCCCCCCCCCCCCCATCTGTCTAGAAACCTCTGCATGAAGAAAACGTTGAACCGGCCTTCAATTTATTTCTCTTCCTCAATTATTTCACTTCCTTTCCTTTGCCTTGCCAATCATTTTCCAATCATCATCGCTGAGAGCGTACGTTGCGTAAACTACTTTACCGCTACCAGGAATAACTTGCCTCGCTATTTAGATGCAAGATGGTGAGATATTCAAATGTATATCCAGCCACACACACACACACACACCCTCTCTCTCTCTCTCTCTCTCTCTCTCTCTCTCTCTTTCACACACACACAACACTACACACACAAGCATTTTTCAGTACTGTTAATTTTCTGGGCGGTGTTTGACTGGGCTCTCTCCTAACGGAACAAAAAGGAAACTGGAATGACAGGCCGCGATCTGAAAATTAATATCTGCACAAAAAAAAAAAAAATTCAACATCGGTTAGACCAAGTTTTTACATGCAGCGCAACAAGTGTTTTAAAAAATGGTCAAGCACAATCGCCTTGACCTTTGAGAAAATACAAATACGAATGATCTCGTATCGCTTTCCTTAGCTCATTAACCACCTTCCGCATCATTGGACTGTTCCGCCTGGTTTCTAACAACCTACAACTGCCAGCGTGTTTGTATATATGTATGTATATATTAAAAAGGTAAAAAGGGTAAAGGTAGTCCCATAGCCTTGTGGCCGTAGGGGAGCGTGATGTTGGAGATCACACATATCTTGGGCCAGCGTAATGAGGGTGATGCCCATCTCTCTCCCTCGCTGCTTTACCTTCCCCACCCTTAAGAGAGTAGGTACTCAGTCACAGTTGAGACAACTGTTGGCGTTGTTATTTGTCGCTTCACGTTTTTGCGGTCACCCATCCAAGTGCTAACTGCACTGGACGGTGCTTAACTTGCGACACAGTAGAGAGTGCTCCAACCACTGCGCTATCCGACACCCCATGTATATATTATGTATTATATATCTCAAGAAAAATAATTATCCTGCTCTCAAAGGTAAACAAAAAGTGCGACATAGTGGCTTTCAATTCCATGTGGAAGTCTTGGTGAGCTAAAAGAGCTCAAAAGCAGTACAAATTGCAATCAATAAGCCTGGTTTTTTTTTTTACGCGTTTCGATCTTTACCAAAGGTCTCAAAAATCGCTTCTGCCAATTTGTTAGATATTGAGCAAAACGTGTTGAGCAACAACAAAAAAAGAAAAACTCCAGTGACCTTGCGGTAGAAAAATATGCACAGGAGACACCTTTATATTGGTACCTGTTTAAGCAGGCCGATAACCTAGGTTTTCCTGTGAAGTTGTGGTCCAAATCCGTTCAGTGGTTTTTGAGATATGGCGTCCAGCGGACCAACAGATTGACAGACGGGCCCGCTGGTGTCAGTATAAATCGGTCCAGTAGTCACCTATATGCGAAAGTGTCGTGTGACTATAATCTACAAACAAGAAAGCTGTTTTCGTATGCATCTGAGAGTGTCTGTGATTGGATGAAATAGGACTAGGATAGGGTGTATTAGTGGAATGAAAGATAGACTGTGAAAAAAAGGGTGAATGCTTATTTTGTGTGACTTGGAAATAACGAAGCAAAAAAAAAACATAAAGTGATATGCCACCATCTGAACTATCTGCCTATCCTATCCTATCCTATCCTATCCTATCCTATCCTATCCTATCCTATCCTATCCTATCCTGTCCTATCTTATCCTATCCTACCCTATCCTATCTTATCCTATCATATCTTGTCCTATCCTATCCTATCTTATCCTATCCTATCTTATCCTATCCCGTAACTCGGAGGTCGTAGGGGCACCACAGATGATCGTTTAACCAGCGTACCATCTTTCTCTGTCCTCAGCAACCCTGATAGCTTCGCCCAGTGTCAAACCAGTCCATTCTCGAGTGTTGTCCTCCCACCTCTTTTTCGGTCTCCCTCTTCTTCTACCTCTATCTGCAGTGTGTCACGGAAGGAAGTTCTATATTATCTGAATATGTTGTCTTTGTATCCTGGATGAAAAACACTAACTAATGTTATAAATAAGCGTCATTGATAAATATTATTAAGCTTAGAGTACACATGGATAATGGGTTTTCGTGTTACTCGTGCTGTTCTATGTTCTATGTTTGTGTGTCTGTATCTACGTAGTGGGTCTGTGTGGTCGCGTGAAGTGTGTTGTACTCACACAGTAGTTCTTGAAAAAAAAATTATTATAATGAATCCGAGAGACTATACCTGTCGAAGGAGGTGGTCGTGTGTCTGCAGTTGGTGTATAGCTGAGGAGGAGCTACATCTTGAGAATACAGCTGAGAAGAAATGGAGCTGTGAGGTGTTCAGAAGGAATGGAGCTATGAGGTATTGAGTAAGGTAGAGGAAAAGCCGACGAAGAAAACGACAGTTGAGAAGAGAAATAGATGAAGGTGAAAGAAGAAGATGAGACAAGACAGCTAGAGAGTTAGAAGGCGGCGGTGAAGATTGAGAGAAGGAGAGAACTGGAGAGTGGATTGACGATTTGAGAGAGCACAGGAGATGTGTCACGTGACCCACTTGTCTGTCCTGTTCGTTGTACGCTGTATTTGTGTGGTTGTATAGTTTGAGGGGGATTATCGTTGGTTAACTGGGAGAATATTGAACCTGAACGGATTTACGGACTTTGTTTATTTCCTAAGTAAAAGTGTATAAATGTTAATTGGACTGGACTTGGGTATGTAAAATGAACGTTGCGCGAGAGTATGAGGGATGTTGTCTTTCTTGTCTGACAACTTTATAGTGTATTGTTTTGTTTATCTAGTGTTTGTTTATCTCTTTCTATATTTACTTCTTTAAATCTTTACACAATGAACTATCTGCAAGTACAACAATATCAAAATCCAATCAGCCAATGCTTAGATTCAGCGCAAAACGTGTTTAGAAAAAAAATTGGTAAAGCACAATGACCTTGACCTTTGAAGAAGTACCCATACGAATGATCCAACATGCTTAGCAGTAGTGAAAGTCTCCACAAAGTAAAAATGATGAATTTCGGTTCCATTATTATTGAGATGAGGCCAAAAGTGTGTTTTAAACAAAACAAACAAAATTAAGTCACATTCTGAGCGATTGGCCGACCCACTGATCGACACCCGGCATGCCACTGACTGATGGCCCACTGACCCACTGACCAACACCCGGCCTGCCTCTGAATGAGGGCCCATGATTTTAAGTACCCACCTCAACAAAATCGCTTTCGCCGGGTTTTCTTTTTCTCCAAATATTGAGCAAAACGTAATTACACCGCCACCATCATCATCACTACTTCCAACACAAATATCGCTTTAATTTCCTTCTCTGGGTTGAATTCAAATTAGCTGCAGCCATTCGTTTCGTTCGAATCGGCACAGCGGAGTCAGGTCGGTTCAGGCTACAGCCTTCAAATGTGCGGTATGAGCTCTCCCTAGCTCAATTTAATTTCCTTGGTAGAACGTTATTACCGAATTTTAGCAACGGAATTTAATGCAATAACCCGCTGTAGCAGAAAGAAGGTGGTAAGGAAGGAAGAATAAAAAGTAAAAAAAAAAACGGGAGTGGGAGGAGAAAGAGGAATGAATTGAATGAATCAACGAACGCTTTGAAAAGTGCATACATATTTCCATGCCCACGGGCATGAGTGCAGCGCTGGGAAAGAGGAGGAGGGTGAAGAAGAAGGAGGAGTAAGAGGAGACGGTGAAGAAAGAGGAGAGGAAAAGAAGAAGAACAACAACATGCATGATCAAGGAGGAGGCGGAAGAAGAAGAATATCAAGAAGAACAAGATCAAGGAGGAGGAGGAGGAGGAGGAGGAGGAAGAAGAAGAAGAAGAAGAAGAAGAAGAAGAAGAAGAAGAAGAAGAAGAAGAAGAAGAAGAAGAAGAAGAAGAAGAAGAAGAAGAAGAACAACAACAACAACAACAACAACAACAACAAGAAGCAGAAGAAGAAGAACAAGAACAACAAGAACAAGAACAACAAGAACAAGAACAACAAGAACAAGAACAACAAGAACAAGATCCTGTAAATCATTGTTTGTAATTATATGTTTTTTCCTTGAATAAAAATATGTGTTTAAACCAAGAACAACGAGAAGCAGAAGAACTACGAGAATAAGAAGAAGGACAGTCATGGCAATCGCCATACGGCTATCATCTGCAAACAGAACTGAGGGCTGACGAAGTTTAGACATTTCACAGAACTGCTAGACCTATTCTCACCCTCTCTCAACCCCCTTCCCCTCTTGCCTTCCCCTTAACACCCCCTTTCCCTTCCCCACTTCTCCCCCCCCCCCCCCTCCACACACCACCTTCCATACCACAACCACCACCCGCATTTCCCGAAAAAATGAATGCATAAAATTGCAAACCAAAAAATAAATACATTCCGTGTGTAGGCGTATGCACGACGCAGTCCCTAAGGTAGAATGTGTCTTGGCCGAAGGTCAGGGAGCTAGACGAATAATAAAAATAATAATAATAATAATAATAATAATAATAATAATAATAATAATAATAATAATAATAATAATAATAATAAATTGCATGTATACAGCGCATTTTAATTAGAATAACAACTCAATGCGCTTACACACATCATTCGTACGCATCATCACAACATTCGCACTACATCATGTCCAGCATCATTCAGAAAGTATTATTAATGTTCCTACTAGTTACACAGACAACGCCTTGCGGAACAAGTGCGTTTTTAAGCAGCTCTTGAAGGAAACAAGGTCTGTACAGTGTCTTAAACCGGCAGGCAGCGCATTCCAAACCTTGGGTGCTTGAAAACTAAAAGACCGCTCGCCAATTGTTTTAAGCTGGCGTTTGGGCGTTTTCAAAAGTTGTTCATTTGATGAGCGCAAAGAACGAGTTGTAGTGTAGGTAGTGAGCACAGGCGCTTGTATCTGGACAAGCGAGCGCCTATGCCTGTGACGCGTCTCCCTTTGGTTATCTATAATACTAGATAACCAAAGGGAGACGCATCACAGGCATAGGCGCTCGCGTGTCTAGATACAAGCGCCTGTGGTAGTGAGTACCTCACACAGATATGGTGGATGTGATTGGACGAAGTGGCGGAAAACTACAAGGGGAAAATATCAACTGACCGACCTGATCTATTCATGACCGATAAAGAGTGTGTATGTGTAGACGTGCTAATGACGTCATAATTGATGTCATGATGACGTAGCGATTTTCACAGATTGCGTTAAGCAAGCAGCTGTCTGTGCAGTCGCTGCCGTTTGCAACGCTACTTTCTGCCTATTACAGTCGTATTTACTTCTCCTCGTCCTCGCCTTTCTTCTTCTTCTTCTTCTTCTTTTTATTCTTCTTCTTCTTTTTCTTCTTCTTCTTTTATCATCATCATCATCATCATCTTCTTCTTCTTCTTCTTCTTCTTCTTCTTCTTCTTCTTCTTCTTCTTCTTCTTCTTCTTCTTCTTCTTCCTCTCTTTCTTCTTCTTTTTTGTTCTTGAACATTTTCTTGTTGTTCTTCTACTTGTTTGTTCTACTTATTCTTCTTCCTCCTCATCCCCCTCCTGCTCCTCCTCCCCCTCGTTTTTCTTCTTCTTTCTTCTTCTTCTTCTTTCTTCTTCTTTCTTCTTCTTCTTCTTTCTTCTTCTTCTTTCTTCTTCTTCTTCTTTCTTCTTCTTCTTCTTCCTTCTTCTTCTGCTTCTTCTGCTTCTTTCTTCTTCTTCTTCTTCTTCTTCTTCTTCTTCTTCTTCTTCTTCTTCTTCTTCTTCTTCTTCTTCTTCTTCTTCTCCTCCTCCTCATTTTGCTCCTCAACCTTCTGTAAACGTGGCTTGGTAATAAGGAGTTTGTTGTTGTGCAGTCCAAGCTAATCAAAAGGGAACAGATACAGTGTAGACTCAAAGCACAGAAAGCCAGCCTAGTACAGCAGCTCAATGGTCGACTTCGCAGCAAGCTCGCTACATAAAGGGTCGAACTTTTAAGATCTTTAGTGAGTCTCCTCTCTGAAAATCCTTATCGGGAAGAGAGGGGACTATAAACTGATACACATACATACACATCAAATATTATCTCCCCTCCAAATGTGGCTCAAAACTGGGTCACGTGACCCCAGTTACGTCCCTTAACCCATTTAATTTTTGCATCCCGCTTCCCACTATACTACATTAGAACCGAACTTTCGCAACGGCGCGCATCTCACCTTTACCGTCTGTAACGTGGGGTTTATTTGTTGCTGGGCTCTGCACAATGGAATGCTGTAACCCTCACGTCTATTCTATGGGAATCGCTAGTGAGTCACCCGGTGAATTACTTTAATACTTTTATTTGTTTAGCTCGGTCTGTGTTAAGGCTGGGGTACAGAGATAGATAGATAGAAAAATGGTAAAAGATCACTGTCACACTAGCTTTCACACGGCTATGAATCATATGTAGTCCAGCCACTTGATAACAGTCAAAATTTATTTCTTCTACTTTATACACGATCTTCGAAGTACGAATCTAACTTAAAAGTTCAATTGTCAATGCGAATGGTTCGCTCGCTGATAATCTAGGCAGCTATTATTTCTTCATAGGGCACTGGCTACTACCGTTCCTGAAGAGTGGACTACTGTGGTCCTTTTGCTACAGTTTTAGTGCACTGTTTCCTGGGCACTTAACTGAAGTGTTGCGTGTTTGATGCACTGCGTTGAGGTAGCTTCTGGTACACGCTGGGTCGTCGTGTAGTCTTTGACTTTTGGTACGACGTTTGAGGCTATCTGCACGCGATGCTGTAGATGCCTCGGCAGCCAACTCGAATCGTAGATTAGTTTCTACTCTTCTGTTGAGTTGGGCTCACGATATTCTGCCTGCTCGTCTGTAACATATGAGATGAAATTCTGCACAATCCTGAATAATAGGTCTGTGCAGAGCGTCTCACTGAAAGCCAAAGTAGCCCTCAGTGATAGCTCCACATCTCTATACATAAGCGACGAACATTCTGCTAGGTCCGTGGTCCACTGGAAGATTGATTGATTGATTGATTGATTTATTGTTGCTTTAGGTCCAGCGGACTCTTCCAAGCCAAATCAGGACCGGACAACCCCCGATCCGCATAAAAGATCTGTTGAAACAACCCCAGTGGAAAAATTGAATGCCCTCCACCGGCCAGTCACTTTACAATAAAGACATCCCACGCGGGGGACGGCTGAGGGTTGACCTCAACTACGCGAACCCCCGGTTACAAAAACAAAATAGAATACAAACATCATTATAAATCATCAACAAAACACATACATATAAAATGCCTATATTGCTAACTAATACAATCATAGGAAGCCCTAGTGACCACCCGGTAGAAAACGTCCAACACTCCCAAGCTGATCCAACAGACCTCATACACAAACAAGGAGTCTTGTCCAGGAAGAGTTTTCAAGAAAAAAGGTAGGTCATTGATCTAGCGAAGAAGAAGAAAGTATAGCATAGTGATAGGACAGAGCAGGAATGGGAAAGAGTAAATGAGGAAGACAGCGACAGTGGGAATTTAAAGCACTAAATTTCCATAAAGTGGGGATACTATTTATACTGAAAACCCCCGGCACTCCAACGGGGGTACTGTTGCCGCAGTGAATTTGTCTTGCCCTACAAAGGAAAGACAGGTTTTCAACTGTGGCTTTCCCTTTTCCCTTTATAGGTTTGAACAATCTACAGTGGCAAGATTGCTCATGACCCCAAGGGGTACACTGGAATCTCCACTCTAATTTCTCATACATACATAAATATAAATCGTGGTTAACTATACACATAAGGAATTAATAATATTATAAACATTCACTGGTACAGCCACTGGTCTGCAAGCATACATATAGGTTAAACAACAGTGGTTCCGTCAGGTATACAACATGGCGTCAAAACCCGTCGTGCTTGACACGTGTTCAGCTTCTCCACGTGGTAAGGCAAAGTCGGATTAACAATTCAAATCTATGCATAACAAATTCCCCAAACATAATTTCAACAATAATATAAATACATCACGATGAAACAGAAGTATGTTCATTTACCTGTTCGACAATGTCAGGCCCGTGGCTACTTGATTGAATTCAAAAATTCAACAAGCACTGCTTCCCTGTTCTATCAGTGGAGATATTTCTCTGCTCTAGTGTAACTGTGTACTCCTCAGAGCTTTCCACACAACTGACCTATACTAGGTTTGGACTGAATCAGCCAGAACTGGTTCTAAACGCTCTACCTGTGTCCCGATTGGCTGAAACAATCTAAGTGGCTATAAAGTTCAAAACTCGATCGTAGGCCGCGATGATGTCACTAAACGGCTCGCGTCAGCTCGCAGTGTGTGTGTACACATCAGTTATACCTTAATCGTCTGCTATAGACTACAGTAACCTTCTAAGTTTTACTACTGCTAAACAAGCAAAAGCTCAAATAGGGGTAAACGGGTCTGCTTGTGACACCGTCAGCTTCCAAGAAAGAAAACATTAGGAACGACTGAATTTAACAAAAATTATATATATAGATATAGTTGTTGTGACAGTGACAGAAGAATGAATGACAACTTTACAGCGCTCAAAAACGTCTGCATCCGGAGGGAGGCCTGCTCACAGCGCTTGGGTGGGAAGGACATGGATATAAACACTACAACGGTTTGACAAGAAATTCAAATTCAAGACAAGAAATGGGTCCATGGAAAAGAGGAATGTAGAAAAACGCTTACAAAAATGGAGAGAAGACAAACACAATTACAGACAGAGAGAGAGAGGGAGAGAGAGAGACAGACAGACAGACAGAGACAGAGAGAATGTTTTTAGACCCGGTGGATAGTTGGCAAAAGATTAAAATTCAGAGGTAGCGTGTTTTCAAGCTGGGTCTAAAGGATTTTATGGTTCGCGTTATTTTTGTTTTTAAACGGACAAAACGTATCAAAGATCTCTCAAATGGAAGGTTCGTGGAGATTCTCGAATCCCGAACAAAGGTTTCTGAACCTTTTGCTAAAGAAATGTTCATGAACCTAGTCTTCTGAACCTTTTGCTAAAGAAATGTTCATGAACCTAGGTTCGATGAAAAGGTTGGTGAATCTTCACGAACCCCCCAATTAAGTCTCCCCTATCACCTTCACATCACCACTATCCCTCCCCCTCTGGCCCATCATACATCTACCCGCTAGCCACTCCCATCCCTGGGGTTATCTGTCTGTTTTCATTCTCCTCCTTCCATCCATGGCCAAAAAGTAGGACCCAGACGCGGCGCACATTAGACAATTAGCCCACAGGTGCTGGAGCGCAGTGAGCAGAAATCACCTTGGACACATTCCAAGGGAAACAATCCCCGCGGAAATTCTATTCCTCTAATCATTCCCGTAACCACCCTAATCAGTGTGGAGTTTCCATTTAGGAGAGAGGTTGGGGATGGGGTAGGGGTGGGTGGGAGGGGAGGGGAAGATGGGAGGAAGGATATCTAGTCGGCCTCCCACCCCCTGGGTAACGCTTGCGAGGCAACTACGGAGAAGTCCCTGAGAAAGCGAACTGAATTTATCTCACTCGCCCGCGCAGTTGATCAATAAAAATGGTACATTCCAGAAGCCAATATTCTTTTCGATGGAATGAATGTACCGTACTGCAAACGTACATTATGTACTGATATTTTGAAAGATGTGCGCTTTATACATGAATGTATGGTTAGCAGTATTCTACTTGTGAACCTGAGGTTAAATTGATATTTGTTTCCAAACGTGTACACTACATAGTATGATTCTAGAAGAGTTTAGGACTCCCCAGTATTGAGGTGAAAGCTTTTAAAACAAACGTGTGAGCAGCTTTTGTTTTAAAGGCATTCTGTTCACCATAATATTTATCTCTTAACACCTTCCCACCTCCATTTTTCTCTTTCTACTATGGCACAGAATGGAAAGTCAGTCATTGATTGGTCCGTGTCCTGATTTTACACAGCTTTTAATGTTGGGCCCTATAGAGAGAGGCAGCATCACAACATTCCCCAGTCGTAAGCAACATTTTTTTTCTGCGGCCAGCCAATGCAAATGCATTATGGGGTAGTCTATATACTAACCCTGATTTGATGGCCCACTCCATCACTGAGCGGGTAACACTGGGATACCCAACAGAAGGCCATATCGAGTGTACCCAACACTCAATCCACGCATTCACACAACTCGCTATTTTTACAGAGCTATAATAATATCTGTCAATGAAGAAAAGAAGTTTCGCATTGTTCGGAATTGCGCACGAACGAAATGACGGAACAACGCCCCACAGGAACAACATTTCCCTTGCTGTTCTCACCGCTGGGCACGTTCCTGCACCTTGAGCAGCTCTTCGACCTGGGAAAGCGCTCTTTATAATTTTTTAAAATATTCAATTTCGAAATCTCGTGACTTGCGTCTACTGTGATTCCTACTAAAGATGTTCATTTGTTCTTATTGTAGCGGAGTATTTGACTCCCGTCTCTCGGCCACCAACCTTGAGAACACGGCTCAAGCCGAGCTGTTATTTTCATTTTATCCCTCAAAAGATGGACAATCCCTCAAAAGATGGACATACAAATATTTGCCCTGCAAGGCGGTGAAGCATGGTTTGTAGTAAACCGGGTTGCCGGCTACTAGTGCCACGACACTTCGCTGCAAAGGCGCTGCAACCGACTTGCATAAAATGCCTGCCGACAATGTAGTCCCGCTCACAACCAAAAGCAGAAGACGAATGGTCAGCCGGGGAAAACAAAAATTAATGTCGTGTCGCCTTGTCCTGCATAACCCAATGGCATCCCTAAAGGATTCTGCACAGCAGGAGCCCCCCAATGCCAGTCTAACCAAGAAATTCAAAGTAGACAACTTCTCTCTCAAGCCTCAAACAGTCGCCCCCCTTTCCGCTACATTATATTTATTTCTTTTACCGTTCTTACATAGCATTGTTGTAGCTCAAGAGCTGCTCAAGGCGCTGGCCGAGACAGGATCTAGCTCAGCATGGCCGAGGCTCCAGCTTTCAGCTTTTGGGTGCATGGTCTGACGCCGCCCAGACAGCTGCGGAGCACATGTCCTGGGTGACAGGCCAGGATATGGGGGAGAAGAGGAATAATACTTGCTGAGTTGTAGTTATGTAGCCGGCACCACGTACCAGGTTAAAGAGCTGCTCAGGACATCATCTTCTCAATCAAGACGCCAACTTGCAGGCCCCAAGCGCTCTACCCAGCGCCCCGGAGAGTTTGAGCCACTTTGAAGGCAGCAGGCGTAAGCGGCACGTTGATTTCGGGAAACCTGTCACCTTGCCGTGTTGTGCGGACGCCTCAGTGGCCGGCTTCTTTCAACTGCCGCTGCCCTGACCGGTGGGAAGAGAATCACCGATCAAAGAGTCGTTATAGAAAGTCGGCTTCCGAGTAGAGACAATCTCCCGTTTCCATGAAGATGGCTGGCGAGCGTGAGGGGTGGATGGGGTGGGGAGTAGAGTTGAGGAGAGGATGAGGTGGAAGAGAAACATGGGGAAGATTAAGAAGGTATGTTGGGAAGCGACGATGTGAAATGCATGTAAAATATGAAGGGCCAACCTTTGATGGGAAGGTGAAAAGCGTCAATGCCAGCTAATTAGGGGAAGGACCTCTCCACAAGTGCAGGCGTCTCGTGGGAGTGATGTATGATGCTTGTGTGCCCAGGGTCAACATTCATGTATGGACTTGTATCGATTTCCACAACAGTGTAGCAATACTTTATACCTTATTTCCATAGCCATGCCAATCACCCCTTCATGATTCTTTTTCCCCTTCTGTTAGACAACGCTGCGGGTGCTGATAAACGAGGTACAGCACTATCAAATACGCAGTCTCGAGCGCCTCAGGTCAACTGCCTCGAATCGATCTCCGAGAAAAGTCTAGCAATATTTTACACTTCATTCGACAAGCACACCAATCACTTCTTCATTGTTTGTGCTGCTGAAGGAGCGCTGTGGTTGCTGTGAAAATAAGGCACAGCACTAGGAATCCCCAACATTCATGTAATGGCATGTGCTGATCGCCAGAAGAGTCCAGTAATACTTCATTGCTTTTGCTCCTAGAGAAAATTAAATGTGCTGTGAAAGGAGTTACGTGTAGCCACTAGAAATCCGCAGTCGTGAGAAAGCGCCCCAGGCCATCGTTCATGTATAAGCATGAACTGATCTCTACAAGAGTATAGCAAATACGTTATACTTCATTCGACAAGCACACCAGTCGCCTTTCCAGGACTTTTGCTGATAAAAGCGCGTTGGCAGGTACTACGTAAACGAGGTTACAGCCCGATGCATCTACAATCTGATTCCGCTTACCGTTTAGATAACACCAGAGAATGGACTTCTATGCCAAATGCCTGACCTGCTCGTAACAGTCTGTGAGCAATCTGCTAGGACATGCTGAGAGCGTTGACAGAAAGGTGAATACAACATTCTACATATATTTTCCATGTACGTAACATTGACCAAATACTCATTTTGAGCATTGCTCATCATCATCATCATCATCATCATCATCATCATCATCATCATCATCATCATCATCATCATCATCATCATAAGGTATCGGCCAATTTACATCTGTACCAGCCTCCTACGCCTCATCCTCCTTCTCATAATAATAATAATAATAATAATAATAATAATAATAATAATAATAATCATCATCATCATCATCATCATCATCATCATCATCATCATCATCATCATCATCATCATCATCATCATCAATATTCTTCTTTCGGCCCAGAAAGATTTAAGGAAATGCGTTCAAAGAACAATCCATTATGCCGTCATCGGTAGTAATATGCCCCCTCAACGATGGCTGACTTAACATTACATTGTATACACATGCATTGATCTAAGGAGATAGGAATAACGCTCACTGTTTCTCACTGCTCTTCCAATCAGCAAAGTGTATAAGGCATTGCCGCTAGTCCTAAAGTGCGCGACTTTAAGAAGATTAACTTGTATGGATAACCTAGGAAAATAAAGTTTTAATTTAAAAAAAGTTTTTAATTTAGGAAAATGAAGTTGGAATAAATATTTTCAAACAACAAGGCACGATTCTATTTTCTTTTACGTGCTGAGGCGACAAGACACAGGGGGCTATTCAAAAATGTCAATATTATTTTACTGTTTAAAAATCTCCTGATATCTGCTTTGATTGATTTATTGTTGCTTTAGGTCCAGCGGACTCCTCCGAGCCAAATCAGGACCGGCTGATATCTGCTGAATTTGAACCCTATTCAGTAGGCACAGAAATGCACATTAAATAAAATTGACGGGCAGAAATCACGGTTTCGACATGGGCAAGAAGTCAAGTGTCGAACAGAAATCACGTGACAGGTAGAAATTAAGTGAAGTGCCGAAATCAAGTGACGGGCAAAAGTCAAGTCAAGAGCAGACATCACATGATGAGCAAATATCACGTGAAGGGCAAAAATCAAGTTATTATTATTATTATTGATTTTTATAGCGCACTTATCTCGCCGTACTTGACCAGACTCTAGGCGCTGGCCGATACAGGATCTAACTCAAACCGCCCGAGACACCCACCCGCAGCCTTTGGGCGCATGGTCTGACGCCCGGACAACTGAGCATTATCCTGGCCAGCCAGGGATGGGGGAGAAGGACCTAGTGCATGCTGGGTGTGTTCTTGTCACCGGCACTCACCCGTCTAGGACATGAGCGTCAGGATCTTTAAAGTCCGTTATGATGGAATGTATGCGACACAGACTAGACCTCGGTTTATACTCTCATCCGAAGGAGTAGGAAACGGGAGCAAAGTGTCTTTCCCAGGGACACAACACAATGGCCCGGCCAGGGCTCGAACCCTGGACCTTGAGATCCGCAAGCCAAAGCTCTATCATTAGACCACCGTGCCTCTCAAGTTACGAGCAGAAATCAAGTGACGGTTAGAAATAATCAAGTGACGGGCAGAAATCCTGAGGAACTGGCTTTCCAAGAACGGGGAAGTAAAACGAAAGCCTCGATCCGTGTCCCAATCCAAGGCTCGCCTATATTTACCGACACACATCTCGCTGACTGGCAAAACGAAACTCTATAAATATTCCATTGGAAAGAAACCTCGGCGGCGTTCTAGGCTCTTCATTTCCATTTCTACGAGTTAACGTAAGACCTCAAGACAGATCCCCTAAAGTAAACAAGCCCGCGTGCACGTGCACACAACCACACAAACAGACATAATCATGCATACACACACACACACGTACACACACACCCACACACACATACACACACAAGTATGTAGAACACCAAGACTGGGTTTTATTAAGAATGTAGGAATCGGAAAGTGATTTTGTGACGGTAAAAAAGCATTTTTGTAGAGAAAAGGGTTACGGCAAGGGCTAGGGATAGATCTACAACTAACCCTTAGCCGAACCCTTGTCTAAAACGTTGACCTAGTTCGTCCCCTATAGGCGACGACATAGGTCGAATTCTTTTCAAAATTTCTTGGAAAATTGACTGTATTTTCTCTCCGTCCCGGATAGAGCACTCCTGTGTACTTAAAACACTCTCATGCACTACAACTGCACTCCCATGCACTAAACGAGCACTCCTGTATACTTAGAAAAAAGTGGGTGGCTGGAAAAAAGTGGGTGGCTAATGCAGACACCCATTTTCTGCATAAAAAGCAAGGTCAGTCACCCATTTCAAGGCTTATGTGTACACACAAAGGGACACTCGCACACGTACATCCATAACCAAAGAAAGATGCATACACACGCACGCAGAAGCAGATGTTTGCCTAGGCCTATAGAGAACCACGCGCGTCCTTTATGTTACCAATATCAGTGTTCTTAAGCAGCGCTTTTCCAGCTCAAGACATACTCAAGGCACCGGACATACAGTACTTCATTGGAATTTCAAGATACGGCTATTTACACATAACTGAACCAACCCCAGTAACCCGACAATCAAATGGTGTTAAATTGTGCAATGTGTGTTTATTAGCCAGGAACTGGTTGGTTAATTAAGATCCCTCAAGAACTGACCAACTGACTGACTGGTCTATTCCATTACTGATTGATTCATTTAAAACAGATACCACAACAACAAAAAAAATCATGTCGGACATGGCGAAACATAAGGGGTCCGTTTTGGAACGTTACCGAAAACCGTCGTCATTGCCGCACTCCAAGATTCCTTTCCTATTTCTTGCTGACCTGTCAATTTAAGCCACCACCCTCGCTCAATTCATCCACCCACCCCTTTCTCTCTCTCTCCCTCCCTCTCTCAGTCTCTCTCTCTCCCTCCCTCCCTCTCTCTCTCTCTCTCTCTCTCTCTCTCTCTCTCTCTCTCTCTATGAGTTCTAGTATTAAAATACACTTTAATGCAATGGTTTTATAACTCTCTGTTTCTCCTCCTTCCCCTTCTGGATTATCATCATCATCATCATCATCATCATCATCATCATCATCATCATCATCATCGCCTTCGTCTTCTTCTCCTTCTTCTTCTCCTCCTTCTTCATCTTCTTCTTCTCATCCTCCTCCTCCTCTTTTTCTTTCTTCTTTCTTTTGTTTTGGTTGTTCTCTATCTCGACCTTCTCAGACTTTCACCTCGGGCGGCCTTTTCCTTTACCGCCGTAGCGCAAGAGGTGGGCAGAGTGGGGGTTAAACTCAATTAACCCTTCGCTTGTCGCAACCGATCGCCAATTGTCTGAGACGTCCTCCGTCCTGCTGAGAGCTCTCACGTGCTGTGTATGATGTGACTGCAGGACTCTGTCACGCCATTCTGCTGGCATGCAAGAGGTCTGGAACGATAAAGGTACCGGGGAACCTGTTTATACGGCGCAATAGCAACGTCACGTTATCCAGCGGAACGGTCATTAAAAGTTGAGGCGGATGCTTCTGGACGATTTATGAATGGTAAGATAGGTTATGGTTTGTCCTTGGGACAAGAGTATTAAACGTGGTCTTGACTATGCAATGCCTGCATGCATTCCATCTCACGAGCTTTTGAAGATGCTAACGCTCATGTCCTAGACGCGTGAATGTCAGTTACACAACCACATTCAACAAGCATGTCCTATTCTTCCCCCTTTGGTAGTTCAGAACAGCTTATGGCTCAGTTGACTGGGGTGATACCCGGTGCGTATCACGCAGCACGTTGTCGCCTAGGGCTAGTCTGAGATGTAGCTTGTTGTCGACCGGCGCTGTGAGCAGCTCTTTGAGTTGGTGAAGTGCAAGCGTGGTATAAGAGCCATTCCAATGGACTGTGAACAGATGTGAAGTCTTGTGAAGGTGAAGTACGAGGTTTGGTGACTGACCGGCCATCGCAATCTTGGAAGTGGATATCTACCAGATACTTCGAAATTCTATTGTAGTGACCCTGTCATGCTTCCATTAAATACTGTTCTGGCTCTCTCTCTCTCTCTCTCTCTCTCTCTCTCTCTCTCTCTCTCTCTCTCTCTCTCTCTCTCTCTCTCTCTCTCTCTCTCTCTCTCTCTCTCTCTCTCTCTCATCTTTCCTGAAGCTGTTCAAGTTCTCATCTAGTTTTATTCTTATTATTTCTTATTCTCATTCATTTTCCCTGTTCTTCTTTTCACGTTTTACACCTTTCCTCCTCATCCTTCCATGATCATGATGATGATGATCATTATCATGATAATCATGATAATCATCATCTTCTTCTTCTTCGTCTTTTTTTTTCTTGTTCCTTTTCATCTTTCCTCTCCTTTCGATCAGGTTCATATCTTCACTACTTCTTTTCCTTCGTCTCCTCCATTCTGACTTACTCCTTCAGATGAGGCAGTAAATAATAATATTATTAATAATAATGATAATAATAATAATAATAATAATAATAATAATAATAATAATAATAATAATAATAATAATAATAATAATAATAATAACTATTATTATTATTATTATTATTATTATTATTATTATTATTATTATTATTATTATTATTATACAGATCGCTATTACCGAAATTTGAACAGAAATACATTTTTTTTATTTTTGTTTTTGACTGCATCCAATACCATTATTGAAGGGAGAGAGGAAACCTCAATACCCGAGATTTAAACGAGATCTAAACGAGATCTAAAAGAGATCTAAACGAGATCTAGTCCGCAGTGCATGCATTCTTCCCATCGCACGGACTTTTCAGATCCTGACACTCATGTCCTACAGTGCCACAAACATAAAAATATCCAGCAAAACAACAACAAACCTCCCTCCCTCTTGGTCGTTCACAGTCGCGCAGTTGTCTGAGGGTGTGAAGACGGTGCGCCTCACGCAGCAAGTTAGCGCGAGTTGGGTGGCTTGAGTAAGAAAAAGGCTGGCTCCGCATCGAACATCGCCTCGAGCAGTTATTTGGGCTGGAAAAGCGCACTTTGCAATAATACATTTTGATGTGCATCTCATATACACAAACCCTGCCGACCAACGTCTCCCAGGATTACCCAATGTCATTTCTCCATCATGATCGATAACAAGGAGTCAAAAGATCGGATCACGTAACACGTACAGTGCCTGAAGTATTATGCATACATGATGTATATACATGTAGTAATAGTAGTAGTAGTAGTAGCAGTAGCTGTAGTAGTAGTAGTATTAGTAGCAGTAGTAGTAGTACATTACATTACATGATTATTGCTTTAGGTCCAGCGGACTCTTCCGAGCCAAATCAGGACCGGACAACCCCTGATCTGCATAAAAGATCTGCTGAAACAACCCCACTGGTAAAACTGTAAGCTCTCCACCAGCCAGTCACTTTACAATAAAGACATCCCACGCAGGGTACGCTGAGGCTGTACTCTAATTTATCGAACCCCCGTTTACAAAAACAAAATAGAATACAAACATCATTATAAATTATCAACAAAACACATACATATAAAATGCCTACATTGCTAAATAATAACATCATAGGATGCCCTAGTGACCACCTGGCAGAAAGCATACAATATTCCCAAGATGTTCTAACAGACCTCATTGTGATGATATTCTGGGGAAGATACGTTTATCTTACTAGGGGGTAAGACTTATTGATAGATGGGCGATGAGCTACTACTATCGATCGTTCTTTTACCAGAATTCCGAAAGTTGTGTGAGAGACAGATCACGGTACTGTGGTCACATAAAATTTATATTTGTTCTCGGGAATTTTAGTATCATTTGGCTCAACTTGAGAACCGTTAATTACTAATCAAAAGACTAGATTATTATGTCTCGAGAGAAGAAAACTAATAGCTACACAACAATACAAATAGAATGACACCAGTCGTATGTATGTAATTTCACTTTTTATATATTCAACACAAACTTTGACATTTCTGCATTAACCGGTAAATTAACAATTAATATAGTTCGAAGTGCTGGGAGAGTTCTTTAGCAGGGTTTATTCATCCTGTGCTAACTGTGGTTACGATTTTCACTGTTCGTAGTTTATTAAATGTTCTAGTTTTCTCGAGGGTAAGACTCAGTTCATTTGCGGGTGACTTATCTACGGTGAGTCGGGTCGCCCTTGTAGCTGTGGGGTTCGGACGTGGCCAGGTAGACTCTTGATTGTTCTCCTTTGGTGCCACGGGAGCGACGGTAAGGCGTTCGTCTCCACAAACCTTTATGATCCCAGGACCGACTTGTAGACTCTGGGACTCGTGAAATCGTCTTTTACGTCTCTAGCACTCTCTAGATGAGATGGAGATAGACGGACACTGCAGTTTGTTCCTTTGGTCGACCCTCACAGCTTGGCAGTTCTTTTGCGACTGACTAGCTGATTTTTGGTCCCCAAGGGGATGCAAGAGTTCCTAGGAGTCTTCTGACCAATCGTTTAGTTCTCGTTTTCTTTAATCTCGCATATACGAGATTAATCGTTTTGTTATGCATATTTTCTCCCCCTTGTTCTAGTCACTGGACGCGCATAATTATATTTGAAGTGGAATGTCAGAAGTAGAGTGGGGAAAGGATGCAATAACGATTACGCGGGACCTAGGCTATTTAGTGTCTTAGTGACTCTGGTCACCGTTGACGTTATGGTCAGTTTAGTCTTAAGTATGCTATTTAACATTCTTGGTCGCTCCGGCTGTTAGATGGTATCTTGATCGGTTGGTGGTGTGACTGTCTCAAGAAAGTTTAATTTGCCATGTGTGGGCTGCTTTTTAGATAACTGTTGTATTAACGTCCAGTTTCGTTCGATGGTATCTATTTTGCGCTAAGCTAATTTCCTACATTTTGTCGTCAATATTTCTGCTGTTACACTCATACACAAATAAGGAGTCTTGTCCCGGAAGAGTTTTCAAGAAAAAATGTAGGTTACTAGTCTAGCGAAGAAGATAGTATAGCAGATTGATAGAACAGAGCAGGAATTAGAAAGAGCAAATGAGAGAGACAGCGACAGTGGGAATTTAAAGCACTAAATTTCCAAAAGGTGGGGATACTATTTATACTGAAACCCCAGGCACCCCAACGGGGGTAGTAGTAGTAGTAGTAGTAGTAGTAGTAGTAGTAGTAGTAGTAGTAGTAGTTGTTGTTGTTGTTGTTGTTGTTGTTGTTGTACTATTAAACTTAGCAACATATTATTTGTTAAATAACAACAGAATAATTAAAACAAACTTCGCAACGCATTATACCCAAAATAACAAAAGAAAACTTCTAACTTAGCAACAGATTATATCCAAGGACACCACTAGCCTGCAGTCCGGTGTGTGGGTGTGGGTGTGGGTGGGTGTGTGTGTGTGTGGATGTGCGTGTGTGTGTGTGGGTGGGTGGGTTCTTAATCATATGTTTTCTTCAATAAGGTCTAACCCCGAGACGATAATGTCTGCATTAATTTTTAATCTACTTAATAACTGTGTAAATACTACTACTTTGCAGATAGCAAGCCACACAGCAGACCTCGAAGGAAGTTAAACAATGGAAAAGATCAGTGTCAGTGACGGGGGAGAAGCCACGAGGGAGTGTCTGTGCGGCAGGTATCGAGATTCTGGAACTAATGCCTCACAAATCGATAACCCTACTGCCGTGCGATGACAAAAACAGGGTAAGTCCTATTTTAACACATACAATAATGAGAGTTCCTGGTTTCCTTAAAACAAAAGAGTTTTTAAACCTCACGCACACACAACGTAAGATACGATGCTGACAGAACAAACCCGACATGTTTTCCGTAATGTTGTCACTCTGAACGCTTGCAGTTTCTATTTATGTTCCATGTTATTTCTGGTCACCGAGGGTTCCCTCTAGGTACTCCAGTTCCCCCTCCTTTCAATAAAGGTACTGAATGCACTCTCTCTCTCTCTCTCTCTCTCTCTCTCTCTCTCTTCCAAAAATAAATATTATATTTTCTTCCCGTCTTCTAAGAACGACTTGCCTTTTCACCAAAATGTCTGAGTGATGATTGTGTGTTTGTTGTGTATTTAGGAGTATGTTGAACATATGAGCGAGTATGTTGGTTACAGATCGCCGTGCTTTGAGTTTTGAATTATAAGACGCGCACAGCATCCAGTGAACTATTGTTTTGGGCTTTGGCCGTTCGGCGTCCGTGCGTCTGTCACTTTTCTCTGAAACTCATGGATGGATTTCTTTCGTGTGTTCAGAGATTGCCAGATCAAGACAAGTAGGCTTACGTCATCAAAGATTGCCAGATCAGGATAAGTACGTCATCAAAGCACAGACAACGTGTGTTACTCAGAGTCATCCTCGATTTCAGTCCGCCTTACGAAGTCGGGCGTTCTTAATTTGCGAGATCTGGACAAGTACGCCATCAAAGACAAAGACAAAGAGATGCGGAATGTCAACTTCGTCAACCTCTAGCTTGACTGGACTTAAGTTACTTGCTTTTGCCAGCACACCGCAACGTACAGATCGTTTACCAACATTCCAGTACCAGAAGAGCTACCGCGGATAACATAACAACGGAGAGAGAGAGGGAGAGAGAGAGAGGGAGGGAGAGAGAGAAAAATAGATTCAGATTCAGACATCTTATTGATAACAAGGATTTAGATTTTAATCTTAAAATCAATCGTTCCTCCTATAATTTACACTCACATTGTCATTCTCCGATATTGAGCCATTCATACCAACGACAAAACAAATCATTAATTACACGACACAAACAAATACATATAATAAGTATCTTGCAGCATACAAAATTATATATATATAAATATTATATGACACTCAATATTGGTGTTACAAATACACCATATAATAGACAACCAAATGTGTATCAAATGATCAGGTGTTACAAGAGTGAGAGTGAGAGAGAGGGAGACAGAGACAGATAGACAACACAGACAGACAGACAGACAGACAAGGAGACAGACCGACAGACAGAGACAGAGACAGAGAGACAGAGAGACAGAGAGAGAGAGAGAGAGAGAGAGAGAGAGAGAGAGAGAGAGAGAGAGAGAGAGAGAGAGAGAGAGAGAGAGAGAGAGAGAGAGAGAGAGAAGGGAAAGAAAGCGCGCAAAAACGAGAAGGGGAGATTCTAGACAGAGAACGGTGAACAAAACGAGAGACAGAGAGAGAGAGAGAGGCAGACAAAGAGAGACAGAGAGAAATAAAACTTACAGAAAAAAAAAAAAAAAAAAAAAAAAAAAAAAAAATAAAAGATAACAGTTTACTTTAAAATTGCGCATGCAGGTTCTTGTGCAGTCAAGTAAACGCTACCTAATGGAAAAAAAAACCAGTTGGAAAGAATGTTGTCACGCTTAAAGCGCGGCTGGAATTATTGAACATAGCTAAAAACTGAAAAAACACGAAAAATGGCATACAATGTAAAAAAATGCATTCCAATATTTGTACACAAAAAAAAAAAAAAAAAAAAACATACAATCAAAAAAAAAAAACTTACCAACATAAAAACCCAAAAAAAAAAATCAAAACTACTCAAAAAAAAAAAACCCCAATCACCAAAATCCTATAAAAAAAATCTAAAAAAAAAAAAAAATCAAAAAATAAAAACCTAAAAAAAAAATTACCCTATATAACAAATCCATTAAAAAAAAAATAATTACCCAAACCATAAAAAAAAACCCCCAAAAAAAAAAAATCTACCTCCCAAATAAAAATCCATTCAACCCACCCATAAAACCCAACCAAAATTCAATAATCTACCCCCCAATCCATTCCAAATCTACCCAAATCCATAATTAAATCATTCCATAATTACCACCCCAATCCATCATAATTACCCACCCCAATCACTCCATAATCTACCCACCCAATCCATTCATAATCTACCCACCCCAATCCACTCATAAAAAACTCATAATCTACCATCCAAACATATTCTTTAGAAGTAGAAAAATCTCTCTCTCTCTCTTCTCTCTCTCTCTCTCGCTCTTCCTAAGAGTAAGAATAATACAATCACAGTTTACGATTTGGCAGGAAACAAAACATCAACAAATAAATATTAAAACGCGGTCTGGACATTCAATACTGAACAACAACAAAACAAACCAGGCTATCGTCACTCCTCTTTTCTTCCCTTCCAAACACACCCACCCACCCCCTTCCTCCCTCCCTCCCACATCTGCTCCTCCTGCACCACCACACCACCACCAAACATTTTATTATTATCATTTCCTTTTTTTTTCTTTTTTTTTTCTTTTTACCAAATGCACGTTTCTGTCATCAATTATTGGTCAGCCAGCTGCTAATTTTCCTCAGACTGACATTTTCGCAATCACTCGACCGTTTAAAAAAGAAAAAAAAGCCAGTCCTATTAGCTCTATTTTTGCTGCAGCAAGCTAGAACCCACTGACATTTTCCAAACAGCCTTGAACGGTTTCTGAATAACACGACGCAAATAATACTGAAGATATAAAATTGGACACGCTGTTCTATAAAGGGCTTGAGTTCTCCAAGGTTCCAAAGAGTAGCGTGAAGCGCCTACTGTAAAGTGGAGCTTCAAGTCAAGTCAATAATTTCTCTCTTTCTTTCTTTTTTTCCTTTCTTTTTTTTTGAACCACAATGGACAATCCATACAGCACATGACATTTCCTAAAAAAAAATAATAAAGGATTTTTTTTGTGAAAGAAATAAGCCTAATAAAATACATGAAATAACACAAAAAAATAACAAAAACTACATTTCTCCAACAGTTATGCATTATACGTTTAACTATCATATCTGCACGCGCGCCCGCACACACGCTCACACACTCTCTCTCTCACACTATCACTATCACGCACAAACCCGTTTGCGAAGGGACAGAGCCCTCGTCACTGGACAAACTCGAACTCTTGACGACGACGACGACGGCGACGACGACAACGAAGAAGAAGAAGAAGAAGAAGAAGAAGAAGAAGAAGAAGAAGAAGAAGAAGAAGAAGAAGAAGAAGAAGAAGAAGAAGAAGAAGAAGAAGAAGACACTTCTTTACCTCAGTTCACGCTGAGCATAAAGTCATAAATCAGACCAAAGGCATTGGCTATATAAATCCTAAAGCATTACAACATTTGTAACTGAAAAAGTAACTGAATGATACGAAAAGATCACATAGAACATAAGAGAGAGAGTAATCGGAAGTTGAAGAAAGTTTCGCACTAATTTCATAAAATAGAGCGCGACTTCATCTGTACCGTAAACATTTCGTAAAAAGCGACGAAAACGAGTTTAAAAGTTAATGTCAGCCGCCCTTTCAAGAAGAAAGTTTCGAACTAGTGACGAAGCTAGACCAGCGAAAAGCCCTCCTTTTTTTCCCATCCAAATCAGAGAGAAAGTTGTGTATCGATGACGAAAGTAGACCAGTGCACAGCGGCTTTTTCCCATTCAAAGAGAAAGTTTCGTAATATTACTTGATATTTTGATTTGCATTTCTGCTGTTCCTGGTCTCCATGCTGCACAGCGTCTGAGGCTCAAAACTTAGAAACAGGCCTAGTAAGTATGGACGAACTTACAGGTTACAACAGGCCATAGCTTTCGCTTTCAATAAAGGCATTTAAATGCTGTGCGCCGCCCATGATGAATGTAGACAAGATTAAACTTGACTTTTTTTTTTAAATAAAAAAAAGAAATAATATAAAAAGAAAGAAAGAAAGAAAGAAAGAAAGAAAGAAAGAAAGAAAGAAAGAAAGAAAGAAAGAAAGAAAGAAAGAAAGAAAGAAAGAACATTGATAAATAAATAACAAAAGATAAGCTAAAACAAAAATGAGGTATTTCTTCATATCAGCTGGAATGTCGACAGATTATTTTTTTCATTTTTGTTATTATTGCAGGAAAACAAGAAAATACATTATGAGCATGTGATTTGTTTCGGAGATCCTCCTCTTCTTCTTCCTCCTCCTCCTCCTCCTCCTCCTCATCATCATCATCATCATCATCGCGTTTGTCGTCATCATTCATTAGCATCATCGTCATCCTTAGAATCAACATCGTCCTCTTTATTTGTTTGCGATATTTTTGCCAAATATTTTAGTAGTTGGTGTGTGTGTGTGTGTGGGTGTGTGTGTGGGTGTAGGTGTATGTGTGGGTGTGGGTGTATGTGTGTGTGTGTGTGTGTGTGTTTGCGTATTGACGTCCATAAGGCAAATGAAGGCTCTTTTCTGCAATAACATCATTAATATTATCATTATCATCATCATGATCTGCTTCATTAAAGTCTGCCATGCTGAGTAGCAAGGCGTTGGCCAAGCCTTCGTAGATACTCAGTATGTAGTGAGCAGAGTGTTACCGCGATAACTCCTAAGGTCTTCTATACTCGGTACGATGTAATTCCGCACTTCATCTTACCAGTTAATTGCTCCTTTTAAATCTAATCTTCTGGCAACAGCCCATCCATCATGTCTACCTAGGGTCGATATTATTAAGCGCCAAAATGCCTATTTCCTATTCTGCCTATGTAGTGATGCATTAGACACATTGTCGTGTGCATGGCATTGTGACATAAAATTCCTGCGCACTACAACTCATCATTATTATCATCATCATCAACATCAGCAGCAGCAGACAGGGGCGGATCAGTTAGTTTTTTTTTGGGGGGGGTTTCCAAAATTCGTATAAAAAAATAAATAAATAAATAAAATAAATAAAATAAATAAAATAAATATATATATATATATATATATATATATATATATATATATATATATATATATATATATATATATATTTCCTTATATATATATATATATATATATATATATATATATATATATATATATATATATATATATATATATATATATATATATATATATATATATATATATATATATATATATATATATAATTTATTTTATGTTTATTTTTATTTTTATTTTTATAATTGTATTCTCTCTCTCTCTCTCTTTCTCTCCTTCTTCTTCTTTTCCTTTTTTTTTTGGGGGGGGCTGGGGGGGGGTGTTTCCGGAAACCCCGGAAACCCCCCCCTCGTCCGCCCCTGGCAGAAGCATCACTTACCTGCAAGTCCTCTGCCTTCTTTTTACGACTGGGTTCTTTAACATTGTCTGATGTAACATGTGTGGCAGCAGCGATACAAAGAAATCGTCATGTTAAGCTAGATTAGTATGAATCTACCTGTGTCACGTTTACATTTAGATAACAATACATGTTCTGCTGTATCTCAGCCAAAACTATGATTGCATTATGAGAGTATCCTTTTCATGCGGCGGTGCAAAAAATTATTATATTTTTGCGGCAAACGCAAATTGGTAGATTCGACGGAAGTAGGCCGAACTGGATAGCCCTGTTCAATAATGCTGTACCCAGTCCCTCGCTTGCGTTATGCATTGTTGCCTCACATGTCCTATTATGGGGCTAGCCTTGTGATACAAGAGATCGTCTTCTAAAATTGAATCTCCTGATGTGAAATCCTGTACCTGCTCCCATTTTGGGATCATTAATATATCGCCTTGTGGATGGAACAAGAAGCACAAAAAATTGTCTTGTCAAATAAGAGCTAGTCCGAGTTTAACCTCTTCAACCCCCATACGCCCCAACAACCCACGCGCGCAATCAGCACTCCCCCTCTCCCCCCCCCCACACAGACATACAGACATACAACCAACACCGTTTACTTTAGCAACTAAACCCTCCTATAGCCGATCAAGATACCTTTGGCGGGTTTTTTTTATTACACACACACACACACACACACACACACACACACACACACACACACACCCAAGTATGTAGAACACCAAGACTGGGTTTTTTCTAAGAATGTAAGAATCGGAAAGTGATTTTTTTGACGGCGGAAAGAATGCAAATTTCTTCTCAAAAGATGACCTAGATCGTCTTCTAAAGGCGACGAAATAGGTCGAACTTTCTTGCAAATTTTCCCGACTGGATTTTCTCCGTCCCGGATAGAGCACTCCTGTGTACTTAAAACACTCTCATGCACTACAACTGCACTCCCATGCACTAAAAGAGCACTCCCGCGCACTTAGAAAACAGTGGGTGGCTGGAAAAAAGTGGGGTCCAAGCAAATAAACCCATTTGTTACTACGAAAGACAAGGTCTGCTACCCATTTGTGCGTTTATTCACGTGCATAAACACACAGACACACACGCTCGTACGCGCACATACACCCTCATCATCACTACCATTGAATCAGAACCGGAATATTTTTTTGTTCTAACAAACAGCAAGGAACTGAACTAATGTCAAGCGACACAAAGAACAAATATGTTGTGTATAGGTTCAATTGTGGTGAGCAAGAGCGTCAAGTTGTGATGAACTAAGCACTTTACAAACCCTTCACCAAAACACCCGTGGCGTTATATATTGTTATGCAATTATTACTGTAGTCCCAATAGTGTATATTTAATTAATTTATTCACAAAAGAAATGTGTTTTTATGATGGCATATATATATGATACAGGCGTATTGGAGGTTTGTGGCGGTGGGGTGGGGGTGGAGTAAAAAGAACAAAAAAAAGAACGAATTTCTCAAATTAATATGTTGCTGTAAGTTTGTGGATTCTTGCCCATGCTCTTGTCTACTTGCATGCATCACAAATGATAGAATTTTATAGTTTGGTGTTAAATCCCTCTTCCCCTTTCATTTCATTTTGTTATAAGGTTTCTTAATTGTGATTTGATTGCTATTGTTGTTGTTATTAATTACTGTCTGATATCACCGGAATATGGGAATAGACAATAAATGAAATATTGAATTGAATGCAACACAAATGGTTGTGCACAATTTCTTTATAGTAATAAAGGTTTGCTAAATGAACTGAATTGTAGTTTTAACCCCCAACACTTCCAACCTATCAGCGAGCTTCATTCGCCTGTAAGCCTTTTCACCTGTCAACACCTTAGCCCACTGAAGGCCAGGTTTCGTCTTCTCTCATCATCAGCAATAAGCTCTATCAGCCAGTGACTCGTGGAGGATTGTCCATCCATTGCAGGCGCTGTCTGACCAGCTGCAGCACCATCTGTTCAAAATGTTGAAGTCAATTCAATAGATTTGTGTGATCTCTTACAAGGAATAATGACAGGCGTTAAACGTTGCTCGAATAAAGAAAATACATTGAGACTTGAAAAAAAACACCACATAAGAAATAAAATGTTTAAAAAAATCATGCACACACAACACTCTTCAAACCTAAGTCGCTTGCATCTCTTACAAACATTTAATTTAACTAACATTATTTAACATAAAAGTGCTTCACATCACATCACATCACATCACGTCACGTCACGTCACATCACGTCACGTCACATCACATCACCTCACGTCACATCACGTCACATCACGTCACGTCACGTCACGTCACGTCACGTCACGTCACATCCCATCCCATCACGTCACATCACATCACATCACGTCACATCACATCACGTCATACAGCATGAAAGAAGAGATGACATAGCGTTGAACTGAATGGTTCTTATCATACTGCATCACCAGCTCAAAGAGCTGCTCAAGAGAGACAACTACAAAGACGGCAACGCTATAAAAGGCCCCAATTCTAAGGCTTCGTTTACTATTGGCCAAAACTGGTTTATCCTAACACTGGCATTATTTTACATTCCACGATGCTAAAGTGGACTTTCCTTACTCAAACCCTCCACTACAGTTTGAATTTTCCCTGTTTCTAATGGTACAGCCCTATGACCTTTGACCCTAATTCTGACTGAACCAGGCGGCTTGAAGAGTCCGTCTTTGGTGTCTGGAGTAGGGTAGGATCACCCTAAAACGAAAACCCTTACGAGCAATTGTTTTTACGGATTCTGTCTAGTCTCTTATCAGCTTTGGTAGGGGTTGCTTTTAACTCCGGATTGTTGGGTGGCTAGCCAACGGCTGTTGCTATTATTAGGCACACAAACTACGGAGTTTATTCATTAAAACAATAATTATACTTTCCAAAGTTATTTTTGTGGTCATTTTTTTATCAGTGGGGCAATACTCATTGTGAATGTTAACAGGATCTTTTTAGGGTGGGGGGCGAGGGGGCAAGGTTGGTCAAAGCAGAGGTGAAACATGTCAAGGGAGGTAATAAAAGTTTGAGGGCAGTTGTCTCGCCAAGACAAAGTGGGATCGGAATTTAAAGACAGCTTCTTGGCAGAAGACAGGGAGAAGTCGAACAATTCTCAACGTGTTCGCCTTTACTTCCCCCAATTCAAAGGCTTTGTTGACGTTTGGGAGGGGGGGGGGGGAAATAACAACAACAATAATAATAATAATAATAATAATAATAATAATTATTATTATTATTATTATTATTAGTATTATTATTATTATTATTATGATTATTATTATTATGATTATTATTATTATGAATATGATTATGATGATTATGATTATGATTAGTAGTAGTAGTAGTAGTAGTAGTAGTAGTAGTAGTAGTAGTAGTAGTAGTAGTAGTAGCAGTAGTAGTAGTAGTAGTAGTAGTAGTAGTAGTATACATCAAGCAAACACGCGCTTTTTTTCAACTGAACACAAAGAGCGGCGATCTAAAAAGATCGTTATTACCAAAGTCCAGATAGAAATCATTTTGTTACTTTTTGAAAATGTTTGATTTACTGCGTCCAATATCATTATTGATTAGAGGGAGAAAACCGGAGTACTCGGAGGAAACCCTCGGTGTTCTGAAAAGTCACGTAAGTTCGTCCCACCCGAGGTTCTATCAAACGCGGAAAGCGTCAAAAGATCGCGAAATTGCACGCCAAAATGCACACGCAATTGCACGCCCATCTCGTAGCTGATTGGGCAGAACTTACACGCCAAACTGCGCAAGCGCAGCTGAGCGCCCAACAGCAGGCCGGATGTTCATGAAAAAGAATTTTTTTTTAAATAAAGCAGAAAAAACTTTTTTTTTTAAACCGCGTGTTGTTATTGTAGGCTTTGCACTGGGGCCATACTGAAGATCGTTGTACGCGCCATGAAAAATAATTCTCATATTATTTACAGGCAAACCAGAGTAACTTATTATAACATTTAATTGGCAGGGCGATTGGGATGAGTTGGAGGGAGGAGAGAGGGTATCGAGGGTTACATTGTAAAGTAGTTGTACATTTAGATTACCTTACTTTGGTACATAGAACGTATTTCCGGACATTTCCCATTCCTAGTTTTAATGTGACTCGTAGATAAATGGGTATGAAATTGCGCTTGCGCAGTTTGTCGTGTCAGTTTTCCTCCAAACAGCTACTAGATGGGCGTACACTTGCGTGTGCATTTTGCGAGCAATTTGTACGCGCATTTGACGCTTTTTTTTCGCGTTCCATAGTGTTTGAACCCGCGACCTTCGACCTTTGAAACCAACTATGACATCCACAGCACTCACTACTGTGTCGCAAGTTAAGCATCGTCCAGTGCGGTAAGCACTTAGATGGGTGACCGCAAAACGTGAAGCGACAAATAACAACGCCCCCAGTTGACTCAACTGCGACTGAGTACCTACTCTCTTAAGGGTTGGGAAGGTAAAGCAGCGAGGGAGAGAGATGAGCATCACCCTCGTTACGCTGGCCCAAGATAAGTGTGATCTCAAACATCACGCTCCCCTACGGCCACAGGCTATGGGACTACTTTTTTTTACCTTTTTTTACAATTCGTTTCGCCTAAAATTCACAGTTGTTGCACACACACACCCCACCCCTCCCAAAATTTTTTTTTTAAAATCCTGTTTTAGGTAACATACGGAAAAAAGGGTCGGTAAGTAGGCTTTTTTTTCTAAACCTTTTTCACCTTGGGTGCGATTTTTTTTTCTTTTGGGAGGGGGAGGGAAGTGTTTACATTTTTTTAAGATGGTGCCCACAAAAGGTTTAGGGTCGGGACAAAACATGAGGGTCGGTCGGGATACCATAAACAGACATATTTGTTTGCCCTTACACGACCGATCGTGGTTCAAACCAACCGTTACAGTTTGAAATTTCCATTTCTCTTCTGACAAGGAGTCATTTCCCCTGTTTAACGGTACACCGACACGCTTTGCGATCTACCAGATGAAAACAAACAGATGAACGTAAATATAGCTACTGCAGCCGATGGGAGAAAACGTGCACTGATATGTTGGCAAAGCCAAGTATTGAGTGATTGCCAAGCTGTTGTCCCTGCATTTGAGATTTCTGTGTGTGTGTGTGTGTGTGTGTGTGTGTGTGTGTGTGCGTGTGTGTATATATATCCCTTATCCCTGAAACTGCAAAGCCGTTGTTCCTGCCAGTCAAATTGCAATTAAGGGTTTTAAAAAAAAGCTATGTTGCCATACCGGCTGTAAGTTTCGTATTTCTATTGACAGTGTTCTTGTGGGCTGCTTTATTCATGCAAGCGATGTAACTTATCTATCTATCTATCTATCTATCTATCTATCTATCTATCTATCTATCTATCTATCTGTCTGTCTGTCTGTCTGTCTGTCTGTCTGTCTGTCTGTCTGTCTGTCTGTCTGTCTGTCTGTCTGTCTGTCTGTCTGTCTGTCTGTCTGTCTGTCTGTCGGTCGGTCGGTCGGTCGGTCGGTCGGTCGGTCGGTCGGTCGGTCGGTCGGTCGGTCGGTCGGTCGGTCGGTCGGTCGGTCGGTCGGTCGGTCGGTCGGTCGGTCGGTCGGTCGGTCGGTCGGTCGGTCGGTCGGTCGGTCGGTCGGTCGGTCGGTCGGTCGGTCGGTCGGTCGGTCGGTCGGTCGGTCGGTCGGTCGGTCGGTCGGTCGGTCGGTCGGTCGGTCGGTCGGTCGGTCGGTCGGTCGGTCGGTCGGTCGGTCGGTCGGTCGGTCGGTCGGTCGGTCGGTCGGTCGGTCGGTCGGTCGGTCGGTCGGTCGGTCGGTCGGTCGGTCGATCGATCGATCGATCGATCGATCGATCGATCGATCGATCGATCGATCGATCGATCGATCGATAGATAGATAGATAGATAGATAGATAGATAGATAGATAGATAGATAGATAGATAGATAGATAGATAGATAGATAGATAGATTTGTTTGTGTTGTACTTGCTTTGCAGGGCTGCAGACTATTATGCTTTTACACGGCGACCTGAATGGGCTGTAAGTAAATCCTGTCATGGATAGTACAGATCTGTGAAACTGAGTTCAAATGAATTGAATTGAATGGGATTCGATTGAACTGAATTGAAGTACTGTTAATAAATAACATCTTAACCTTGCGAGTACAAAAAGCTGATTTCATACCCTCATCAAGCTGATAGGGTGGCTGATTTAAAAAATACTGTTTATTCCAACTATGTATTGCCATCAACAAGTATTACGAGCAGCACATTGTGTCTTGGCAAAACAGGATGAAACAATCTTTAAAATACAAAAAGATTTTTCTTTAATATGACCCAAGGTTGTGTCCTTTTTGAAACTGTGTGTGGATTTGTTAATAAAGAGACAAAGTTCCAAAGTTCTGACACGCCTGTGTTAACGCTACAAACGTTCGTGTCATAAAAAAAGGTTTCCAAGTAAAACAACATGGACATGTATAGATTTTTGCTCGTACCTTTTAGACTATAATTATAGTGGAAGATGATGTCTACTTCAAAGTTTTAGACTATAATTATAGTGGAAGATGATGTCTACTTCAAAGTTTTAGACTATAATTAAAGTGGAAGATGATGTCTACTTCAAAGTTTTAGACTATAATTATAGTGGAGGATAGTTTTAGATACACGATGGTTAGAGTGTTCTTTGACAAAAGGAAAATTGACAAATAGTAGCATCACAAGAAATATCAACAAGTGTTAACCAAGTAATTAAAATGAAAAACGTTTTAAGGGTCTGCATTATTGTTTGGTTGGTTTGGTTGTTGTTTTTTTATAGGAAAGAAATCCGGTGATGAAAAAGGCTGTTTGGATAGAGGCCAATGTCAGCAGAAATTGCAAAAAGCACAAATTGGACAAACGCAATTGGGGTTCTAGATTGAAGATTCAAACTAACTTTATTATCTCAAATATGAGAAAGGAAGAAAAGTTAATTAATTACTTACTTTAAGATGAACAGACTATGACCATGCATGGTACTTTCACAAGCAAACCAAACTGAACAGAATGCCTTAAGGGCAGTACAAGAAGACGCTGAACAGAACGCCTTAAGGGCAGTACAAGAAGACGCTGAACAGAACGCCTTAAGGGCAGTACAAGAAGACGCAGAACAGGACAAACGCAATTGGGGTTCTAGATTGAAGATTCAAACTAACTTTATTATCTCAAATATGAGAAAGGAAGAAAAGTTAATTAATTATTTACTTTAAGATGAACGGACTATGACCATGCATGGTACTTTCACAAGCAAACCAAACTGAACAGAACGCCTTAAGGGCAGTACAAGAAGACGCTGAACAGAACGCCTTAAGGGCAGTACAAGAAGACGCTGAACAGAACGCCTTAAGGGCAGTACAAGAAGACGCTGAACAGAACGCCTTAAGGGCAGTACAAGAAGACGCAGAACAGGACGCCTTAAAGGCAGTACAAGAAGACGCTGAACAGGACGCCTTAAGGGCAGTACATTGAACAGGACGCCTTAAGGGCAGTACAAGAAGACGCTGAACAGGACGCCTTAAGGGCAGTACAAGAAGACGCTGAACAGAACGCCTTAAGGGCAGTACAAGAAGATACTGAACAGGACGCCCTAAGGGCAGTACAAGAAGACGCTGAACAGGACGCCCTAAGGGCAGTACAAGAAGACGCTGAACAGGACGCCCTAAGGGCAGTATAAGAAGACGCTGAACAGAACGCCTTAAGGGCAGAACAAGAAGACGCTGAACAGGACGCCTTAAGGGCAGTGCAAGAAGACGCTGAACAGGACGCCCTAAGGGCAGAACAAGAAGACGCTGAACAGAACGCCTTAAGGGCAGTACAAGAAGACCCTGAACAGGACGCCTTAAGGGCAGTACAAGAAGACGCTGAACAGAACGCCTTAAGGGCAGTACAAGAAGACGCTGAACAGAACGCCTTAAGGGCAGTACAAGAAGACGACAAAGCGGAAAAGCAAGAGGAGGAGGAAAGGGAGGAGGGAGGAGAGAGGGGACGAGGGTGAGAGGAGGACTGAGTTAAGTTTTCTGACGGGTGGAAACAAGACATTCCATCCGCTCACCATTCAATTCAATCAATGGACTTGTAAACAATCAGATATGCCAGTTTTACGGAGAGATACAAAAACAAATCCCCGTGCCCACTGAATTTAATATCGTCCACCAGTCTTGAACATCCCGTTCCTTTAGGCAATAATCACTTACTTGATTAAGGAAAATGGAACATATTTGTGATTGGGGAGGGTGATGGGTAGCAGATCACTGTGATTGGGGAGGGTGATTGGTAGCAGATCATTGTGATTGGGGAGGGTGATGGGTAGCAGATCATTGTGATTGGGGAGGGTGATGGGTAGCAGATCATTGTGATTGGGGAGGGTGATGGGTAGCAGATCATTGTGATTGTGGAGCGTGATGGGTAGCAGATCATTGTGATTGTGGAGGGTGATGGGTATCAGATCATTGTGATTGTGGAGGGTGATGGGTAGCAGATCATTGTGATTGTGGAGGGTGATGGGTAGCAGATCATTGAATTGTTCCTCTAGCGCTAGTGGAGGTAGACCTTGCCTTGAGCAGCTCCAGCGCGCTATATTAAAACGACTAATTTTTGTAAGCGCTCAAAGAGCTGCTTAAGGCAGACAGTACCTCACAGAAGGAGGGTGAGAGAAATCAACCAATCATTGAAACAACAAAGCATCCAATTAGAACGAACAATGTTACTACCCCATCAACGCTAAAGCTGACCAGTCCAGTCCGAAGACCACAACAGCACGACAGTCGATACTGTGCGAAAGGGGCCATCAACACTTTTGACACGACCAGACATTCATACATAATTCACTGTCTGTAGCTTAACAAAACATGACTTTGGCTCGGAAGAGTCCGCTGGACCTAAAGCAACAATTATGTAACAAAACATGAATTCCGACTGGTCGATTCTGAATGGAAGCAAAACACGAAGAAGAACTTCACACCTCCTTTCATCGTCGTCATCATCATCATAGTCATCATCATTATCATCATCATTTAGTTTTTCTTGTTCTAGTTCTTCTAGTTGTTGTTCTTCTTCTATACAAGCTGTCGTTTCAAATTAGGCTGACGAACAGAACACTCCATCTTATTTAATCGTTCTTATATAGCGCTTTTCCAGCTCAAGAGCTGCTCAAGGCGCTGGCCGATACAGGATCTAACTCAAGCCGCCCGAGACGCCCACCCGCAGCCTTTGGGCGCATGGTCTGACGCACGGACAACTGAGCACAATCCTGGGCAGCCAGGGATGGGGGAGAAGGACCTAGGTGCATGCTGGGTGTTTTCTTGTCACCGGCACTCACCCGTCTAGGACATGAGCGTCAGGATCTTTAAAGTCCGTTATGATGGAATGTATGCGACACAGACTAGACCTCGGTTTATACTCTCATCCACACCCCTCTCTCACCCACCCACTAACACATCCCTCTCTCTCTCTCTCTCTCTCTCTCTCTCTCTCTCTCTCTCTCTCTCTCTCTCTCTCTGGCCCCAACTCCATCCCCTCTACTCATTCATGTTATATTTCATCTTTGTACTGTAGCCGTGCTGGCTACGAGTATTTCTGATCATACGATATATGTAGTCCTAACTCTGTTCTCTTTTATGTTTAAACTAACTGTATGCAATAAATTGAGATATACTTTTCAGACCCCCTAAAGCATATAACCGTTAGACGCAGCATTAAATTCTCTATTAGAATATATAAACTTTATTTGTGATTTATGTAGCAATTTTGAATTAGGGCGCGATGTTTAGGATAGCGCGATGCATATCACGTTGATAAAGACACCGCACTGTTGTATGCTCAGCTGCCGCTGAGGCTGGTTTGGCGGGTTGTAACGGATCTTCCCGCTCGCCTACAACACATGATAAGATTATAAATTGTGAATGATGCTAGTGTAGCAAAGATTCTCCACTGTAACATCTTAGTGTGATATTTTCCGATGTCTTAGTTCATTCTCTAATAGTAAATACTTAAATTATATTTTAGTTTCATAGGGACATACACATCGAAAGGGAAACAGTGAAAAGCTGTCAGAAGGCTCTAGATGTAATTGTTGTTGTGTTAGGTGTTTTCTAGTTTAGTTCGCCATTGTCGGAACCCATAATAGTAACCATGCCATATTGTATATCATTGGAAAGAGGAGACGTTGTTCTTTCTTTGTCATTACTATTATTATTTATAATTGTATTAAATTAAAGAGTCATTATGAGTTTAGAGTCGTGACATTCTTAGGAGCAGCAGCCAACTCCCTCTTAAATTGCATATTATTTTTATTTCGTAGCAGATAGGTCCGACATTGTTATAACAGTAGAAAGGTTGTATTTTTGCGTTTCCGTCAATATATAATTTTTATAGTATTCTTTTGCGTTTCAAGCCTTATGCATCAAATTAAGATTAGCCACCAACACAAACTTAGCCAGCGAGCCTAGATTTTGGGGCGGGCGGGGCATGCGTAAGCAGCACTGTCGCTGCGGCTGGCGGTCCTAAATAAAAGCAGAACACACAACTCGGCAAGGGGGTGGGAGTCCTTTATATGCTCTATGTGTCCAGGGACTTTAATCTAACTGAACGAACGAACGAACGAACGGCAAGGGGGAGAGCACAGGGCACAACGCAGCAGATAAGGGTTGTGCCACTCGAGCAATGCCTTTGCTATCTTAGTAGTCTAAAATGATGTACTTCGAATAAATCCTTCAACGGTCATCACGGACTGGTGTTGGGGAAGAGAGAGAGGGAGAGAGAGAGAGAGAGAGAGAGAGAGAGAGAGAGAGAGAGAGAGAGAGAGAGAGAGAGAGAATGTGTGAGTCTTCACCATAGCCTCCATCACATGACACATCATCTTCTCTCCAAACACCACACCACCAACACCACTACAGTACGTTCACGGTATAATCCTTTCTGTTTTTGCTTCATGTACAATGGGATATATGCGCGCGATCATCGCCATCATCATCATCATCATAATCATCATCATATTAGAAGAAGAAGAAGAAGAAGAAGAAGAAGAAGAAGAAGAAGAAGAAGAAGAAGAAGAAGAAGAAGAAGAAGAAGAGAATCATTGTCTGAATGGTTAGAGAAATAGTACATGAATAAAATTGGAAAGGAATTAATCATCAACATAAACAAGAACAACAAAACGATGACAGTCACAGCACCGTTATCATCAACACAATCGCCAACAACGATAACATGGTTGTTGTGTTTTTTTGTGTTTTTTTTTTTTGTTATCTTCACATGCGGTAAAAACACTCTGCAAAAATGGGTACCTGCGCTATACAGAAATAGATTTCATCATCACACATAAAAAAACCAGGACCAACAAAACCACCAAAACGCCACACGAAGCAAAACAAATGACACACAACAACCCCTCCCCCTCTCTCTCTTTCTCACCTCCCTCCCAAGAAAACAATACCAACAATTACAATGACTCACCTAGCAAACGACCGCCAAGGAGCGTCCCGCACTTTGGAACCACCTGCCTTGCTTCGCGCATCGCCCATCAACGGCCCTCCCTTCTTCTCCTCCTTCTTCTCCTCCTTCTTTGTATCCTCCGTGTCCTTCGGTTCCTTCTTCTCTTCCTCAGCCTCCTTCTCGTCCTTCTTCTCCGTCTCCTTTTTCAGTATTCCCTTCGATTCCTGCTCGACACCGTTCTCTTTCTTCACCTTGTCCCCCTCCTTCTCCTTCGCCTCTCCCTCGTCCAGTAATCTCGTGCTTTCTTCACCCTGGATCTCCTTCTCCTCCTCGTCCTTCAGGTCTTCCTCGTTCTCCTTCGTCTCCTCCTTCAGGACTTCGTCTTTCTCGTTCTCCTTCGTCTCCTCCTTCAGGACTTCGTCTTTCTCGTTCTCCTTCGTCTCCTCCTTCAGGACTTCGTCTTTCTCGTTCTCCTTCGTCTTCTCCTCCTCCTCCTTCCCCTTCTCCTTCTTCTCCTCCTCCTCCCTCACTTTCCCCTTTCCTCCCTCCTCCTTCTTTCCCACCGCGACGGGCGGCCTGGGGCGCCGTGCTTCTTCTTTGTCCTTCTCGCTCGTCTCCTTCCGCCTCTCTTCCTTCTCCTTCTTCCTCTCTTCCTTTTCTTCTCGCTTCCACTCTCTCCTAGCTTGCCTCCACTCTTCCTTCTCCTTCGTCCTGTCTTCCTTCTCCTTGCTTTTCTCCTTCTTCTTGACGTCGACGTCCTTCGGGCCGCCCTTCGCCACGAGTGGGGTCTTTCCTTGGAAGCGGAATGGCGAGAAGTAGGTCACGGCCTTGCGCTCGTCCTTGTCCTTCGTCTTCCCGCATCTCTCGTTCCCGCCGGAGCCGCCTCCGCCGCCCGCCTCCGCCCCACATCCGCCCGCCTCCTCTCGTCCCCCGCCCACCACGTCTGGTGGGAAACTGGCTTTCTGCCCCGCCACGTACCCGTCTCGTCGCGGGCGGCTCAGAGGCGGAATCTCGAACGGTATCCTTGTGCTAGGGCCTAAACTCCAGAGATAAATCCCGCTCCTTGCGGAGCATCACACGCACACATTCACCTACACACGAGGCAAGTTTTAGTCGTTTATTTCTCACAGGTGTATGTCGTTACAGCTCACAACCACATTGACTTTCACTGGAGGTCTTCAACGTCAATCCTGCTCGAAGACGTAAATTCCCAGAGCCAATCTGCCACAATCGTGGATTTGGGATAATGATCGTCGATTTTGAGTTATAGGTAATCGCGTGTGAGCCCTGAATTTCACCTAATCTGTCTTCATATCGCCAATCCGTATATTTCACTTCTTGCTCAAAAACCTAAAGCTCACAAAGCATTCGTGATTCTCACGTTTTCAAATGGGAAACGGTCGGTGGCGATTATTGGCGCTACAGCAATTTACTATTATTATTATTATTAGTAGTAGTAGTAGTAGTAGTAGTAGTAGTAGTAGTAGTAGTAGTAGTAGTATTGCTGTTGGTGTTGGTGGTGGTGGTGGTGGTGGTGTTGCAGACGCAAAACACTTAAACGTACACACTTGTTTACAACACACACACACACACACACACGAGAGTTCCGCCGTGTTGTTTTGAATTCCGCGAAACGTTAACAGCTGTGCGTCATTGTTGAAATGTTTTGAATTGAGGAAAAAGAATTTGTTGTGTTTTCCCACACAGTTGCAAAGCAGAACAGTTTTTGCGTAGCTTTCTTAAGCTGTGAGAAATTCTCGATATTCCGGCAAAGCTTTCCTCATCAAAAAGAACAAGCCAAAGTTCTCAATCCTCAGTCCAGATCGTGCTGCATAACAATCAATAGAAAATCTCCATGAAACTACTTTGTGTTGTTTGTTTTTTGTCCACAGTATACCACAATTGTGTGTAGAAGACGTGTTAAAGAACAATTTAAATAAACAGTTCCTGAAGCTGCATAGAATACGTATAATAATAACTCACGTGTTTCAGATCAAAATTACACCCAAAACGGTGATTTCCCTTTACAAATATTTATCTTTGCGTCAGATTTTAAATTAAATTAGTTGCTGCAGTAAAATCAAATCCGAGTCCCAGAAATCGATGTCTTCAACTCATTATCACAAACTTCCAACAGTGGATAAAACAACGCGGGTCAAATGTACACACCTTGCATGCGGCACACCTACACAAACACACCTGTAATATCACAGCATACCTTTTCAAAGGGGAAAACAAAACACAACTTTGTAATGGTTGACTGGCAGTAAGAAGAGGCCATACATTTCTTCCAAATCCGGTAGAATTTATATTGAACTTCTCGCTCTGTATCACAGTCACATGCCCTTGTAAAGTCATTTGTTCAAAAGAACACAAGAAAGAAACAGGTGCCAACAACGACACTAGGAGATTGTACCTGCAATCACCGCAATTACTATCACAGTTTGACTCAAACAATCCTTCAGCGCTGTCCTGATCTCCTTGCTCGTTTCGTATTTGTGACCCTAGTAAGGGTTTTCAAGCCCGGCCTGTATCGCTGGGGTTACGTAGTAGACAAGTAACATTTTATGAGTTAAGGGGAGACAACAACTGATACACACAATTTTTTGTCTCCCTTTACTAAACAACAAATCATTCAAGAACAGTTCTGCTGCATGTCATCCTTTGAGCAAAATCCTGTGCTTCGTTTCTTTATTTTGGACTTTTAGTTTCGTCTTCCGTTTCGTCCACAAAATGAACATCTTGTGTCTTGGTAAACAACAAAATTATAAAATCGTGTATACCAGGATGCTAAAACAGGAAATGATTCGAACTTCAGCACACCTGATCAAACTTCAGTACACATTTCCCATAATAATTGATACAACGAACACGCACTTTCCTCCAGTATTATGTGATTCGTAAAACATATAAATTATACACTTTTCTATAGCCTGGTCCGTAAATAGAATTTAAGGTGGCCTGCTCGCAAAAGCTAACTTCTTGGAGCATTGGTTGTGTTGATGAGCGATTGTCACTTCAACCACGTTGGTCCTCGAAGACTAACATAACAGTGCTTCGACCAGTTGATTTCCGGGTCCAGTTGCGTCATTTCCTGTAGCCTGCTTTTGCAAACCTGAAATCACAAAGAGATTAAAAACGTTAACAACAATGTTATTCTTAACAGTAGCAATGCTAAAAAAAAAAAAAAGAAACAATCTTGTTAGCTAATCTCTCTCTCTTCTCTCTCTCTCTCTCTCTCTCTCTCTCTCTCTCTCTCTCTCTCTCTCTCTCTCTCTCTTACACATACTCAGTTAACATGCAATTCTTAAGCCGCAGTGCAGTTTCACCTCTTTTTTTGTTGTTTCTAAATCACCCTTCCCCCTCCTTCTTCACCCTCACACCCCACCTACCCATTGCGTCCCTCCGCAAAACCTTGCACTTCTTTAATCTAACTCCCCATTGTGGGGTTAAGGGATCGGAGGAAATAGTTTAAGTGCTCCGCAAACGTCAGATATCATTACAGCATCGCCTTACCCAGCCTCTGCTGCCGTGTTCCCAAAAGCAGGGCGAGGGGGGTGGGGGTAGGGTAGTGAGAGAGAGAGAGAGAGAGAGAGAGAGAGAGAGAGAGAGAGCGTACGGAAGAGATAGGGAAGAGAAGGAGTGTCGGGAAGTGGCACTTCTTTAAAACACAAAAATGCACAGTGGCTTCAATTTATCAATGTAAAAACTACCATTATAACTAAAATAAAAACTTAATACAAATGATATCTCCAGGGAAAGAGAGAGACAGACGGACAGACACAGAGACAGACAGATAGAAAGACAGAGACAGAGGAATGCAGAATGGGGACGGAAATCAATATAGGAACGCACATAGATTAAACACAAAAAAATAATGTAACTAGAAAGTAGAAGATGGCGACCATCAACCGGCCCTCCAACCCACTGTCGCTATTTATGCAAGACCCATCTGGCACTCACTCGTCTAGGACCTGAGCGGCAGGATGTACAAAGTTCGTGCGATGCAATGCATGCGAGCACAGAGATTAGACCTCGTTTTAAACGCTCGTCGGGATGGTATGATTGCTGTTATTGCGATGACTTTGTATCATATCGGTGTGCTGCGTTTTGTTGTTGTTGTTTTTTCCACATTGGATCGGCACAAAGCGACGTCATGAAAATGGCTTATCTATAATTCCTATGTCAATGGCACGGCGCTTCTCACTGAAAAATAAGGTGGGAGATTGGGTGATGGGAGATTGGGTGATGGGAGATTGGGTGATGAGGAATGGTGAGAGAAGGGGGAAGAATGGAGAGGGACCTTAAGTGGAAGGGTTAGGGTGATTTTTGTTGGAATTAAGAGGCTTGCATATATATATGAATCCGTCTTGCGGTAAAAGTTGGGGGGCGAGGGGGGTGGGGGGTGGGGAAGGGGGACTTGGAGTGGGAGAGAGGAGGGTTCTATAGCAGAGAGAGACATGTTTGCCCCGATTCCCGAGCGGAGATGCATTTTTAGAGGCCCACAGCAAGGGGGCAAATGGAACAGCAATCCAGGGCAGCCATTTTGCAATCGAAATAGAAATAATGCTCCTGTAATAATAATCTCAAGCTGACTTCACCAGCCAACGTGTTCAGTAGAGGAGTCTCAATTTTTTTTATAAATATTTTTTAAGATATATGTTTAACAAAAATTTCGTATCCCCAAGGAAACATTTTGGGTTGTTTCTCAGCGAGAGCTTGGGATGCAAACCGCAATGCAGGGCAGCCCCCTCCCCTCTCCTCCCCCCTCACCAAAAAAAAGCACCACACACACAAAAACTACGACTGGATCTAACTGATCGAGTTCTTTTCTATGTTTCTGAGGCGACACGAGAAGAATGGGTGAGGAATGTTGGCGGTGGCTGGAGGAATGTGTAGAATCTGATGGTATTTCGTCTTTCAATTTAAAAGTCGTCAAAGAAAGTCGACTTCATCAAAGTCGCGCGACTCGCTGTTGTAGAATCCAGTGACACACCTCCCTTAACCCATTTCTGTTTATTATTGCATTTTTGTATACTATTTTGTTATTGAAGAGTGTCAAATTCAGTTTGCTTTTTCGGTGAAGCATGCAGCCACAGTGCTGCGCCACCCAAGACGAGTGGGAATATACCCTTAAACAACAACCCCAACTAATTCTAATCTTCACTTAATAGCCATTCTGTAACAGCCAACTCTTTCAAATCGTCTCACTCTTTTGCTTTAGAGTGAAGAAAAAGTGCGTGATAGCATCCTGGATGATGATGATGATGATGATGATGATGATGATGATGATGATGATGATGATTATGATGATGATTGTTTTGGGTTTTTTTAAAGGTAAAGGTAAAGGTAGTCCCATAGCCTTGTGGCCGTAGGGGAGCGTGATGTTGGAGATCACACTTATCTTGGGCCAGCGTAATGAGGGTGATGCCCATCTCTCTCCCTCGCTGCTTTACCTTCCCCACCCTTAAGAGAGTAGGTACTCAGTCCCAGTTGAGTCAACTGGGGGCGTCGTTATTTGTCGCTTCACGTTTTGCCGTCACCCATCCATGTGCTAACCGCACTGGACGGTGCTTAACTTTATTATTATTATTATTATTATTATTATTATTATTATTATTATTATTATTATTATTATTATTATTATTATTACCTTTATTATTATTATTATTATTATTATTATTATTATTATTATTATTATTATTATTATTATTATTATCCCACCTACTGTGCACTGCTACTAAAAGAGATTTTATATAGCGCGATTTCCAGATTAAAATGAGCTCAAAGTATCCACCCTGATAAAACCACCCGACATTCAACTGTCTTTAACTGGAGGGTGGTTATGTTCCTACACATGCTACAACGCGCAAAGAAAGGGTGAGCAGCAATAAGATGACTAGTGCAATGTTTGGGCTACCAGGAATCGAACCCACGACTTCAAGGAACATGAGCTTTTTGCTCTGCTAACTGATCTATTGCATGGCCGGGAGACCAAAATAAAACTAGGACCGTGAGGAAGCCTTCACAACATGGATGAAGAAAAGCAGAATGAGCCTGGGCCAATAAAACGCCAAACGGAGATCCGCCATGTTTAGACAACTTGCAGTCTAGTAAATCAATGGAAAATTATTTGGTGCACTTACGCACACACGCGCGTAGATCAGAAAGACAAACACAAGTGAGAGAGAGAGAGAGAGAGAGAGAGAGAGAGAGAGAGAGAGAGAGAGAGAGAGAGAGAGAGAGAGAGAGAGAGAGAGTTGAATCGGTGAGCGTTGTAGTAGTAGTAGTAGTAGTAGTAGTAGTAGTAGTAGTAGTAGTAGTAGCCGTTGTAGTAGTAGCCGTTGTAGTAGCCGTTGTAGTAGCCGTTGTAGTAGTAGTAGTAGTAGTAGTAGTAGTAGTAGTAGCCGTTGTAGTAGTAGTAGTAGTAGTAGTAGTAGTAGTAGTAGTAGTAGTAGTAGCCGTTGTAGTAGCAGTAGTGAAATCTCCTCTCATAGCGTTTGCATTGTGGCTCCAAATAAGCCGCACGTGCACGGGAGATGATCCTGTCAACGTGCGACTCTGATGTAGCTGTGGGGAGAAAAAGAGGTGGGAGGACAACATTCGAGAATGGACTGGCTTGACACTGAGCAAAGCCATGAGGGCTGCTGAGTACAGAAAAAGATGGTGTACGCTGGTTAAACGATCATCTGTGGTGCCCTAACGACTTTCGAGTTACGAAATAGGACAGGATAGATTATTGATGAATATCACAGAATAATTTATTTTTGAGTGAAGTTCACGAGTCATGTGTTTGGACGACCTTACAAAATCTAAATAGATACAACTTACGGGTTTTGTTTCGTTTTTTTAAGAATGTTTTCTGTAACGTTTTTTTTTTTGGTTTTGTTTTTTGGGGGGAAATTTTGAATGAAGTGTTGAATAATAAAATTGAAATGATCTCCGGTTTTCTTTAGTCCAAAAGCTTGAGGTTACTCCATCAGATCACGTGGTTACAAAGGAGGACTAACTAAACGGGCGCTCCACACGAATACTACGTACAGTGTCGTCGACCGCTTGGGCGATGACTTTGGCCGATGACTTGGGCGATGACTTGGGCGATGACTGCCCACAGCTAACAACACAGGTCATTATCAAATGAAGACAAAAAAAAATATTGTCCAATTTGATAGGGGAATGTTGTAGCGGTTCCAGCTTAATTCTTTCTCTTCCTGTTTATTTATTTATTTTATATTTCTTATATAGCGCTTTTAAAGCTCAAGAGCTGCTCAAGGCGCTGGCCGATTCAGGATCTAACTCAAGCCACCTGAGATGTCCACTTGCAGCCTTAGGCGCATGGTCCAACGCCAAGACAACTGAGCATGTCAATCCTGGGCCACCTGGAGCGGGAGCTAGGAGAAGGGGCCTGGCGCTTGCTGGGTGTATTTACGTAGCGGGCAGGACATGAGCGTCAGGATCTTTAAAGTCCTTGCGGCCACAGACCGTTTATGCTCTCGATCTCCTCTGAAGGAATATATTGGGTTGTTGTTGTTTTTTCCAAATTGTCGTATGCACCCGAAACAGATTTGTAGGGAGAGTGGGAGGCAAAACAGATTTGTAGGGAGAGTGGGAGGCGAAAGAGTGGGATTGGAATAGTTGGGGGGAGAGGGCAGAGGGACTTGGGAAAGTGGGAGGAGGGAGGGAGAAAGGGAGGGAGGGGAGAGGATGGGCGGAGGAAGAAGTAGAACGCCACTGCGATAGGACCTCTGATAGCCAAGGCATCTCTATTGTAAATTGAGAGGTAATCCGTCCCCCGTCTCAAGACTCTCACAGAAAGCAATCATCAAATATTCCAGGACTCAAGCAGCAGCGACAGCGTCTGTAAACATTGATGTCCCTAAGAGTGTTCATCTCAATGCATGGCGTGAGTGACAGGAGTCCCTTTGCTATACTCACCCCCCCTCTTTCTTCTCCCAATCCACGGCTTATCATTTGGAAGCACTGTCAAGGAAACATTACTCAACTCCAATGAAATCATCTTTGGAGATCTCTTCGTTGAAGTGGCCATACAAATAAAACCTACCCATTGCTGTTGTGGGCGAGAGTAGAAACCGAGCTCTGGGCTGGGCTGTGAACGCATGCGTTCCGTCGCACGGACTTTTAAAGATCCTGATACCTATGTGGTAGACGGGGGAGTGCCAGATACCTAAAATTATTTAGTAACACACTAGGTCCGCTTGGCTTGGTTGTTCGAGGGGTTAGACGCGTGCGTATCTAGCAGCAAGTTGACGCCTTTTAGGAGGCTTGAGGTATACGGCAAACGCATTGAGCAGTTCTTTGAGCCGATGACGCGCTTATATTAGTCTACAGCAGAGCATCCCATCGCCGTCTTTTGCAAGTCCTCTGTATATGAAGAACAGTTCCTGTCCACAGGCGTTGAAAAAGAAAATTCATGTCATTTTTTTCATTGTCCAGTGTATACAGTACTCCGTCAGAAATATCTAATCACACTGAGACATATTTCACTGCCGTTGCAGTTTATCAAATTTATAAAAATGCCAGAATAAAGCAAGGCAAGTATCATTTCTTCAAGTACCTTTTTTCTGATTATTCAGAAAAGGAGACAAGCAGTATCAAACTTAGAGCGCGGTAACACAACGATTGCCATTGCTACGTCAAAACACTTTAATGTTTCAAAAACTATCTGCCATGTGGCCATTGTGTGTGAGTGCGTGTGTGCGTGCGTGCGTGCGTGTGTGTGTCGATGTTACCTTTTTAAATTGTCCAACTCTGACTAATGAGCTGTATCAGTTAGCGTTTTTTGTCATTAAAATATCGACTTTGACTACGATTTCGACTATGCGTGAAGAAGAGTCAGCAGAAGACGCAATACCAAGTCAGCTGACATTCAATATGCAAGTCATGAATGGCCACCTGGTGTAGGAAAGCTATAGCGGCAAAGCCCGATATATCGATCATGTTCAGGCTCACTGCATCATGCGCAAAGGAGTATCCACAGACTTACAGAGGCATGTGCGCCTGACTCATACGTAGACCTCATAGACCGCATGACACTCAGCATGACCCAGCAGGATGACATAAGATCCAATGTGAATGGACGAAACAGGACACCCCACTCAGCAAGATTTAGCGACGTCTGCTGGTCCTTCATTCATACCCAACCTGGATGGATGAAAAAATCTATACTCGACACCCGCGAGCCTTCTCCTTGTCTGGTGTGCCTCCAGATAACATTTAGCATAGGATACTCCACTGAACAAGCTCTATTGTGTTGGATTGGGTTGTTCTGAAGCGCGCGCGTTCGTGCGCCTGTGTGTGTGCGTGTGTGTTTTGTGTGGTGCATGTTGTACGTATGTTGTATTGTTTTGTTTGAGTGTGTTATGTATATGTGTTATATGTATATGACTTGTGTTCTGTGTGCTGTGTTGTGCTGTTTTTGTGTTGTTGGTGGACCTTTGTGGTATCTTTTTTTTTTGGCTTGCTGATAACCTGGACTACACAGCGACATGCACAGTCAATGCATCCCCTGGCTTGATGCAGGGAGATTGATCAGAACTCTCATCCTTGTTGGGGGCAAAAAAAAAAGGCACTGGAGCAGACCAAAAAATAAAAAAGTGGACCGCAATGGAGCATGTCTATGTTCTCCAAAGTCTTCCAGGTCTTTGTTTCCCTAGAGTCTGTGTGCCTCCATATACTGTTCCTTAGGGTCTATTCTCCCCAGGTCATGGTTTCACTTAGGTCAGAGTTCCCCCATATACTTGTTTGTGACAGGCACAAATTAACAGCGGCCGGGGCGGGATTTGGGGGTGGGAGAGTGATGGGTGGCAATAGACCTCGGGGAATCTAGACCACGGAAGGAGAAAATGAACATGAAAAGCCTTGGAGGACACAGACCAGATGAAACATAAAAGTTGGGAGGGTGGGTAGGGTAGGGGGATATATATATCTATATAGATTTACGTAAAACCGGACTGAAAAGCATTGAGAGAAACGTCAACCAATGGGAACATAGACCAGGGGAAATATAGACCTGGTGGAACATAGACATGTGGCCCTGGCATTCCACTGTTGGGACAAACAGGCAGAGCGGGACAGGAACAGAAGTAGACCGGGGTCCTCCCCCCCCCCCACACACACACACCCTTCCCCCTTTTACCAATCGTCAGAGGAAGAGCGGACAGAGATGGATGGGTTGTGTAGCTCGGGGGCCACAGACAAGAGCCCCAGTCACTTCTTTTTCCTGTTGTGAAAATGGAGCTACGTGGCAGCAGAGAAGGAAGACAAAGTGGGAGTGGGGGGGGGGGAGAAAGAAAGGGAGGGTGAGAAGGAGCGGGAAGGGCTGTAACTTTTATTGACTTCTTCTTCTTCTTCTTCTTCTTCTTCCTTGTTCATTTTCCTCAACCTTCTTTTTGTTTTAACTCATCGTCTCTCTCTCTCTCTCTCTCTCTCTCTCTCTCTCTCTCTCTCTCTCTCTCTCTCTCTCTCTCTCTCTCTCCAATCTATTATTTCTCCCTTTATCAAACCATGGACTTCCTGTACAGCAGTGGCAACTTTAGGACAGATACGAGAAAAATTCCAGTCGATCCTGGAGGGTCATTCGAGAGACAGAACCTTGAACAAAGATTATTTAGCCTGCTGTTCTGCAATCAACCTCACATGATTATACCAGTCTTTGCAATCCAAGCAAGGTGATACTGACCACTGGTGCTTTTCCATCGTACACAGCTCTCACTCAGCATCAATGGTGTTGGCTTTTAATCTACGGCTGGTTGAAAAGTAACTCCCTAATCAAACTTGCTGATAACTTTTATATATGGTACTGCCTTTGCACCAAACGAAATATGCTGTGATCACTATAGTACATGAATTTAATTGCTGGTCTCTGATTGTACCTGCCACAGGTTTTCTAGGGACTTGGATGCTCGGGGAATTATCGAAGTCTGGGAAACCCTTTCAAGCATTGATTGACCTTAGTAGAGCTCAGACTCATATAACTCGATGAAAGAGGACTTTATTCAAATTGCTGGCATGGTCAGATGAGTTAGCTGAGTCAGATACAACTGGCAAAGAAACCAGAACAAACGGTAAGAAGTCTACACTAAAAGAACAAAAGAATGACAAACTAGATTGACGCTCACAAACAGCAATAACAAACAATAAGAGAAATGTAGCAATAATCGAGTAGACTAACACCCAACGTAAATACTTTCACAACTGAGTTTCAGTTAGCGAGCTGAGCAACACTCAAACGACAATCTTTCATTTACAAACACAAGCAAAGTTCAGAGCCCCAACTAAAACAAATGAGAGTTTAAACTAACAAATAAGATATCTAAATGAAAACATCTTCCATAATTTCATAATTTCTACAAATATTATTAAGATATAATACAGAAAACAATGCAAAGTAGTTACCTATAGTTCAGCATCCTAAACCACAAAATAATACAAGTTCCCTAGTCAACATGGGCAGACAGAAAAGGCAAGTCCTGGCAGACCAAAGTACAAAACATAACTGTGTCCAAAAGGCAAAGACAAGTTCACAGTCTTGGTTTATGACAAGCAAATATCACATTATCTCCAAAGAAATAATTGACAGAGCTCATGCAAAACAATTATTCGTGTCACAGTGATGAGTTGTTCTCACTTCAAAATGTATATAAAACTGGCAAAAATGACAACCACAACATTGTGTCCTTCAAACGGCAAATAAAGCACAAAAGTTTCATCACAAAGTAAAACACGGGCAGACAATCAAAATATTCAATTTAATGCCAGCAGCCAGATCGCACACTGAGTTCACTCTCGGTTTCGGGAGCAGGTTATAATGGACCCCTACCGGACACTCGGTGGTCATGTTTTCTTTCCCCCGTTGGGGTGCCGGGGGTTTCAGTATAAATAGTATCCACACTTTCTGCAAATGTAGTGCTTTAAATTCCCACTGTGGCTGTCTTTCTCTTTTGCTCTTTCTCATTCCTGCTGTTCTATCAATCTGCTATACTATCTTCTCCTTCGCTAGACCAGTCCCCTACCTTTTTTCTTGATCAACTCTTCCGGGACAAGACTCCTTATTTGTGTGTGAGAACTGTTGGATCAGCTTGGGAATATTGGACGCTTTCTGCCAGGTGGTCACTAGGGCTTCCTATGATGTTATTATTTAGCAATATAGGCGTTTTATATGTATGCGTTTTGTTGATAATTTATAATGATGTTTGTATTCTATTTTATTTTTGTAAACGGGGGTTCGATAAATTAGAGTACAGCCTCAGCGTCCCCTGCGTGGGATGTCTTTATTGTAAAGTGACTGGCTGGTGGAGAGCCTTCAGTTTTACCACTAGGGTTGTTTCAGCAGATCTTTTATGCGGATTGGGGGTTGTGCGGTCCTGATTTGGCTCGGAAGAGTCCGCTGGACCTAAAGCAATAATCATGTAATGTAATGTGATGTCTTCTTTGTGTCTTACGTGTTGTGTTTAACTCTGACCGCTGCGCTCACGCTGTCATTTGCGACGGGCCATTATACGCTTGCTCTGGTCACTGTGTCCGAGGAAATCAGAGACCAGTAATTAAAACATTCAACCACTGTAGGGATCACGACATATTTGTATTTGTTTGTTTGATGCAAAATGCAAGTACAATTAACGACAACGTTGATTACAGAAATATCAAAAACAAACGACTTCTTTGTTACGCGCGCAGTCACGTCACCTCACGGAGCTGATACAGGTGATGTAAGGATCAGGGTTAGAATCTCAAACACAAATCTTTTCCCGTAACTAGAAGGTCGTTGGAGCACCACAGATGATCGTTTAACCAGCGTACTCCATATTTCTCTGTCCTCAGCAACCCTCATGGCGTCGTTCTGTGTCAAGCCAGTTTATTCCTCCCATCTCTGTTTCTATCTCCCTCTTCTTCTGCCTCCTGGCACCGTGCCTTGCAGGATGGTCTTTGCAAGGACTGATGCTCTGGTGACGTGGCCATAAATACCATTGGAGTTTCAATTGAGCTACGGTGATCGATTACAGTTAAACTGACCGTGTTTACCAAAAAAATTAAATAGAATTTGTTGTGTTTGTTGTTGTTGTTGCTGTTGTTGTTTGTTGTTTTCATTGGGGGGGAAGAAGGGGTTAGAGGTGGGGGAAATCGTTTTATTTTGATGAAAAAGACATTAAAACAAAACAAATGGCGGGCTCAATAAATTTCCACGAACGCTACACGGCGGAAGGGGAAACAGAAGGAAGGGGGGGGGAGGGACGCAGTGCAACACAATATTAAAACTGTCCCAGTACTGATGACAGTGCTACACAATATTAAAACTGTCCCAGAACTGATGACAGTGCTACACAATATTAAAACTGTCCCAGTACTGATGACAGTGCTACACAATATTAAAACTGTCCCAGAACTGATGACAGTGCTACACAATATTAAAACTGTCCCAGTACTGATGACAGTGCTACACAATATTAAAACTGTCCCAGAACTGATGACAGTGCAACACAATATTAAAACTGTCCCAGTACTGATGACAGTGCAACCCAATATTAAAACTGTTTCAGTACTGATGACAGTGCAACACAATATTAAAACTGTCCCAGTACTGATGAACTAGACCAATTTGTAGGGAAAGAGAACTGAGGACACAACCATTTACCAGGATGCTGTTTTTTTAATAGCTAAAAAGAAAAAAAACAGTAGAAGTTCCAATGCGAAGACGCATCGGATCGATAGTTCATTACGGAAAACGGAACAAACGCAATTTCTGGAGCGTAAACACCGTATTATTTTCACAAAATACTGCCAAAGGTGCCTCTCTTTCAGTTTAAAGATGGACCAAGTAAGAATATGATGTGTGGCAAAACGAACGGACCTGAAATGAATTTCTCCATCGAAAACATAATTGTATATAAATTTATGTATTTATAAAATAATGTAATGTTTACGCTGGAGAAATTCCGTCTTCTCTAGTATCAAATTCAAAGTGCAACGATCGATCCGGGTCGTCCATAAAGCCTACTAGGGAAGACGGAATTTCTCCAACGTAAACATTACATTATTTTATAAATTACTCAAAAGGGAAAAAAATAATCCAAAGATGGTCCACCTAGGTTACCGGGAAACGAAAAAGGAACAAACATGATTTCTTAATATGAAACCTCCTATTATTTCAGAAATAGTTCAAAGAGACATAGTTTATCTTTTTCCTTTTAGAACTGCAGAAGGGCATAATGATGTCTCTGAAATATTGTAAATTAATTGGGGTTGTATTATATGTCTTCTTTTTTATCTTGTAAAAATAGGTCAGACACGCATTTTCAAATTAGGAGGCTCCCGTAGGCGGGCAACGGGCAAAAAAAAAGAAACAAATCTAATTTTTCAAGCATACATTTATTTTATATATATATATATATATATATATATATATATATATATATATATATATATATATATATATATATATATATATATATATATATATATATATATATAAATATATATATAGAGAGAGAGAGAGAGAGAGAGAGAGAGAGAGAGAGAGAGAGAGAGAGAGAGAGAGAGAGAGAGAGAGAGAGAGAGAGAGAGAGAGAGAGAGAGAGATTTATTTTACAAAATAGATAAGAGTATAAACCAAGGTTCATTGCACGGACTCTAGAGATCGTGATGTTCCAGACGGCTGAGTGCCGGTTACATGAAATACCTCCAACAAGCACTCCGTCCCTTCTATCCCATCGCCGGTCGCCCAAAATTGTGCTGGGTCGTCTGACGTCAGACTTTACATGTGGCACAAGAGATAGACCTCTCTATATGATAGAAACCGCGCAACAACCTTGCCATTGAAAACTATGTATTTGTCATTGTACCATTTCGACCCACACAAACACGCCAACTACATTAACAAATAAATAACTCCAAACTTAACTTTAACGTCTCAAACCTACGATAATGTTCCTACAAAAGTGTTAGGCCTATATAGGCCTATCTATATATTTTGTAGAAAGGCTAAAAAAAACCATCCCAAGTAGGTAAAGTTTACTAAAAAAGAACTAATATAATACAATACAATACGATACCATGCGATGCCAATACAATAGTACCTATACGATACGATTCGATAAGATCCAAACCAGTCTAATCCAATCTAATATAATCCAATCCCAAACAACACAATACAACTTTATTGTCCGATCAAACCTGGACATTTTCCTTTGGCTGGCCGACGTCCGAAGAGAAAAGACCTCCCAGAAAGCACAAAGATGGGATTATTTTTCTAAAACAGCACACACAGACGTCTTCAAAGTGCAGACACTGGTCAGGAAAAGAAGCCCTTGGCAAAATTCCGCCGTTTGTAGACCAAGCTCTCGTCAATGTAAATAAGCATCCATCGAACGGGTCCTAGTTAGCATAAACCTGCACTGGTGATCGATCTGCCGGCAATTTTCACCTGTACGCCTCAAAATAGCTGTAGTGCCGGGCCAAACTACTTGCACATTGTGGCGCCATGAAAATATAGATCTATTTATTAAAATGCAAGATTGTCTATAATATACAGAAAATAAATATTTATTGCTGTTTTCTGTAACGAGCGTGATGTCCATACATTACACTACACTACACTACACTACACAACACAACACCACACTACGCAACGCTACACTACACTACACTACACTACACTACACTACACTACACTACACTACACTACACTACACTACACTACACTACACTACACTACACTACTACCTGCTGGCGTGACGCTGGCTACCTAATCAAAATGGTTCCACCACGAGTACTTTCTAGTTTTTCAATTAAGATTCTGAGTGTTTCATTGTAAATTATATGGCTGTAGGTTTCTGAAAAATTCAATGGAACAGTTATTATTACTTTTTTATACCAATGGGAGGTGTCCAAAAAGTGGCTACCTAAAACTATTTACGTGTTCTATTTAATGAAATTTATTTATTTTGATGTAAAAACTTAGGTGGTGTTTGTTTGGTTAAGAAATATCAAGAAATATATTTTGTATAAAATTTAGAATTGAAACACCACGTGTTTTTTGGTGGTTTAAAAAAAACAGAGTCAAGCGTATTACTTCCTCACACTGCCCATATGTCCAGATTTCAACACCAAGTTGCGTGAACTCGTTTTAACGATTGAAATGAAAAATAAATATCTAAACGTTAACCAAATGTAACCAAACTTGGCAGAAACATTGCCTGGAATGTTACTAAAGTGGTGAAAGAAAAAATTTGAAAATCCAATCAGTAATTTTAGTTTTATAGTGATTTTCTGGAACATTGTAAAAACCCGTGGCATAAGCCGAAAATGGCTACCTAAGAAAGTCAGTGACAGCGTCCTTAATTCAATTAAGTAGAATGCCATGTGCATATGAGCTAGTTACATTCGGCTTGACCATCATTAAAAACTTAACTTTGTTCAACGTGGCGGGAGAAATGTGGATTTGGGGTTTTTATGTCCGATTTAGGTCACCATGTCCAGTTTGGAAAAGCACCACCGCGCTTATTTTGGTCAACACTTTTACAAAAAGTTAAAACTTTGACACCATGTACTCAAAAAACTTAAATTCGATACCATTTGTAATTATTGTAATGATCTATGGGCTTGGTGGCGAAATATTATAATAAATGTATTAACCGTATTTTAGCTTAGGTAGCCAAGACAATCGGTGGCAGTCAAAATCAATCAATCGCAAAACTGTGTGAAAACTTTTAGCAAATATACAAACATTGTAGGTAGGTATTTCAACGGTGCGTTGTTTGCAACCAAAAGTGTGTAAATAAGTCAAGCAGAACGGGTGTTATACTGCTTGGAATGTCCCCACCCCGAATAATTGTTCTCCGGACAAAGAGAGAAAGAGAGAGAATAGACTGGACCTATCCCGATTGACGTCATAACTTTGTGCGTAATTATTCGCATTTTTCTCAACATGACGAACGATTGTTGTGTCAAGCTTTGTTCGAAGCGAAGTACTAGAGATCTTGGGATCTCTTACCATAGAATTCCGACGATTATATTCAATAGAGGCTCCAACATACGCGAGCTGACAGCTTGGAGGAGAAGGCTTTGGATCGCCCAAATCAATCGAAAGAAGATCACAGACAAAACAGTAAAACCATGGACCCGTGTGTGTTCACGCCACTTTGTGAAAGGTAAGCATTTTCAATAATTGTTCAATGGTTCACATGCATTTTGTTATTTGTCTTACTAGGCCATTGCGAAGTTGCAGCTGCCCACTTTCACCGACAACCTGGCAGTAGTGAAATCTGCCATTTTTGAGCAGGTCGTGTGTTGGAGGGTTTTTAGATTACTTTTGCTCTGTTCTCACATTTCATAGATAGAATGTGAGTTTAAGCTTCGTGATATAAAGACTGGGACTGTATTTGTTTTTTTGTTTGTTTTTTTTTCAAATTTCACGTTTACTTGAATACAAAATAAAAAATTAAAAAACACCACACACAAAACACCTGAGGAGAAACACGTGTTGTTTTACCTTTCTTCCAGAATCACAGAGGAAAGACTCGAGACGAGTAGAGTGCTTCTTTTGTTTATCATGCAAGTCAATATTTTAGTGTAGTTGTTATTACATTTTGAGTTGATTTTGATGACAGGAAAACGTGCAGGTTCTATCAAGATGATGCGCCCAACTGGGTCCCAAATTTGCACCTTGGCTACAACATTAAATGTGCATCCACTGATGTGGACCGGTTTGAAAGGAAACAGAAGGGAGAGCAACAGAAACATGGAAATGCCCACAACAGTATGCAGTGAATATTTACTTTATGAAATATTTCATGGTTTATCTTCAAGTGTAAAGAAATTGTGTTTTTGAAACAATGCTGCCTTTCTAAAATGCACTTTTTAATGTTTGTAAATCTAACATTGTCATGTATAATGCATCGCCTTCGTATTTAGATATTTGATGTGGTCCATGAAATTATGCTTTTTTGAAGGTAATGCAGTTGTTAGTAAGTGCACAGGAATGCAGTTTTCCAGGGAAGCATGCACCCAGATCCAGTGTTAATTTTTTTTCTCTCACCACAACCCGTTCCCACCACTTCATCGTGGTGAATCTTAATTCATCAGTATTAAACTACAGTTAAATAAACTGTCTTCAGTTTTCATTTTGGTTAATTTGAAAAATAGCCACATCTTGTCTTATAGATGGCAGGAACACTGATTGCCAAAATAAGCATTTACTCATACTTTTGAGTAAAAAACAAAAGTGAAACATTTCAAGGCAGTATGATCACCTAAACATAGAATGTGCTTGAAGTAAACAAATAGTTATGTGTATGTTATGGTTCTTATTTGTGCAGATCATGCTGAGGACGGTAAGAACACCACAGACAGTGACGCATCTATGGGTGATCTTGGAGGGGACATTGATTTAGAACTGGGTGAAGAAGCTACTGATTTGAAAGGAACTGTGGAGCAGGAAGTCCAGACCGACATTACCATTTCCTACCTGGAAGCCATGGAGTCTGAGTTTCAGACCCTAAGAACAGAAAACCTCACTCTTCGTATGAAACTGAATGCCAGCACTATGTCAGATGACCTTTTTTTAAAAGAAGATGGGTCTAGAGATGATGAGAAAGTGAAATATTACACAGGCCTACCATCTTTTTTGACTCTTGCTGCTCCGGTGTCATTCCTCATGCCTCATATTACTAGTGGGCCCAGTTTGGGGTGGCCTCGTGGGGCAGTGGGATAAGTCGCCGGTTTCCTATGCCGAAGGTCGCGGGTTCGATTCCCGCAAGGGGCGAACGTATGTGACTTAGGTACGATACTATTGAGGTCACCGAGGGTTTTCTCCGGGCACTCCGGTTTCCTCCCTCCCTTCAATAATGGTACAGGATGCAGTCAATATAAAAATTTCAAAAATAAAAAATTCGATTTTCTTCCGTCTTCTAATAGCGATCTCCCTGCCTTTACACCACCTGTTTGAGTGATGTATGTGTATTTGGTGTGTGTGAGGGTAAATGAGACAGGTGAGCGTGTATGTTGGTATAGATCGCCGCGCTTTGAGCCTTGGGGAAAGGCGCGTACATAGCATCCTGTATTATTATTATTATTATTATTATTATTATTATTATTATTATTATTATTATTATTATTATCAATCACAAGCAAATTTCAAGAAGTGTTAATTGTCCTCACTCAACTGAGGTTGAATCTGCCTGTAGAGGTCGTTGCTGATTTGTTTGGCATTTCTGATGCTTATTGTTAACAATAACTATCATGGAAGCTTGGTTTTGTATCCTTCTTGTTTTTATTATTATTATTACTTCCAACTATGTAGTTTTGTTGACAATAACTATCATGGATATTAAACCCACGAACAGCTAATTTTGTTCTCCTAGATCATCACGAAGCTTGGTTTTGTATCCTTTTTGTTGTTATTATTATTAATTTTAGTAGTATTGTTATTATTAGTGTTATCATTGTTCCTATCCTGTCCTATCCTATCTTGTCCCGTAACCCGGAGGTCGTAGGGGCACCACAGATGATCGTTTAACCAGCATACTCCATCTTTCTCTGTCCTCAGCAGCACTGATGGCTTCGCTCAGTGTCAAACCAGTCCATTCTCGATTGTTGTCCTCCCACCTCGTTTTCGGTCTCCCTCTTCTTCTAGCTCCTTGCACCGTGCCTTGCAGAATAGTCTTTGCAAGGGCTGATGATCTGGTGACGTGGCCATACCATCGGAGTTTCCGTTTCTTCACCACTGTGAGCAGGTCATCGTGTTGTCCAATGGCTTGTGTGATGGTCTGTCGGACTTCATCGTTGGTGATGTGTTGGGTATAGGAAATGCCCAGAAGTCTTCTGTAGCACCTCATCTCCATGCTTTGTATTCTTCGTTGGAGATCTTCTGTGAGGGGCCATGCTTCGCAAGCATATAGGAAGATGGAGATGACAAGGGAGCGCAGCAGTTTTACTTTGGAATGTAGATTGATGGTCCTGTCTTTCCAAATGGGCTTCAACCTTGTCAGGGCAGCAGTTGTTTGTGTGATCCTGGAGAGTACTTCCTGTCGGGACCCATTGTCTGATACAATGGCTCCTAAATATTTGAAGCTTTGCACTGTGTTGAGGGATTGGCCTTGGACTTTGATGTTCGTGTTGATGCCATTGGTGTTGTTGGTCATCATTTTGGTCTTCTCTGCACTTATTTCCATTCCATAAGCTCTGGAGGTGGTGTCAAGCCTCTGTACCAGCTGTTCAAGTTCGTATTCCTCTCCAGACAATCCATCAATGTTATCCGCAAAACAAAGATTGGAGATTGCTCTACCCCCTATGCTGACTGTGCCTTCATGATCTGCAAGAGCATCTGACATGATGCGCTCTAGGAAGATGTTGAAGAGTGTTGGAGAGAGTATGCATCCTTGACGCACACCGATTGTTGTTCTGAACCAGTTCCCGATGGCGCTGTTGTGGAGGACTGCACTGGTAGCCTTGTCATACAGGCTTTTGATGACTTCAATAATTTTAGGGCTGATGTTGTACACTTTCATTGTTGCCCATAGAGCTGCATGCCAGACTCGGTCAAACGCCTTCTTGAAGTCTATGAACACATAATATAGATGTTGTTGGTGCTGTAGGTATTTCTCACAGATTATTCTGAGGTTGAAAATCTGTTTAGTGGTACTTCGCCCTGCCCTGAATCCTGCTTGTTCTTCAGCTATGATTTGTTCACCTTGGGGTTTCAACCTGTTGAGTATTATTTTCAGGAGGACCTTGCTGGGATGGCTGATGAGGCTGATGGTGCGGTAATTTTCACACTCCTGAAGGTTACCTTTTTTGGGAAGAGTGATGACAAGCGACTGGGTCCATGGTATAGGCCACTCCCCACTCTGCCAGATCTTGTTACAGATAATGGTGAGAGCATCAATCATCGCTTCTCCTCCTGCTTGTAGCAGTTCCGCGGGTATGTTGTCCACTCCCGCTGACTTTCCTTTCTTTAGCGATTGCACTGCTGCCTCAACTTCTTCCCGGAGAATTGGGAGGATTTCTTCTTCTTCTTCTCTGTTCTCGGGACATGCTAGAACTGATGGGTCTCCATTTGGTGAATAGTTGTAAAGGTCAGAGCAGTACTCTGTCCATCTGTCCAAGACTTCTTGTTCTTCTGTTAGGCATATGCCAGACTTGCTTTGGATCGTGGAGACTTTGGGCTTTTTGACACTTGTCAGCCGCTTTACAGACTGGTAGGCCTTCTTGCTGTTGTTCTCTATTTCCTGGCATTGATCTTCTATCCAGTTCTCCTTTGCTGTGCGCATGCCTTTTCGGATTATCATTGTTACCATATATTATTAGTCTTGTTGCTGCTGCTGTTGTATTAGTTTAAGTAGTTGTATTGTTATTATTATTATTTTTATAATTACTCTTATGATTACAATTATTTTTTATTATGATTATTATTATTATTATTATTAAATCACCATCATCACCTTCATCAGGTTTTCACCAGTACTCAGTATTGTAATTTTAAAAAGATAGTTTTGCTGAAGTCATTAGTACTTTGTCGCACCTAGTTATTCCGGGAACCTATTGCTGTCGTTAGTGCAAGGTGTATGCAGACATGAATGGAGGGGTGGGTGCACGAGGAAGCATGTGTGTATGTGTGTGCATGGATGTATGTGTGAGGCCACGAGTTGAGTGGTAGAAAGGATGAAAAGTATTTAAATGCTAGTGTATAGATACAGGAGTGAGGTGTTATGGATGGCTAGGATGGGTCTAAGGCATGGAGGAATGGGTGGGTTTGAGTGGTTTTGTGTATTGTGGAATAATTATCTGTGTGTCTAATGTGTACGCAGGGGTATGTGACTGGATATCTGTTTAGGCACGTGTGCTAGTGGTGATAGATTTGTATATCGGTATGGAAGTTGTGTATGATAGTATATTAAATGTATTAATATTGTATGACTATGTTTTTGATGTTATCTCTTTTCTTGCATTGCAAAACAAATATCCATGCCATGTGTTTGGACAATAAAGACTCTTGAAGTGATGTGAAGCTGTTTGAAAGTATTGTTTTATGTGGTATGTTCTCACATAAATGTCTGTTTATGCATTTCAGTATGCTATGGAATATCATGTAATAATGATGCTCTCGCTGTGAGAGTTTGAGTAGTAGTATAGGCGATGACTGTGTGCGCGCCTTTGGGTATGTTTGTGCTAGTGCGTGTGGCTGTGCATGCATTTGTGTATGTAGGTATGCGTGTGTGCGTGCGTCTAAGAGAGAGAGAAAGACAGAGAGATGTTAAATATAAAACATTCTGCCATTGTCCAACACCAAATAATATTCCGATTGTTGTATCTATTACATGTCAATTGGCGAAATAAAATAATTTCTGTTATCCTTGTGGTAGAGTGATCCTCACTGAGAAATAAATTGCAACGTTGCAACAATGAAAGTCTGGTTACAACATTATTGTGCATTCTGTCCATGCAAATGTTTGTGTAGAACTTCCTTTATCCCCCTTTCTCCCTCTTTGTCTCTCTATCTCAAGCAAGAATGGTGTTAAAGTGAAGAATGGAAGTAGTTTAAAGTGGCTTTAAAATTTACGCTTCAACGTATCAATGGTCAATGTTTTTTTAACAAATTGTTTCATGTCAGTTTAACAACATAGCATATTAGGTAGCCATATCACCATCAAGTAACATTTCACGTAATAGGTAGCCGTGGTGGTGAACTGCTTAAGTCGCCATTCACAGGCAGGTAACCATTCACATTTAGGTCGCCTGTCGTAAAAATGGGTTCAAAATTAAGTAGCAGTTCACAAATATGGTTAAGTAGACATTCACATTATAGGTAGCCGTTCAAAATAGTAGGTAGCCAGTTCACAGTGATCGGCTACCTAAATGGTATTTAGGTCGCCAAACCTGTGGAAATAAAGGTTCACCACACTACACTACACCACACCACACTACGCAACGCTACACTACACTACACTACACTACACCACACTACACCACACCACACTACACTACATTACACTACACTACACTACACTACACCACACCACACTACACTACACTACACTACACTACACCACACTACGCAACGCAACACTACACTACACCACACCACACTACGCAACGCTACACTACACTACACCACGCTACATTATACTACACTACACAACACCACACTACGCAACGCTACACTACCCTACACTACATTACACTACACTACATTACACTACACTACACTACACTACACAACACTACACTACACACCACACTACACTACACTACACTATACCACACTACACACCACACTACACTACACTACACTACACTACACTACACTACACTACACTACACTACACTACACCACACTACACTACACCTCACCCCACTACACGACACTACACTACACTACACCACACCACACTACACTACACCACACTACATTACACTACACCACACTACACTACACCACACTACGCAACGCAACACTACACTACACCACACCACACCACACCACACTACGCAACGCTACACTACACTACACTACACCACACTACATTACACTACACTACACAACACCACACTACGCAACGCTATACTACACTACACTACACTACATTACACTACACTACACTACACTACATTACACTACACTACACTACACTACACTACATTACACTACACTACACTACACTACACTACACTACACTAAATCTTTATAATCCCCAAAGGGACTTGCAGCAAACGCAGAATCGCATTTTGAATTCATATACATTAAGAGTACACAGTAATCCGCTTTCATTCACATTACACTCATGTTAAACATTATCTATTCTCTCTATCTCTCTCTCTCTCTCTCTCTCTCTCTCGCACACACCAACAAACCAACACCCACACACACACACACACATCGCAGCGGAGCGAGCCAAGCAGTTACATGCCTTTTCATCCAAGGGATTCACAGAGCACATGTGACGGGATTGTAATGCATGATAGTATAGTAAAAACAACAAACATATCATGCTTTTTGTGTGGAAATGTGCATGTGCTAAATACATTTTCATTCATTCATATGTGCTTCAGAAGACGAGCGAGAGACAGACAGAGACAGACAGAGAGAGATGAAAGTTCATGCAGAGAGAGAGAGAGAGAGAGAGAGAGAGAGAGAGAGAGAGAGAGAGGGGGGGATGAGAAAGCAGTTCATACAGAGAGAGAGAGAAGAAGAAGAAGAAGAAGAAGAAGAAGAAGAAGAAGAAGAAGAAGAAGAAGAAGAAGAAGAAGAAGAAGAAGAAGAAGAAGAAGACACATTGAAAATGTATCGTCATTAATTAGTTATTAAAATGCAGGATGGCCTATAATTCAAAGAGGAAATAATTATATATCGTTAAAATGATGAGAGAGAGAAGAAAAAGAAGAAGAAGAAGAAGAAGAAGAAGAAGAAGAAGAAGAAGAAGAAGAAGAAGAAGAAGAAGAAGAAGAAGAAGAAGAAGAAGAGAAGAAGAAGAAGAAGAAGAAGAAGAAGAAGAAGAAGAAGAAACCAAAATTGGACAAGCTAATTGCACAATCCATCGTCATTATAATGCAGGATTAAAGCATTGAATAGTTATTCTTAGAAGAAGAAGAAGAAGAAGAAGAAGAAGAAGAAGAAGAACAAGAACAAGAACAAGAACAAGAACAAGAACAAGAACAAGAAGAACAAGAAGAACAGGACGAAGAACAACTACTACTACTACTACTACTTACTACTACTACTACTACTACTACTACTACTACTACTACTACTACTACTACTACTGCTGCTGCTGCTGCTATTATTATTATTACTACTACTACTACTACTACTTCTACTACTACTACTACTACCACATAACAACAACAGAAAGACACATAAAATCTACTGTACAGTCACTCGTCATTAAAAGGTTTTCAAAATGCATGACAATTTAGTACAGAAAGTTATTATTTAGGCTGTACAAGAAAATAACTTGCAATTACTCAAGAAATATAAATTTTCTGTAGACCATCGCCTTTGAATTGTTCTTAGAACGCAGGACAATTTGTTTGTGTGTGAGAGAGAGAGAGAGAGAGAGAGAGAGAGAGAGAGAGAGAGAGAGAGAGAGAGACAGAGACAGAGACAGAGACAGAGACAGAGACAGAGAGAGACAGAGAGAGACAGAGACAGAGAGAGAGAGACAGAGAGAGACAGAGAGATAGAGACAGAGAGAGAGAGAGAGAGAGAGAGAGAGAGAGAGAGAGAGAGAGAGAGAGAGAGAGAGAGAGGGACAACGACGACGACGAACATCGAAGTCTAACGTCTACACACCCCATTGGCTACACGGCAGACGGAGATATCCATCCCAGGACAGAAAAGGGTAGTGACCAAAACATACACTGAACCACCAAAGCAATCATACTACTAAAATGGGCAGTGAAAATGGCCACTCTAATTTGCCCGTCATCAGAAAGGGGCCGAAGGAAACAGCTTCAAATGGGGGAAACACATAATATGAAATTTCCGTGGTGGATGGAGGCTGAAAGAAGAGAGCAACAGAGGTCGCCAGGGAGGGTTCGAACCCACAGTCTTTAGCATAAGAAACTGTTACTGCTTTGCCGCTGAGCTACGAAACACCTCACGCGGACATCCCACAGTATATCCCTTATTAATCTCACCCAGCTCCTCAAAGAAATTAACGCACTGTAACAAACCGTCCAGTCTGTCATTACGGTTGCCGGCGTTATCTGAAGATAATTCCACCTTATAGCTGAAGATAATTCCACCTTATAGCTGAAGATATTTCCATGTTTTCTGAAGATTTTCCACCTGTTACAGGAAGATAAATGTGCGTTGTCTGCATGAAGAGAATTTCATATTTTAACTGGAGAAGTTGTCTGAAGATATACTTTTTTTAATCTTTTATCTGAAGATAGTTCCACGTTGTCTGAAGATATACATGTATGTCCATGCTGTTTGATCTGAAGATAACTGCACATTGTCTGAAGATAATTTCACCTTTCAGCTGAAGATAATCCCGCGTTTATCGTCTTCTGTTCCACCGAAGCGAAAGTATTCAGCTTATGCTGCGGGACCGTAATCAAATTCTCTCCATAGCAACGGAGTTTGTGTAGCCATGTTGTTTTGTTTGCTTTACACCGTCTGGCATTACACGGTCACATAATGCCGATAAAATCGAAAGAGTTTCTTACAGGCATTTGTTTTTAAAAAAATATGTATTCTATATATATATATCTATAGCTTCAAAGCCGTTCGGCGACTTGGGCTGAATAATTAGGGTACGAATCCATATAATCGAAATAATATACGCGACTGAAAATGAAAAAAATGTAAACTTTCGATCGTTGGAGATAGGGGGTTTGAAGTGGTGTTGGGGTGGGATGGGCTGGGACTGCCTTTTTCTCTGGGCTAGCTGCCAAAGAACGATGTCCATCTCTTCTCCTTAGCTGCCTTGCTTGTTTGGGTTGGAAACAAAGCTGGGGTTTACTGGGACGTATTACGCGCTTGTATCATCAGTGGTTGCATCCAGGTACTGTGTTAACCGTCCCCATCCAAGTCGTTTACCAGGCGCAGCGATGCTTATGGAAACATTTTGTAGCGTGTGCACAACCTACTACGTTACGGCGCCACCTCAGGTAGCGGGGGCTAAATCCGTTTATTAGTTCAAAACGTTGCCACTGACACTTTCCCATTCTTTGGCTTCTTATGGCGACTTGACTTTTAAATGTGTGAGTGATGAATGTGTGTGTGTGGGAGTGTCTGTAACCATGTGGGCGTGTATGGTGGTTACAGATCTCCGCGCTTTGCGTCTGATTTAGGAATATGGGGCGTTTAGCATCCATTATTATTATTATTATTATTATTATTATTATTATTATTATTATTATTATTATTATTATTATTATTATTATTATGCTTGCGAAGCATGGATCCTCACAGCAGATCTACAACGAAGAATGCAAAGCATGGAGATGAGGTGCTACAGAAGACTTCTGGGCATTTCCTATACCCAACACATCACCAACGACGAAGTCCGACAGACCATCACACAAGCCATTGGACAACACGATGACCTGCTCACAGTGGTGAAGAAACGGAAATTCCGATGGTATGGCCACGTCACCAGGTCATCAGGCCTTGCAAAGACTATTCTGCAAGGCACAGTGCAAGGAGGTAGAAGAAGAGGGAGACCGAAAAAGAGGTGGGAGGACAACATTCGAGAATGGACTGGTTTGACACTGAGCGAAGCCATCAGGGCTGCTGAGGACAGAGAAAGATGGAGCATGCTGGTTAAACGTTCATCTGTGGTGCCCCTACGACCTCCAGGTTACGGGACAGGATAGGATAGGATTATTATTATTATTAATATATTTTATAGTTCTTGTGCACAGAAAACAGATACGATAGTGCCTTACACACACACACATACACACACACACACACACACACGCGCGCACCTCACACACACACACACACACACACACATACACACACGCACGAACGCATAAACACGCTTACGCAGGAATATCCTCAGCTATCGTTGTATCCTCGTCGATGTCGTTTTCTTCATCTCTAACGTAATGTGCCCTCCCCCCCTTGCCCCCCCCCCTCCCCACCACCCTATCTCTTCTCCCCAGTCCCCAACCTCATCCCCTCCCCCAGATCAAACATTTCAACGTCACAGGTCTCTATTAAAATTCACAATGAGTGTTGCTTCACTCGGGAAAAATAGGATTAGACCCAAAAAATAAACTTGTTTCAAAAGTGTGTTTCTCATCATAGTAAAGTTTGAATGCTAACAGCTCTCTCGTTCCATTATGTTTTTTTTAAATGGCTTTAATATAAATCGACCCCTTCTTTTTCTTGATATATCTAGGAATAGCATTATATTTTATGCATGGCGGATTCTAAATAACAGCACTGCAGTCTAAGTGTGTATAGTAAGTATAAGCACAGTGGGTTTGTTTACACAACAAAGAAGAGATACCAATTAGGAACGATGTCAATGCTAAGTGCTCGGTTGGAACAACCATTGGTAAAGGTAAAAGGTAAAGATAGTCCCATAACCTTGTGGCCGTAGGGGAGCGTGATGTTGGAGATCACACTTATCTTGGGCCAGCGTAATGAGGGTGATGCCCAGCTCTCTCCCTCGCTGCTTTACCTTCCCCACCCTTAAGAGAGTAGGTACTCATTCACAGTTGAGTCAACTGGGGGCGTTGTTATTTGTCGCTTCACGTTTTGCGGTCACCCATCCAAGTGCTAACCGCACTGGACGATGCTTAACTTGCGACACAGTAGCGAGTGCTCCAACCACTGCGCTATCCGTTATCTTTTAATGTGAAGATCATGTAAATCGTGCAAGTATAGTAGTAAGTGTTAAAATAAAAAATAAATAACCAGACATCTTTGAAACCTTAGTTTGTGTGGTTTTTTTTTTTTTTTGTTTCTTTTGTTTGTTTGTTTTTTTGGTTTGCTTTTGTTTGTTTCTTTGCTTGTTTTTGTTTGTTTGTTCTTGGTTTCGTGTTTTTTTTTTGGAGGGGGGGGGGGGGGGGAGTGAAGTTACACATTCACATCGATTAAGGCGACATGAGTTCCTTTCATTCACATCACATTGACACGGAGTCACTGATTCTGCTTCTAGGCTAGTTGCTATTGTTCGGTCGGTGTTGGTGTTGCTGTCGTCATCATCTATACTGTTATTGTTGTTATTTTCGACGTCGTCGTTCTCTTCCTTTTATTGTAACTTAAATCCCAAATTACCTATGACTATTTATTTCGTTCTTGTGGTCGTCATCGTCGTCGTTGCTCGTAATTCTAACACATGAAAGCACAAAATACAAACTGTAAATCACTATGGCAACTTACTTTGTCGTCGTTGTTGTTGTTGTTTTTGGTGTTGTTGCTGTTAGTAGTGGTGGTGGTGGTGGAGGTGGTGGTGTTTATATCCTCAGAAACACAAGTATCCTTTAGATTCTATAGAATTGTTGTTATTGTTTTTATTGTTGACGTCATCATTGTTGTGGTTAGTGTTGACGTCATCTCCGTTGTTGCTGTCAATCGGTGTCGACTGCCTAACGAGAGGACACACGCGCGCACACACACACACGAACAAGTGGAGGGGTATGGAGCTTACCCACCTGCGACGCAGACAACTGCGTCGTCTCCCGTCATTCCAGCACACACACCGCAGTCACTGTTGCGGCTGCTGCTGCTAGATGGTAGCAGTAGTGTTTGGATGTCTGCTGGTGGGCTAGCTCTGGAATCCCTTTCAGGATAGGGAAAAGTGCTCTCTCTCTCCCTCTCGCTCTCTCTCTCTCTCTCTCTCTCTCTCTCTCTCTCTCTCTCTCTCTCTCTCTCTCTCTCTCTCTCCCTCTCGCTCGCTCTCTCTCTGAGAAATCGTTGCCAAAAATACTCTTTGGTGATTATAGTTCGTTATAAATCTTCGCTAAAATAATCTCTGATGATTATATTCCCTCGATTAGTCTCTCTCTTTTCCTCTTTCCCACTCTCTCTCTCTCTCTCTCTCTCTCTCTCTCTCCCTCTCTCTCTCTCTTTCTCTCTCTCTCTCTCTCTCTCTCTCTCTCTCTCTCTCTCTCTCTCTCTTTCTCTGTCTCCTTCTCTGTCTCCTTCTCTCTGAATTTTCCCCTGGAGAAACCGTTCCTAAAAATACTCTCTGAGATGATTATATTCTCTCTCTGTCTCTGTCGCCCTCTACTTCTCTGTCTTTTTGTCTCTCCTTCTTTCTGTCTGTCTCTCTCCTTGTCTCTCTCTCTCCTTCTTCTTCGTCTCTCTGTCTGTCTCTCTCCTTGTCTCTCCGTCTCCTCCTTCTTCTTCTTCTCTCTGTCTCTTTCTCTCCTTCTCTCCGCATGACTGTTTCTGCTTCTCCTATCTCTCTGACTCTCTGTCCTTTGTCTGTCTCTCTCTCTCTGTCTCTCTCGCTCTTATTGTTAGCTTGATATCTGCAAACAGCAAAGGGACAGGCAGGCCTTCCCATTCCTCCCCCTCCCCCCTCCTCCTGCTCCCCAAAAAGAAGACAAAAAATAATATAAAAACAAGTCAACCCGCAACGAGTCTTCAGATAAAGCTCAGATTTGGGACTTTACTGCTCTTTCTAAAAATAAACCCTGTGGACTCTTAGGGCGTCGGCCAGCGCCTTGACAGTTGTTGTGCTGGTAAATCACTATTTAATGGTAGTTATCCTTTTAAAATAAGTATTGAAAACAACGGGCTTTTACTTGCCAAATCCAATTCCATATCAACGTTATGGCGGCGGGCAATAAGTAGCGTGCCATAAAAGATGTCGTATACGCAAGAAGCTGCTCTGGGACTTCGCCATCGATTGTTGCTGTGTAACACACGGCCCAGACAAACATACCGTCTTACTCTGAATGACAAAAGAGGAAGATTGAGGAGGAGGAGTAGAAGAAGAAGAAGAAAAAAGGTGGTGGTGATGATGATGATGATGATGATGATGATGATGATGATGATGATGATGATGATGATGATGATGATGATGATGATGGAGGAGGAAAAAGAATAGGATGATGATGATGATGATGATGATGATGATGATGATGATGATGATGATGATGATGATGATGATGATGATGATGATGATGATGACCAACAACAACAACACTGCTACTACTACTCCAAATACTACTACTACTCCTGCCCCTGCTGCTGCTGCTGCTGTGAACAAATCAATGGAAAAGTGGTAATCATTCATGCCATCATTCTAGGTTATCATTTTAAAACGTCGATCTCTAGGATCATTGTACTGTACACTCCGCCTACATGTACATGGTCGCCTTGAGCAGCTCTATGACCTGGAAAGTGCGCTTTAAAGGTAAACTCCCTGACCCAGGCTATGCATGCAGTAAAACATTGACCCATTGGTCCCCATCTGAAATCATTGCGCAACTGATCGACGTTTCGACTTCCATGTTACCGTCGCCCCAGGAAAAGAATCGATACAACATTCATTTATGCAATACCTTGCTCCACAGCCCGATAAATCTATCGATGACGTGATTGATTAAATATGCTCTTGAAGTCAGGCAGTTCTTGGGAAAAGTAGTAAAACGCGAAATCGCCTATGAAAGCTGGCCCGACGAAAGCGCGGACTTTTTACAGCCTAAAACCCAAACCTAAAATGCTTTCTAACAGCCTAAATGAGAGTCTAAGCGTGCAAATATGAAACTCTTTCTAACAGCCTAAAAGAGTCTAAAAGCGCGACTGTGAAACTCTTTCAAAGAGCCTAAAAGCGCGACTGTGAAACTCTCCAACAGCCCAAAGGAACCTAAAAGCGCGACTGTGAAACTATTTCTAACAGACTAAAAAAATCAGCCTAAAAGCGCATATCTAAATATCTTTCTAACCGCGTAACAGCACGTAAAACCTAACAGCGTGATACGCGGTTTGGGTCGCTCTTGAAATTCGTTGCTTATCGTCGTTGATTATTACGTCTTTAACATAGACATCAAAATGAAAATGTGTAGTTATCTTTGTCATAGTCGCCACTGCCATCGTGGAAGGTTTTTCTTATCAGCTAAATCATCATCATCATCAGCAGCAGCAGCAGCATCAACAACAACAAAAGGTGAAGTGGTCAGAGTCGCTCGATTGAACATGTTAACTAAGTATGACAACGAAAGTAAAAAGGTGATGAGAGAGAGAGACTAGGAGAGAGACTGGGAAAGAGAGACAGACAGAGACAGAGACAGAGAGACAAACAGACAGACAGAGCGAGACAAAGGTAAACCGAAGAGGCAGACAGACAATCAAGCGCACGTTGCGAAAAACACACAGAACGAACAAATAAAGCACACAGGGACAGACCAAACAAAGACAAAGACAAAGAAACAGGGAAGCCAACCGCAGTATATCTATACAGGGAAAGAACAGCAAAAGAGCAGGGCACAGACACTGCAAGGACGGAAGCCATCAGCGCGTAAGGGAATAAAAGGGGCAAACAAAGTTAATTTTAAAGTTAAATCACTTCGGAGGCGGGAAAAAGAAAAACGTAGACAGCGACGAGGTTCCTTCGCAGAATAAAAGGGGAGCTTTTAAATTTTTAAAAAGGCCAGTTTCAGTTCATAGTTGCTGTTCCCCTTTCCCGCAACAGCCTCGCCAATTTGCCGTAAAACACTAAAAAGGCATCCATCCGTCTTGTTTGGGTGTCGTCTGGTACTAAGACAGTCTGCTTATCTCCCCTTAATAGCGTCAGAACCCAGAGTTCTCTCCCTGTTTTGCTCGCGGGATGCTGCCTTGGCCTTTCTTATGACGGCATTCTTTTCACTGCTCACTCCAGTGATTTTCTGGTCAAGAAAGTGAGGTTCGACTCTGACTCTTTTTGTATTTTCCAGCTAATCATCTGGAGGTTTTCATTTCGCTTCTTCAGGATAATGCTGAGTTACAACATCGCCAAAAAAATTACCGCTTTTCAAAAATGGGGAATTAATTTTTTTTCTTTGAGGAGAGGGAGTTCGGGTTGCAATGTTTAGTCATTTGTTTGGGTGTACATTGAATGTATATTGTATTGTCATAAACTCGTTTACATGCCTGCTGTGGTGGGAGTTGTGCGTGTGGGTGAGCGCGCGCGTGTGCGTGTGTGTTTGTGCGTGTATATGTGCACCATGTGTGTACTAGGTGTGTGTGTGTGTGTGTGCGCATGTGCTTGGGTGTGTGCGTGTGTGTGTGTGTGCGTGTTGGTGTCGCCATACAAGCTCCATTGAGATACGTTTATACGTTGTTTTAATTATGATGTTATTGAAATAAAAAAAAAAAAAGGTTTGTGTGTGTGTGTGTGTGTGTGTGTGTGTGCGTGAGGATGTTTACACGGCGTTATTGGGACAAATTAGTGCAAGTTTGCATACGTTCTTTGGACAGACCTCCTTGTTGGGACGTCCATTTAATGATCCGTGAGGGTTAGGGTTAGGGTAAGGGTTAGGGTTAGGGCTAGGGTTAGGGCTAGTGTTAGGGTTAGAACACTTTAAAGTACTTAAAAACGGGGTCGTAGCACGACCCATTGTCCACAGAACGTATGTGGCGATAGAGGAAAGTCCAAATAACGGTGTCTGCGCAAGTATGTGTGTGTGTGTGTGTGTGTGTGGGTGTGTGTGTGTGTGTGGGTGTGTGTGTGTGTGTGTAGTTTTTTAAGTCACCGAGACGAACACCTGGAAAATTGAATGAAATAGCATGTACGTCACCTCCAGGGCTTTCGTCACATTTGTTTTTATTTTCTTCCTTTGCTTGGTGGACCAATCGATTGTAGAAGTAGCATTGTCGCATAGATACAGCATTGCTAGGGGATTTTTCACTGCTTCGTCAGTCTGCGAAATTAAAGCTCTGCACAGAGGAGGACTCAGTTTGAATAGGCGATGGCCTAGCTAACGGGTCTTTTTTTTTTTCTTCGACCAGCAACTAAAAGGCTTGTGTTCTGAGTGTTGTTCATAATCTATATATTAATCGTCGAGCAGCCGTTTCAGATCACGAGGGGCCGTGTCAGCCAACCAGCGGCTTTGTTGTGAAGCTCAAAATGAACTTCAATTTGCTCGAATTTGTGCAGATTACAGCTGAGCTGTCCGTATAATTGCTTACACGCGAGTTTTGCCATTCGCCGCTCGATCACGCGCTGCCGATACAACGAAACTTAACATTATTTTCGATCGCAAAACGGCTTTAGTTTGCATTTTACTGCCTCCAAAAACACTGCAAAACACATGTGTGAGACGGTATTTTTAGAACCAATCATTTTTGTCCTTCGCCCTGCCATCATTTCCGCATACCATTTCTACCAAGGATTTCGTATTTTATTCCAAATCGCTTTTAATCGATCGGCGTTCGCTATATTGTTGTTTAATGCAGTTTCAAGTTTATAACACTAATAAAATCGAGGGTTCAACATGTTTTATGATATGGGACCTAAAATCAGCTTGGACAATTATAGCATCCTGTGGATCAATGAATAAGGCGTTTGACTGTCATTGAGGCGACCCGGGTTCGAATCAAGATGGTTCCTTTTTTTTTTTTTTTTTTACATTTAATAATACAGAGGGAGAGAGATAAAAGAGAGATATAGATAATAAAGAAAAAGAGCGGAGCAGAGGCAACTGAAAAACAAAACGAGGTGCAAGTAAAATGCTAAAAAAAATAAAATAATAATAATAAATAAATATATAAATAAAAATAAAATCATAGCACGGGTATTAATAACTGCTTCATATTCATTTTTTTCCATTTATCCATGATGCGTGTACTTCTTAGAACACTTAACATCTTATGCTTTTAAAAAAAATTAGGTATAGGTAGGTCTGTTTTTAAAAAAAAAATTTAGAAAATAACATTATAGTTTTATTGTAAATTTCATAGCATAATTAATTGTCATTCGATTCATCAGAAAAAAATATTAAATTAACAGCAAACTTTACATTAAAAATAAATATTTAGAATCTAAATTAAAACTGAATTGTTCCCAAATAAATATCTGTAGGGACTAAAGGTCCATATTTACATGGCTTGGTGCTTTTTTTTTAATGATTGCCTCAATTTGGTATTTCATTGGTATGTATTATAAGGAAAAAAGTTCTGTGCATGCAGTGATAGCATTGCCTTATTGTTTTAATCACATGCATGTGCAATATATCAGTAATGCTGTTCTCCTAAAATAAATGGTTATTGTGTTTTATTACAATTATAAGTTTATTTTTAATCTATGTCTCTTTTTAGTGATTCACCACTGACAGTGCACTTCAGCCTTCCACTTCCAGAATCATAAACACAACAAAGATTATTATATCAAAGATACTTTTATACAATGTGAATTAATTTTCGAGCTAATGTTAATTAAAAGTATCTTTGATATACTGTATATCTTAGTTGTGTTTATGATTCTGGAAGTGGAAGGTGAATCACTAAAAAGAGACATAGATTAAAGATAAACTTATAATTGTATTTTACTTTCAAAATACTTAGCAGTTCCTGTTGTGTTTACAATTTCTTCCACTTTCAGGCAATTGATATTTCCTACATGTAATTATTGTACCAACACCACAACATAAACTATACACTATGTAGGCTACAATGGAACATTATAGTCTCAAATAAATTTGACTTCACTCAGTGGCTGACAGCTTGGACACCCAAAGATAACCTATAACGGGCATAAAATCAGCAACACAACAACAAAATATAATAGATACTTTTAATTATACAACAATACAAGACAAATGAATTTTCATGCTTTGCTCTTCTTCAGATTAAAAACAAACATAAAATGACAAAATGCTGCAGAATGCACAAAAAAAGTCACTTCCAAAAATTTTTTTTGAAACGGGCATATAACATCAGGCCCAGCAATTGGGTCATCGAAAATTTATTTGGACGGGTAATAACTGCTAGTTACTCTGAATTGTAAAGAGTATTTAGTTCAAATAGGTCTGTAGTGTGCATGTGAAGCATGTGGACACGCTTAGATAGATAGATAGATAGATAGATAGATAGATAGGTAGGTAGGTAGGTAGGTAGGTAGGTAGGTAGGTAGGTAGGTAGGTAGGTAGGTAGGTAGGTAGGTAGGTAGGTAGGTAGGTAGGTAGGTAGGTAGGTAGGTAGGTAGGTAGGTAGGTAGGTAGGTAGGTAGGTAGGTAGGTAGGTAGGTAGGTAGGTAGGTAGGTAGGTAGGTAGGTAGGTAGGTAGGTAGGTAGGTAGGTAGGTAGGTAGGTAGGTAGGTAGGTAGGTAGGTAGGTAGGTAGGTAGGTAGGTAGGTAGGTAGGTAGGTAGGTAGGTAGGTAGGTAGGTAGGTAGGTAGGTAGGTAGGTAGGTAGGTAGGTAGGTAGGTAGGTAGGTAGATAGATAGATAGATAGATAGATAGATAGATAGATAGATAGATAGATAGATAGATAGATAGATAGATAGATAGATAGATAGATAGATAGATAGATAGATAGATAGATAGATAGATAGATAGATAGATAGATAGATAGATAGATAGATAGATAGATAGATAGATAGATAGATAGATAGATAGATAGATAGATAGATAGATAGATAGATAGATAGATAGATAGATAGATAGATTTTATTGACATAATTCATTCCATCTCATTGATGTGCATGTGTTATATGTTGTAGGCGGAAGAACAGAAATAGTGAAACATCACCCGTGAAATTTACCTAAAACTCAGCAAAGCGGTGTGGTCTCGTAAAATTTATGAGCAGATGTACTTAAGGTTTGTGTTTGTATTTTATGTAAATTTCAGGGGTCACGTGACAGTTGGTTCCTCAAAAATGTTGTTCCAGGAACAGACGAAAGAAAGTGCATTACCGTCTTTGTCAGTAATGATCCTCCTGTCATCATGTTCCGGGTGGAGTAAGATATTCCAGTGACAATCGCCCACTTCATCCAAACCAATGTTAATTTAATGTATGGTGCAACATTCTGTGTCGCGGACATGCATAAGACAACGCGGCAATTACACTTTTGCTTGAAGCACTGATATAACTTACTAGTTTTGGTCCTGATTTGGCTCGGAAGAGTCCGCTGGACCTAAAGCAATAACTTGTATTGTTGTACTTACTAGTAGTTATAAAATCTTATTATGACTTGGTCGCCTAAGAATAATGACATAGTTGCTGGCGTCTGGTGAACAGTGCTCACTCACCGCTTCCTTACTTAATGGCCACATACCACGTCGCTGTTTGACTGTATTGTTGAACTTTGCCCCTTTGTGGAAATGGGAGCTAACTCTTACAACATTATAACAAAATTGATTTATGGGGATTGTTGGCTATTATTTTCGATACTGGTTATTTGGAAAAGTATGCAACAAAATCAAAAATAACAATGCTACTCTACTTTTCGCTTTTATCATATTTCTTCATCACAAACGTGTGCAATGTATACAGGATATAGACTTCTAGACCTTTAGGAATAATCTATCCTTTTGTTTGAACCAATAATGTGTTATTGTTTTAGACATTCACAGTACGAAGACATGTTCTGTTATACTGCTTATGACCAGTGGGTTTATAAGCTAGCTAATGTCGTAAATAAAGCGGAGAGGTTCCTGGGAACTGTAGTTGGTCCCCTTGCCTTCCCCGGCCAGAATGGCAGGGGCGGCGAGAGCTTTGATGTTCCAGTTGAACTCTCCCCAGATTTCTCGCTTGTGACACATCACTACTCCCTAATGCGGACACTACTACCACCCTTCCGATCACCGGACCAGTGGTGCGGTTGGTCACTCGCAATACCCGGTAGTTGGTGGGTGTTGCGGTTGCTCTTAGCATTAGGGACGGAGGATCAGAAAGGGATGCGAGTACCTCGGTAGGGAGCCGTATGGTCCAAGTCCAGAAATTTGGGAATTTTTTTTCTTTGACCACACCAGTGATGATTTTTTTTTTCGCAATTTTTACATTATTCTGTAGCCATGTTTCTTACAAATTATATTTGCAGTTTCATGATGAAGTTAACTGCCTTTTATAATTTTCAAATATAGCAGCGCCGTGTGTGTGTGTGTGCGCGCGCGCGTCTGTGTGTGTGTATGTGTATGGGTGTGTGTCTGTGTATGGGTGTGTGTCTGTGTGTGTGTGTGTGTCTGTGTGTGTTGGTGTGGGTGTGTTTGTGTGTGTGTGCGTGTGTGTGTCTGTGTGTGTTTCTGTGTCTGTGTGTGTTTATGGGTGTGTTTGTATGTGCTTGTGTGCGTGTGCGTGTCTGTGTGTGTTCTAGAGCGTGTGCGCGAGAATAACAAATCAGCACGCTTTTATTACAGTGTCACTGATTATAATAATAAATAAGACAGCAGTATGACAACCTCCAATAAATAATCGCTTTAATTATCTGAAAAAAATACCTGATGTTTCTCTGTAATGGGCTACAAATTATTTGAATAACGAAATTAAACTTTTCTGGGTTGGGGTAAGGGGTGTGTTTGTGGGGAGTGATGAAAGTGGGGAGGGGGAGGGGGTAATTGCAGATAGTTTGGTTAGCGGTGCAGATAGTTTGGTTAGCGGTGCAGATAGTTTGGTTAGCGGCCCATCAGTCCATGTTTTCAGGTTGCTTCTTTTGATCAAAGCCAAGGCACACATCGGTCAAGAAAAATGAACACTTTTTTTAAATGCTAATTTTGGGTTGGTTTGTTTTAGCTATCTATAGCGGTGTCTGGAAATACATTTCAATGGCTCGCCATCTTGAATTTATTGCGCTTGGCATTGGATTTCATGAGGGTAAAAATCAAGAAGGGAGAGGACGAGGATGAGGAGAAGAAGAAGAAGAAGAAGTAGTAGTAGTAGTAGTAATAGTAGTAGTAGTAGTAATAGTAGTAATTGTGATGGTGGTGGTGGTGGTAGTAGTAAAGAAGAAGAAGGAGAAGAAGAAGACGAAGAAGAAGAAGAAGGACAACAATAACAAAATGAAGATGTACAAGAACAAGAAGAACAAGGACAAGAATAATAATATTAAGTCTAATAATAATAGTCGTCTAATAAACAAAACGACTCGTCATCGCCGAAAAAGATTAGGTGTAGATGAGGCAGAAGACCAGACATGACGAAGGTTCAGCTGACAGATCAAGCGATAGTCTTCTTTTCTTCTCTTTTTTTTTTTAAACTACAGCTTTAAAATGGATTTTTTTAAAAAAAAACATTAATGAGCGATCTCCTATACTCAACGGTTTAGCAGGTCTCGGTATTACCCACCAGGCCCTAAAGGAACCGGAAATGAGATCGGCTGGTCCCGTGGCGTCATGTCTGCGCATGCGCCCCAGACCGGAAGAGTGTTTGGATTGAGCAAGAACTGTGGCTACTATTTTGGTCCACGGTCGTTACAGAACCTGGAAATAGTACCGGAACTACTTCCAGACTCCTTACAAAGTGCTCACTGCTTCTGGCTAATAATGCTCCCCAACCTTTTCCCTATCACCCCTCCACAGATATAAGATACTTTCTTCTTCTTCTTCTTCTTCTTCTTCTTCTTCTTCTTCTTCTTCTTCTTCTTCTCAAATTCCTCATCATATTCCTTCTTCTTTTCCTCCTCCTCCTCCTCCTGCTCCTTCTCCTCCTTCTTTCCATCATCATCATCATCATCATCATCATCATCATCATCATCATCATCATCATCATCATCATTATTATAATCGTCGTCATCATCATCATCATCATCCTTATCGTCATGAACAAAAACAACATGAACGCTGCAAATGAAAAACGCCGCTGTCAGTCCGTATTACGAAACAGTACCGGTTGTTCCGATCTTGTATAAGGGAAGTAATCGAGTAATCCCCCAAAAAGTTGAGGGGAAAAACATGTGTTGCCTCCCCTGCTTTGCTTGCGATGTTTCAGTCTGCGTTATAGGGTGGATTAAATAAATTCTCAGCGCCTTAAGTTAATTGTCTGTAAGTTAGCCGCCATTACCATCATCATCATCATCTTCGGATGATAGTATAAATCGCATGGACTTCACAGATCCTGACGCTCATGTCCTAGACGGGTGAGTGCGGGCTAAACAAACATACACGCACTAGGTCCTGTCTCCCCTATGACCTGTCGCCCACAATAGTTCTCCGCTGTTTGGACGTCAGACGATGCGCCCAAAGGCTGCAAAAGGGCGCCCGGGTGGACTTTTTTTTTAATGCTTCATTGTTCCTTGTATCGGGAAATTCTGGGCCGCCTCCCATGGGAAGGCGTAGTCGCAGCCTGTAGCGCGCCCAAACCCAACCTACCTAACATAAATTGTGTTTTTGTTTTTTAAATTTTCGCTAGGGGAGAAAACCGGAGTACCCGAAGAAAACCCCCAAGACGTTGCCCGAGTGGAAAGTACATAATATTCGGAGAAACATAACGCCCCGATGCAGGATCGATCCCCCACCTGTCAGGCGCCATTGCTTTCTGGCCTCTGGACAAGGCAAGTTAGTCCCGCCTTAGCCCACTTGGCCACAACGCTCGCTCGACTTGATTTAGAACCTGTAAATAAATAACAATCATCATCATCAGCAGCAGCAGTAGCAGCAGCAGCAAAATCATCATCATCATAATAATCGTCGTCATCATAATCATCGTCGTCATCATCATCATTATCAACATCATCATCATCATCATCATCATTATCATCATCAGCATCATCATCATCATCTCTTCAATATCCTTGGAAAGAATCTCAAGCGAAAATGTAATGTTATAAAATAAATAATAATTAATATTGCCCTTGAATCTATCTATCTATCTATCTATCTATCTATCTATCTATCTATCTATCTATCTATCTATCTATCTATCTATCTATCTATCTATCTATCTATCTATCTATCTATCTATCTATCTATCTATCTATCTATCTATCTATCTATCTATCTATCTATCTATCTATCTATCTATCTATCTATCTATCTATCTATCTATCTATCTATCTATCTATCTATCTATCTATCTATCTATCTATATCTGTCTGTCTGTCTAACACGTCTCCTAAAACACATTAAAATTAAATACACAATAATTGTTAATGTTGCTGATTAATATTAACAACATTAACTTGATTTCAATTGTGTAAAAATGATTTTATCTAATGATGACTTTGTTTACTTGTTATTGTTCCATGATGTGAATGTTATAACATTGAGTTGTATTTAATAGTTATTGCAAAATAAAATTGTTATCTTATATTATCTCTCTCTCACTCTCTCTCTCTCTCTCTCTCTCACTCTCTCTCTCTCTCTCTCTCTCTCTCTCTCTCTCTCTCTCAAACTGAATGTAGCCGAGCGGAGTATTTGACTCCCGTCTCTCGGCCACCACCTTGAGAACACGGCTCAACCCGAGCTGTTATTTTCATTTTATCCCTCAAAAGACGGATATAGAAAAATTTGCCCTGCAAGGCGATGGAAGCGTGGTTGGTAGTAGCGGGTTGCCGGCTAAGCTTACTAGAGCCACGACCCTTCGCTGCAAAGCCGCTGCCACAGACTTGCATAAAATGCCTGCCGACAATGTAGACCCGCTCACCACCAAAAGCAGAAGGCAAATGGTCAGCCGGGGAGAACAAATGTCGTGTCGCCTTGTCCTGCATAAACCAATGGCGTCCCCAAAGGATCCTGCAAAAGCAGGAAGCCACCCAAGGCTAGTCCAACCAAGAAATTCAAGGTAGACAATTTCTCTCCCAAGCCTCAACCAGTCGCCTCCCTTTCCGCTAAATCTAAATAAATAAGATCTAAATAAATATCATTAAAATTATCATAACTACTTCGTTGCGCTTTAGTTTCGTGAGCCACTTGCAGCGTAGCTGAGACTTAACGACAGATTAGTACACCATCAGTCTGTCCAGTCTCACAGTACACACCAGCTCAATGCCTATGTGAGTAGCACTGTTTAGTGCTTCCACATCTTGCTTGCTGCGGGCTATTTATAGTTTGCCTGCACCCTCCCTTCCAGTGAAAGGAAAGGAAAGGAAGCATCGGCGAAGCTATTTATAGCTAGCCTGGCTGATCTAACCTCAAAACTAAAAAGCTTTGGTTGAGTCACTGTGAGCAGGTCAGCAAAACTCTATGCTCTAGTCCTGAAGCGTTAGATACTAGACCACACTTTCAGTTTCGACCTACCACCTCAGCTCAGTGGTCCAGCGTTCGCCTGGCTCACACCCATGTGAGGTTTGATTCCTTGGTGTGTTTTTTTCTTTTTTACACTATTCTATCTGAGCAGTATGATTGCTCTGGTGGTTCAGTGTTGATTCCTTCTTAGCCTTAAGATGGATGTATCCCCCGTCTGGCGCATCGTCAATGATGGTGTGGATGCTAAACTTCCAAGTCCATTCATTCCTTCTTCAGCCGAATTTGTGGATTCAGTGGCTTGGTGCTGGGTATCTGGGGTTCCCTTCTCGCTAAAAACTATTTCTTGTGCTCGCAGAAGTAAACTGGATACTTTACCGCGAGCAACTGTTTTGAGCTAAAAAGGTGCGCTGTGTAACATTCAAATAAACTTGTCAGTTGATGTTTACGTATTGCTGCTGTTTTGGTGGAGTTGTTGCTATTATAGTTGTTGTTGTTATTGTTGTTATTTTCGTTGTTGTTTTTTGTTTTGTTATTATTGGTGTTGTTGGTTTTTATTATTATTGATTATCTCTCATTCTGGATTTTGCATTTTTGTTTATATATGTACATTTTTCTTAAACGTGTAAATGTTATTATTATTATTTTTATTATTTTTATTATTATTATTATTATTATTATTATTATTATTATTATTATTATTATTATTATTATTATTATTCAAATTTTATAGCGTGCGAGTGTGAATGTGTGTGTCAGAAAGAGGGAGAGAGAGACAGGAAGAGAGAGAGAGAAAGAGAGGGAGAGAGAGAGACAGAGAGAGACACAGAGAGAGAGAGAGAGGGAGAGAGAGAGAGAGAGAGAGAGAGAGAGAGAGAGAGAGAGAGAGAGAGAGAAAGAGAGAGAGAGAGAGAGAGAGAGAGAGAGAGAGAGAGAGAGAGAGAGAGAGAGAGAGAGAGAGAGAGAGAGAGAGAGAGAAAACAACATTCCCCTGCTGAGAAATAAATAAAGAACATGAAAAAAAAGAACAAAACAGAACAGAAAGAAAAGAAGCGCACTAACTAAAATGATAAGAACAAAAAGAAAAACTGGAAGAATTTTAAAAAACAATTAAATTAGGAGAGAGAGAAAAAAGGTTCCACAACCAATGTAACCGGTAATGTGTGAAATCCGGCATTCTATAGAATGCCTAGATAGAATGACTAGATAAAGTATAGAATGCATCATCAGGCATTCTATAGAATGGGCATTCTATACAACATCGGGATTTCACACACTGCCGGTAACATACACACTGAGGTACAAAAACAACTTCACAACAGATTCACAAAACTTTGAAATGATCACATATGATTTATTTTTGTAAACACGCTTACAAACTCGTGTGAAAACTGTACAAAATTCAAATACAATGAACCATGTTTGTTATCGTCAAAATATAAAATATTCACGTACTCTTATGTTTAACTTATTTATTCAGACTGTTTTGTTTACGCACACATACTCTTCCATTTTTCATAGTAAGAAATACAATATCAGTCATTAATAACAATAATAATAATAATAATAATAATAATAATAATAATAATAATAATAATAATAATAACAACAATAATGAATGGATGGTAATTATAAGCATAAAAGTCACTATACTAATTGTAGCCACAAATGACAAATGACTGATAAGCCTTTTCGTTGATCATAATTTTAAAAGTGGAAAAGCTCACACCAAGCATTAGGCATAAAACCGAAAGTAACATTTGTTTGTTTTCGTATCCGCCTGGATCTCAGTTGCCATAAAAATGCATGTGATAATAATACAGCGTTTAAAAATGATATAACAGTACACGTAAAATATTATTAATAATTGCGTGTATGTGAGAGTAGATGATGGAATATCTTTGTTGTTAAATAAATTGTCTGGATCTGAATAATATTCAGTTCGGTGTGAGTTATCTGCAAGATCAATTAGGTCTTACTTTTCTTTCTTGTTTTAAATTAGTCTCTGTATTAAAATCTACAACAACTTTTTTCCCAATCAATCACCCTGTATTAAAAAAAAATCCAAACAACATACTACTCATCCGTCCCAACTATCTCTCTCTCTCCAAAAAATTTTACCCTCTCTCGTGCACACACTCTCTTTTTCTCTCTCTCTCTCACACACACACACTCTCTCTCTCTCTCTTTCTCTCTCTCTCACACACACACACACACACACACACACACACACACATACTCCCACATACTTGCAATACATCAGAAATGGGTTCATTTAGGAATGTAGGAATCGGAAAGTCATTTTTTGATGAAAAAGGGTTAGGGCAAGGGTTAGTTGCAGCGCTGCAACTAGCCCTTACCCTAACCCTTCTCTAGAAAGTTTACCTATTTCGTCTCCTATAGGCGACGAAATAGGTCGAATTTTGCTTCAAACTTTTCCAAAAATTCACTGTATTTTCTCCGTCCCGGATAGTGCACTCCTATGTACTTAAAACACTCTTATGCACTACAACTGCAATCCCATGCACTAAAAGAGCACTCCCGCGCACTTAGAAAAAAGTTGGTTCCTGGATAAAAGTGGGTTCCAAGCAAATAAACCCATTTGTTACTAGAAAAGACAAGGTCTGCTACCCATTTGTGCGCTTTTGTGGGTACCCAAGTTTAGGCGCGCAGACACACACTTACACACACACACACACGCATACACACACACAAACACATACATACATAATCACACACACACACACACACACACATACATAAACACACACACACACACACACACTACACTGCACAAAGCATGTGAACATGGAACGCCTGACTTAAAAACACGCTATGCAGCCGACACTAACTGATGCTTAAGCTGACCTCTCCACTTAGAGAGAGAGAAAAAGAGAGAGAAAAAGAGAGAGAGCAAGAGAGGGAGAGAGAGAGAGAGAAAAAGAGAGAGAGCAAGAGAGGGGGGGAGAAAGAGGGAGAAAGAGAGAGTCAAGGCGAATTAAGTCGCGGCAAGTCTCCGCTATTGATACGTGGGTTTAACACTGTGAAGAGTGACTATCTCAAAAGGAGAATAAGGCTGACCAATAATTTCATAGCCAAAACCTCAAGCTAAGTCACAGAAAAACCATACAATATCATTTTACCTGACTTTAGATCACGTCATTCAAAGTCACAAAATCAATCATCATCATTGCCGCCATCATCATTATCATCATCATCATCATCATCAAAATCAATCATCTTCATTGCCGCCATCATCATCATCATCATCATCATCATCATCATCATCATCATCATCATCATCATCATCGTCGTCGTCGTCGTCGTCGTCGTTCTCACTATCATCTTCACCATCCTCATCAGTACCATCATCATCACCCAATCATCATCATCGCCACAAATATCCCCACCCTTCTCATCATTATTCAAGTCCAAGTCATCATCGTTATCGTCTATAGTTGGATTGTTTGTTCCAAAGCCACAAATACACAAATAAATTAATTAAAATGAATAAAGATGTTACAAAAATCTGTATTTTTGTTACATAATTATAATTATATATATATATTGCCATCAGTGGGAATTTTGGTGGAAATGCGTTGTATTGTTGAGAGAGCGTAGTAATATCACAGTCAGCCTGGTAGTTTGTACATCAACGTAGTCGTAACGCTGCCAACAGAGTCATAACACTTGGGACATTTTGCCACGACCTGCAGCTGTTCTGAAACATAGGAAGAAAACATAATATTACAGACTGGTAAGTTTATATTCAAATCACATAATATTAAAGTAAAAAATAAAAAATAAAATTGAACACCTAACTATAATACGATACTGTATATCGGTCTTCAGCAGCTTCTTTTTTTTTCCTTTCTTTTCTTTCAATTAAGGGAGGTAACTCGGTCTCTTACAGTCTTTATACCAAGTGATTGTTTCCCTTGAACTGAGTCTTCACTAAACAATGGTTGCTCGAATACGAATACGATCACTTTAAGCTTTATTATCTCAATCAAAGAGAAATTCACACGTGGTGCCAGATATAAATGTTACAAGACAGTATAACAACAATAAACAGTAAACAGTAAAACAGGATAAAAGTATATAAAGAAGACATTACTGAATTAACCATTTAAAACTGTAATCATGAGAAGTTACGTGGGAAAAACAAATACCTATCACATGATTTACGTTCAGTGTCATAATCATGATAGAAGGTATTGCAACATAACAATCACTGTTGGCAAGCAATAATCGCATCAATATACAACAACGTAAGACTTTTAGATAAATTAAAATATGTTCATAAAAGAATATAAAAATTGCTAAGCACATAGGCCTACACTAAACGGAAATGTAAGATCACAGGGGCTCAAAATTATACTCACATTTTGGACAATAGAAAAACTAATATTCAAATTTATAATTTATTTATTTAATTTAACGTCTATTCACATCTGTGATATTAGACATAAATATTCAAAGAAGAACAACGCAGGTTTCGAAATCGTTGGTACGGCAAATTCTATGCATGCTTAGCCTCGCGTTCTATGAAATTTGCTTCGCGTCTCATTATCTGCTTTCAGCTAACACTCTCTTCTCGTCTTCTTCACAAGGAAGCTGGCGCGCTTTCCCAAAGATGCGGGCGCCATCGGGTAAGAGTACAAACCGAGGTCTAGTCTGTGCACGCACGCACTCCACTGCATGGGACTTTAAAAGATCCTGACGCCCATGTCCTCGACGGCTACACACACCCACCCAGCACGCACTATTCCCTTCTTCTTCATCCCCGGTCGACCAGGATTGTGCTCAGTCGTCTGGGCGTCAGTCTATGCGCCCAAAATCTGCAAGTGTGCACCTCAGGGGGCTTGAGTTAGATCCTGTATCGGCCAGCGCCTTAAGCGGCTCTTGAGCTGGAAAAGCGCTATATACAAGTGATTAAATAAATAAATAAATAAATAAATAAATAAATAAATAAATAAATAAATAAAGAAATAATATAAGTACTGACATCAACTGCACTTCACTAAGGCTATGTATGGAAAAGCACACAACTTAAAACAACCCGTCAACAATTTGTAAAAACTACTTACATGGAAATAAGCTTAATTTCCTTCACGCCTCCATTAGTGCTCTAGCTAGCAATCTCTTCTGGTCTTCTTCAGAAGGAAACTGGCCCGCTTCCTCTGTTTCTCAAAGCTGCAGGCCGAAACGAAGGCGGAAACAGGAGAAAGAGGGACGTTGGGGTGGGGGAAAGGCACGTTGACGCCGCTCGTCGACCTCGCTGGCGGGCGGGAGGGAGGGAGGGGGAGCGGGAGCGCGTGGTGAGGCTGGAGGTGAGCGTGAGTGGGGGGTATGTGGGGGTGGGCGTGTGAGTGGGGGATAGGGAGGAGGGAGCCTGGTGGGGGCATCATCTGCGTGACGAAACTTCGCACCGTCTCTTGCGCCATGCTCTCTGCACCGCAACCTGCCACGGACAACAAAAAATTAATTAATTAATTAATTAATGTAAAAACATATATATATATATATATATATATATATATATATATATATATATATATATATATATATATATATATATATATATATATATATATATATATATATATATATATATATATATATATATATATATATATATATATATAGATAGATAGATAGATATAATCAAACAAGTCATCGAATACGTATTTAAACAAACAATCTTTGAGTGGAATAATTTCACATTGCATAAAACAAAATAAACCGAATTAAAATACATCAATTTTTTTAATTATTAATGATACTTGATGTGTGGGGAGGGAAGAGTGGGGGGAACGAGAGAGAGGGAGAGAGAAAGGGTGTGTGTGTGTGTGTTACTCCTCCCTCCCCTCCCCCCCCCCCACCCTACCTCCCAGAAAAGCTGTATAATAAACTCGAGCCTCGATGAAAGGAACTTGAATTGGGTACGGTATCATTTTAATAGTGCCGGTTCACCTCTATAAATTCCAAGCCAAGACATTTGTGTGGATTCCCACACGTGATCGTCACCTGTTAGGTGCTAACGTCCCATAAATTTGTTGGGTTCTTTTCTTCACGAGTAGGGTGCTTTACACCTGTGAGAGAACTCTGAAATGACGGGTGACTGCTATAAAGGGGGAAAGAGTCATGGAAGCAGTACGATAGATGTCTTGTATGTAGTCTGTTTTGTAATAGACGGAGACGTTCAATGGTTTCTGTACTCAGTTTCCGTAGTAAGGCCAATGTTAAACCTTGAATATTGAAGCTGTTATGGGACATTTTATTGTGGGTGTTGTTTGGTTTGGTTTTTGTTGCTTGTTGAATTTGTCTGTTTGACTGCCTGTCTGCTTGACTGCCTGTCTGTTTGACTGCCTGTCTGTTTGTCTATCTCTATATAATCTTTCTCTCACCCATACCCCTCCTCTCTCTCTTTCTGTCTCTCTCTCCAACTTCTCCTCCTCCTCCTCCTCCTCTTCCTATCTCTCGCCCTTTACAGAAAGGTCAAAAAGAGGAAGAGCGGTGTCTCGGTCAAAGGAAATGAGATAATGATGAAATGTGTCAATGGCACTTTGTCAACTGCCCTCACCTATAGTGTAACACGGCCTATTCCTCCATTACAATCATGAGGACTATCGGGCTGTATGATAACGCTGTATGATTCTATGATTCTATGATTCTCTCTTCTGCACGCTCCCCTCCACACACCCCATCATTACTTACTCTCTCTCTCCCTCCCTCTCCTTCTCTCTCTCTCTCTCTCTCTCTCTCTCTCTCTCTCTCTCTCTCTCTCTCTGTGGCTTGGATGTTGTGCATAGTGTTTTCTGTATGTAAGCCTAATATTCACACTTTTCTGCTATCCTATGCACCAACGGGAATCCCCTCAATGAAACATACTTCCGGTTTATTTCTCCGCGTGTTTTAGTGAGTTATTTCCAAATATTCAAAAATAATAACATGTGTCACTGGCCACCAGTATCGTACCCTCACTTTTTTTTTTTGGGGGGTGGGGGGGGGCTGCAGTTTATTATCCCTTTCTATCGCCAGTGGCGCGCCTAAACCCTACCTACCTAACATTATTTGTGAATTTTTGAAAAATATTCGGAAAAACATAACGCCCAGATGCTGGCTCGAACCCACACCTGTCAGGCGCAATTGGTTTCTGGCTTGTGGACAAGGCAAGTTAGTCCCGCCTTAGCTCACTTGGCCACAACGCTCGCCTAACATAGTCAACTACTTCGTGTTTTGTGAAGGTTGCGACGGCGAAGCTATGGAAAACTACAAGAGTCTTCAGGTCCTGTTTCACTTTCTGTCGATGATCGACGCACCTCCGAAGTCGCCACAAATACAGGCCTCAACGATTGTTTTTTGCATCCTTTCACTGAGCATGTACTTCCTCCACCGTTTTTATACTTATCCCACTCGTTTTCTGGCTCTAACAATCGTCGTTTTCGGCAATTTGCCATATTTAAAAGTCACGCATCAAGCTTTGATAAAAGCAAAACAAGCCAGACCGGAACTTGGTTTCATTCTAACCTCGTTTTAATTTATAATGGCGATACCCACGAGTTTTTATGAGAGGTGCCGGAAAGTTGTGAATAACGGCCACACGATTTGGAAGAATGTGTATTACGGGATTTGGACCAGTTATTTTTAAACCTCGGGCCAACTTGGTTCAAATACGCGACTTCTTGGACTACAAGCTGAGAACTGTGGTGCATCGGCTGTGACAACAAATTAGTGGTGCGCTGTTCCAGTCCTTGCATCGTTATTGTAAAATTACCACTTGATATCTGAGTGCTATAATTTTATTTTAAATTAATCTATTTTAATTTTAATTGGCATTTGAATTTTATTCTAACATTAATTTACTTTATTACGTTATTATATTTAGCTTTTATTTTGTTGGCTAATATCACCCAGGGCGAAACAGCCGTAAAATTAAAATACTGAACTGAACTACTTTGGTTTAGTGTTCTAAGTATCACTAACGCTGCTGCCCCCACCCTGCCCAGCCGCGCCGACGTCCAACGTTTTTAACAGGCGTTGTCGGCGTAACGGAGAATGCTTCCGTGCATTGTCCACTCGTCCTACAGGTGATTGCAGCAGTGATTGATGATGGTCAGCTATTGGTTGCCCATCGCGACCAGGCCCAGCCCAAACTGTAGTGCAAACATTTGTCTAAACTCGGGGATCATAGCGCACCTCTGAACACAGACCACTTCACTTCTAAAGCAATCATGGTTTAACTTCCAAAGCAATCATGGTTATATCAATCACCGTGCATTCTCCAACACCGCCCACCATCAACTTCAAAGGGTAGACCTCGGACTTCGGGCCGACTATCCTCTTCATCAGTTATTGGAGATAATCATCAGGTCATCAAAGATGATCCCTGGACAGTAACAACGGGTCTTTTGGTCATCAACCATCACGTTACCCGGACAACAAGAAAATGGGTCCGACGGTGGTCGACGATGACCAATTCTAGATGGACGATGTGAAAGGAATAGGAGTGGGTTGAGGGATGGGGTGTCGCTGCTCACTGAGATAGCGCAACTAGGTGTCGTCAGTTCAAAGCTCAAGCGAATCGACGTCAACTTCAAAGTGTACCGCGGACTTGAAAAAGAAGCAGGAATATTATTATTATTTCAATGAACAAAGACAAAGTTGTCATGTTCCAAATATGTCATTCCAAGTTTATCAGGGAATAATTCAACATCTAATGAAATGTTTTTTGAATATAAGGAATAATCAAAACGTTCAGAAAATATTTCTTACATTCAGCCAATTAAAAATGATGTAAATCAAGCAATGAATGAATGTAACATTGATATTTTAAATAGACCTATTTTACCACTAATTCCTCATATACCATTGTGGGAACATTTATCTGCACATTTTGATATAGAGATTATTCTAAAACAGTCTAAAATGACTAAATGACTATGCATGTATGTATGTATGTATGTATGTATGTATGTATGTGTTTGTGCGTGTGTGTGTGTGTGTGTGTGTGTGGGTGTGTGTGTGAGTGTGTGTGCGTGCTTTTGATTACATGTTTGTAATTTCGTGAATGTCTAAAATCATGGAAAAAAAACCGAATAGACTTTAAATTAAAGAACTGTGAACTGGCTTTGATTTCAGTTGTTCGTAGTGTCAGATGGGGCATGAGGGGGTGGAGAGAGACAGTCTGGACAGACAGACAGACAGAAATATAGACAAAGAGACAGACAAAGAGGCAGAGACAGACAAGAGAAACAAGGTCAAAAAATAATTGATATATGGCAACCAAGGTCTCTAGATACCCCCGCACACCTGACGTTGCAATCGGGGTGCCTCATACCCGAAACTGCAATCCGGGTACCTCCCACCCGAACGAGTAATATAGGGGTAGCCATTTAGTGGACATTGGGTTCCCACGCCGCTCAAAGCGAGAGTGGTCGTCAGCTTGTCCCAGTGCAACAGATGGTCGTCGCTTTGCCTGCCATTGCTTCTCTCCCTTTACCCCTTCACCCTCTCCCCACATCCTTACACTCTCTTCTTTCATCTCCTATCATGCCTAGTTCAGCATTCCTGTGCTCTCTTCTTGCACTACACCTCCCACCTCCTCTCTCTCTCTCCCTCTCTCTCTTTATCTCTCTCTCTCTCCAACAGCTTCTCCTTTCTGTTATGAAAGCATTTACCTTCTTGACGGTAGGATAGTCTCTTCTTCTCTTCCTTATCAATTCAACGAACTCTCTCTCTCTGTCTCTCTCTCTCTCTTCTACCCTCTCCCAGCAATGAGCCAAAAAACTCCACCTTCGGGGAAGACAATCCGATAGAGTGCGCCTAGGGTAGCGTACTTCGGGTAGTAAATAGGCCTACGTGATCGAGCCCCTTGTAATAACTGTATACCGTGTTGCGTCACGCCATGTGGGGCCGGGTAGCTCAGTTGGTAAGAGCGTCTTGCTAGTAACCGAAAGGTCGCTGGTTCGAATCCCGGATTGGTCAACGTGTGATCATATTATTTTCCCCTTTACCAACAACTGGCCCGGTGGTGTCAGTATAAATCGGTCCAGTAGTCACCTATATGCGAAAGTGTCGTGTGACTATAATCTACAAAAAAACCAACGTCACGCCATCTGCTGGAGTACCGAACTCTATAAAAATTTGTTATTATTAATATATATTATATGACTAGACTATTAAAAAAAATATTATGTATGGGGCCTTCTGCACACTGTAAGCATGTAAGATGTGTCTTGCTCGGCCTGACAGACTTTTCACAAAATAAATCGTTTGTAGTACTGACAACATGTACATAATCACTCCAAACATTTCACCAAGCAAAAAAACATTTGGGGTCGCCTATGAAAGCTGAAGATATATACCGACATCAAAAAACCTGTAGATTTTGATCCAGGACCTGAACATGGAAGTACGCGACTATTGGCGCACCTATCGGCTGAACATTTGCATATTCAAGGGAAATAATTTTAATATTTTGGCCCATTGCTACGTTGGAGGGGAAGACCCACAGGAATGTCATCACGGTGAATCATCACCTGGGTGACCACTCAGAAAAAAATAACATCCGCCGTAAAACACAATTGCTGAGAGGGAGGGATGGAGGGGAGAGAGAGAGATAGAAGCAGGACAGGAATGAAAGGGAAGGATGGGGTATGGAAAGCGTGCAAAAGAGAGAGAGAGAGAGAGAGAGAGAGAGAGAGAGAGAGAGAGAGAGAGAGAGAGAGAGAGAGAGAGAGAGAGAATAAGAACCTCCACCAAACAGAAAGTGAGATACACTGCATGACCTGGTTTGGTTACGGCCCTTGGAACCTGTTAAGTGGTGTTGGGTGTTCAGACACGCTACGTTAAGACCGTTCAGCAGCCACTCCTCCATATATATCTATGTAACAATGGGCTCTGGCAAAGTTTGACATGGAGAAAATCTCCATACGGTCCACAGGTTTATTAGCCAAGCCCGCACGTCGCTTGTGAACGGTAGCGTGGACCTTAGCAGTAGCTGAAAGAATACCCTTTGAAGTGTAACGTCACACCCTCCATCGGCCATACGGCAGACGGGGGTCACAATTCCAAGGACTTAAGTCAACTCTGAACCATTAGAGCGAACAATCATACTCTTACTAAGGACAGTGAAAAAAGTTAGCTGAAAATCAAACTGCCGATATCATATACACTCTGCATAGCTACAGGACGCCAAACCAGACGGCCTGGGCGGTTACATTACACTGAGAATCAAAACGACTGGACATTTTGGAAGGTGTTTTCATTAATAGTATGCAGGTTTTGACCATTCGCCGTAGCTCAATTGGTAGAGCGTTTGCCTGGCACACCGATAACCCAGGTTCGAATCCCGTGAGGGGCGAGATAAAGTGGCCATTTTCACTGTCCATTTTAGCTGTATGATTGCTCTGGTGGTTCAGTGTTGATTCAGGTCCATGTCCCTTGTCCCCTGGGATGGTTATCCCCGTCTGTCATATCGCCAATGGTGGGTGTAGACGTTAAACTTCAATGTTCAATGTTGGCAATTCAATTGGTCCTGTAACACTGCGTTAAACCATTGATCTTGGTGTGCCAGCATCACGCACTGATATGGCTGCCAGATGCGATGAACTAGGTAGGGGAGGTCTCTCGATACTCCCTGATTATTTTCCTGGCGCGGTGCCTGCGGAATGGGACCGAGCAACAGCAGGCGAGGACAGCAGAAGTTCAGACACAATTTCCCACGGTTAGCGCCAAGCAACTGTCACCCTAACCCCACCTCCCACCCCTGTGGTCCCTCACCTGTCGCACCTGTGTGGAGTGTTGTCACCTGTTGCCCCGGTTGTCCAGGTCGTAAGCGCCAAACACGATGTGTAACACTTTTCCGCGCCCCCCCCCCCTCCCACCCCACCCTCCCGCTCCACCCACCCTCACCCCCGTCAACACACAGTATTGGCAACACAGCAACGGCAGGTTGCATAGGAATTGGCCAATGTTGTCATTTCATGTAACGTCCATTTACGTCGCATGAACTGCAATGGTCTTTATGCTTCACACCATGTGCAGTTACTACCGTGGTTGTCCTTCTTCGGGTGATGGTGACCTTACACTTTTCTTATTTTTGAGATCCTTCCTTCTTCTTCTTCTTCTTCTTCTTCTTCTTGTTCCGGGTGAAAGCTATTTTTCTCTCCATCTTTTCGCTTCCCTTTCCATAATTTCTTTAATTTTTATCTTCTCTCTACTAAGCTTATTTCTCCCAGTCCTATAGATAGGTAAACGGTAAAGGTGGTCCCATCCATAGCCTTGTGGCCGTAGGGGAGCGTGATGTTGGAGATCACACTTATCTTGGGCCAGCGTAATGAGGGTGATGCCTATCTCTCTCCCTCGCTGCTTTACCATCCCCACCCTTAAGAGAGTAGGCACTCAGTCACAGTTGAGTCAACTGGGGGCGTTGTTATTTGTGGCTTCACGTTTTGCGGTCACATATCCAAGTGCTAACCGCACTGGACGGTGCTGAACTTGCGACACAGTAGCGAGTGCTCCAACGACTGCGCTATCCGTCACACACACCCCCCCCCTCCCCGCCAGTCCTATAGTACATGTATAATTTTGAAATTCGGTAATTTCTCCTTATTTCTTTCGCCCCTTCCTCTTTCTTTTCAGTTCAGTCCTTGATCTCTTACTTTTAAAAACCTCATTCCACCAGTCAAGTCTAAATTCCTTACAAATCTATTACCAACAACTGTAACGGATCACTTTCACTCCCCCTCCGTCCCTTACACTCACTTCCCACAGTGACCAAGGGACCAACTGGACCGCACCCAACCCACGCGATCTGAGCTCAGTTTTATTGAGAAATGGCGCTATATATACGCCTTTTATTATTATATTATAGTCTGCGTGTGTGTGTGGGTGTGTGTGCGTGTGTGTGGGTGTGTGCGTATGTGTGTGAAAGTAGACCGTTACACCGGATATTAGCAATCCTTCAACGCATTGTTAGTATCGATATCGGAACAAGAGCAAAAGCTAGCCACATTCCCAAGGTGTCACAGGACAGCACTTCAACGGCGACAACGTCAAGTAGCCCTTACTCGATGAAACGGCGGATTTAGTGGAACGCGAGACAGGAAGATAAAACAAGAAAGATCTACAAGGTTTTTGCATACACGTACACATATATCGTTCAAACGTTTCTACAGCTGGAGTGAAGAGAGAGAGAGAGAGAGAGAGAGAGAGAGAGAGAGAGAGAGAGAGAGAGAGAGAGAGAGAGAGAGAGAGAGAGATAGACACAAACACACACACACACACACACATAAAGACAGACATTTGTTTGTTAGAAATTAAGATTTTTAGACTAAGAGAGGGAGAGAGAGGGGGGAGAGAGAGTGACAGACAGACAGACAGACAGAAAAGATTGAAATGCACACCTGAGCCATTCCATTCATGTCGCAGAGAAAGCGACGGGAAGACGGGGACAGGGATTGTAAGGCCTACCAAGGAGGGGGGGACACGAGGTTTAGCGAGACACGGGAGGAGAGAGAGAGCGCGGAAAGCCAAAGGACGGGAGAGAAAAGTAAAAAGGGGGACAGGAGAAGAACAGAGAATAAAACTGAGGGTGGGAGAAAGTGGGTACTATTGGGGGAATGGTTAGGAGATTAAGGGGGACCGCGGAAGGATTGGAATCTGGTGACAGCTGTGGTTAGGTCTTGCTTCCCACGGGTCCAAGTTTGCAAAGCGCAGGCCGTCCCTGTTCACAAGACTACCAAGCCAAAAATGCCCTGAAACTCGGCCCCACCTATTGTTCCTCTGCTGTTTTGTGGCCACTGACAGTACACATCTTCCATGATTTCACACAAGAAGAAGAAGAAGAAGAAGAAGAAGAAGAAGTATGTATGTATGTACTTCGATGTTAACGCTAAGTATAATGTTAACGCTAAGTATAAATAATGTGTAAGAACTGCCTTTAAAATGATGTCATTAGGAAAAAAGCTAAATAAATATCCTTATTATTTATGAAGAAGAAGAAGAAGAAGAAGAAGAAGAAGAAGAAGAAGAAGAAGAAGAAGAAGAAGAAGAAGAAGAAGAAGAAGAGAGAAGAAGAGAGAAGTAGGAGGAGAGAGAGAGAGAGAGAGAGAGAGAGAGAGAGAGAGAGAGAGAGAGAGAGAGAGAGAGAGAGAGAGAGAGAGAGAGAGAGAGAGAGAGAGAGAGAGAGAGAGAGAGAGAGAACGAAAAGGAAGCAGAAGAAGACTTCAGAACACATACAAGCCAAACGGCCAAAAATGGCTTTTGTTTCTCTGCTGATCGTTACAACTGCGTTGCAAATAATTATATATTAATTGAAATAAATAAATTATAAATAAATAAACAACTCTTATACTAGTCACCAAAGAGTACAAATAATCTTGACTTTTGTACATCAAATGATTTTCATTGAAATCTAACACCTCATCCAGTTTTAAACACTTACAAAATGTAAAATTATACTTAATCCGACCTTACGTAACAGTGTAGTTAGGAATCGAAGAAAGGAAAAATGCCTTGTCGGGTTTCAGCTAGCTACCCGATGACTTTACAGCGAAGTGACATTATCTTATAATAGTATCTTATATTATTATATTATCTTATAATATTATCTTATATTATTGCATTATTATGTTATATATCTTACAATATATCTTATAATATTATCTTATTTTATCTTATAACGTATTATCTTATCTTAAAAAGTATTATCTTATTTTAGTATATTGTCTTATAATATTATAATTGTGTCTAGGCAACAAAATATCAAACGTCGTTTACGGCAATGAAAAACGCTTTTCATTTAGAATAGATCCATCCTCTTGTTCTCATTTTAAAACATTGTGCCATTAAGGCTTGCATATCCATGCATCAGCGACCCTTTTGGTAGTCAATGGTCTGGCTTTTGTTACAGAATTAATTACACGTTAATTATTAATGATTACTGTGAGAATGACGGTGTGTGTGTTAGTTTGATTGAAAACACGTGTAATACTGCCCTTCGTACCCTCATCCCCACTACTGGGACCCTCTCTTTTTCTATTCCACTTCTTAAATCTCTTTCTGTATCTGTCTTTCTGTCTTTCTGTCTGTCTGTCTGTATGTCTGTCTCTCTCTCTCTCTCTCTCTCTCTCTCTCTCTCAAGTTTCTTATCTATTCACTTTCTCTTCTCCCCCTTCCATCTCCCTCGCCCAGTCTTCTCTCCCCCCCTCCCCCAAACCTCTCTCTCTTTCTCTCCTTTATTCTGTGTCTGTTGTATTTTCACTTTCTCTCTCTCTGTCTCTCCCCCCCCCCCCCCTCTAACTCCCCTTGTATTGTGTTACGCTGGGGAAAAGCATAACAAGTGAAGGGATGTAATTAACATCGTTCTGGCTTTTTATCTCCCTTGCTGGATTTTTTTCTGTTAAAGAAGAGAAGTCACTTTGTGGGAACTAAACAGACTGTCCTTCGCGGATGAATACATCACAAAGTCGCGTAACCTTTAGAACTTCGGGGACTATGTCGAATTAACTGCTAGATGGGGACAGAGAGTAACTTGAAACACAAAAGAGAGCACCACGTTTGCTGCCAGTTGCCAAGCTTCCTTTGCAACAGAGAGCAGGGGGCAAATTGTATCACAACAACGGCAACAAGAGACATTCCGTCCTTCTTTGTTCAGAAACAACGTGAAACCTTTTCAGTGAAACCTTTCGATGTTAAACTATCGCCAGTTATTTGATATGGGCAGAAAACACACCCAAGGAAACAAGCAGCTGGTACATTACATTAGAAAACTGACAGAACTGAAGATTACAACTACCATGACAACGACGACCACGATGATGATGGTGATGATGATGATGATGATGATGATGATGATGATGATGATGATGAAGAGGATGATGATGAAGAGGAGGAGGATGATGATGATGATGATGATGATGATGATGATGATGATGATGATGATGATGATGATAATGTGAAGCTGATATAATAATAATAATGATGGTGACCACTTGAACGAAAGATAAAAGTGAGGAATTCCAAAGAACACATACCATGTTTTTGTCTAAATCGCTCCACAAGAGCCGTGTGTAATTCCTCTATGTACCTCACTGCTTCTTCTATCACCTGCACCTGGTAAACAAAATATTCAAATTATTTAACAACCCACTCAGTCAATCAATCACAAACATAATCAATAGACCAACTAATCAACTAAAACGGTCTAAATATATATATATATGCCAGTTCATCTTTAACAAAAATCCCATTCACGGCATTGCATAGGAAATAAACATTGATTAGCATTGTTGGAAAAACATTTGTAAGGGGGATAATCTTATCACAGCTTGACCTCTAATGGCGTTATGCGAGGTACACCAGGGTGAATGGAGATAACTGCAGCTAAGGGAGATAACTGCTGATAAAGGAGATAACTGCAGCTACGACGATCCATGATGAGCGACATTTTGGAAGGGGAGACCATCCTGTCGGTTCAATCCTATTGTAGTCGACCACTAAACAACATGACACAGTCTAGATCTGTGAAGACGTCTCCTTTGACAACATCGAAATCCTAACTTTGATCTTGACATAAGGAAATTCCAACCTTCGACAATCGAACAAGGGTAAAACAGCATTAGAATTATGCCAAAATCGTAACTACGCCAATGATTTTGACATGCTTTGAGAAGGTTGGTACTTTAAGTTTAACCAGTCATACAAACTAAAGCAAATAAAGATCTGAAAGTCTTACCTTGACAACAAAATCGAAATCACTACATTTATTTATTTATGGGATGTGGGAGGGGAGGGGTATAAATGGATTAAAACCAAAATTATTACCTTGGTGACTTTCTTTTTAGTGGCGACGGCTGGAACCAAGGCCCGCAATTTGGAGTATTCTCGCTCCCGGATACGACGTAAGTGCTTACGTAATTGCTTACGTGCTGCTAGTTGCGTCACTGAGGGACTGTGGCACGACGAAAGACGCATTATCTGAAAACAAACAAAACACGGTTGGGGATATTAATTATACCCTTTTTGATGTGATGGTGATCATCATTGTCGTCAAGGTGGCGACGTGCTGATTCGTCCTTAACGCGAACGCACTTGGACGTTAAGCTTTGTTATTCCTTCCTTCCTGGTCGTTACGTGGTCCGCTGGACCTAAAGCAATAATAATGTAGGTCGTTACTGCTTTGTTAAATGTGTTTGCTTCATAAGGCTTATACAACTTGCTTGCAAGAGGGCGTCTCAGGCGGCTTGAGTTAGATCCCCTATCGACTATCGCTCGTCAGCTGGAGAAATGCTAAATAAGAACGATAAAATAACTTAAAATAAGCTAAACAAGAAAATAATTCCCAGTAAATATTTCATTCAGACTAAGACACACTGTCACCACCATCATTATCTCCAACGTCGTCGTCGTTGTCACGAACATTTCCAGTATCATCATTTTCATTATTACCAGCGCCACCATGATTAACAATTTCACTGCCACTAGCCTCAAAATCATCATCGTTATCATCACCATCATCATCATCATTATCGTCATCATCCCCGCCACCGTCACACTATCCTCATCTCCACACGCAGAAGATCTGTGGTGAAGAACAGTTCTGCACATAATAGGGACCAAAAAAAGGTCATCTACCCTTTCCTGACCCATTGATCACCATGTACATCTGCAGTCGCCGCACACACACACACACACACACACACACACACACAATCCTTCTGACCCCTAACTCCTGACCCATCCATAGTCTTTCTCCCTCTATACAAAATCATATGACACCGTTCTTGTTCATTTCTCTCTCTCTCTCTCTCTCTCTCTCTCTCTCTCTCTCTCTCTCTCTCTCTCTCTCTCTCTCTCTCTCTCTAACTATAATGGTACGGTTCATCTGTACTTTTAACACTGGCCATACATTGAATGGTTTCTATAGGGTGATCGTATCTCAAATGAGCGCCGACAGCAGATGGTACTTGTTGTCAATGGTTCTTGGTGGGAAATAATGTTTGCATACAATGATCTACCTTACAACGAGGAAAAGAGACAAAGCGACACTTCACGGGGTCATTATTTTTCTTAATTCTTTTTGTTTCTTTTCTTCTTTATTTGGAATTTTTAGAATTTTATTTTATGGAAAGAACAGGAAGTATTTTAAAGTGTCATTAGTTCTATTGTTTTGGGGCTCCGTTTGTCAGTAAGTGCGCATTTTTCTCTGACACTAATGAATAGATTTCTTGCACGCTTGGTATGTTTAGTTTAGTTGAGTTTAGTTTTTCGTGAGTGAATGTTGTGCAGTATTTTCGTTTTCCTAAACTTCCTAATTTCTCTCGAACTTATACTGACATGCCTTTTGGAAGTGTGTTTGGTTTAATTTTGAAAGAACAATCCCAACTTACTGCTTTACTTACTCTAGCTCCCTCTCCTCTCCATTTCTACCACTACTGCTGCTGCAACTACTACTACTGCTGCTGCAACTACTACTACTACTGCTGCTGCAACTACTACTACTACTACTACTACTACTACTACTACTACTACTACTACTACTACTACTACTACTACTTCTACTACTACTACATAAATCAACAAAGAATTCGAACAAATGAGTCAGGTTTCTCTCAATGAGTGTGGGCATTGTTGAGTATGGTCAGTGTTACATCGTCAGTGGATCTGTTTTGCTTGTATGCGAATTGTAGGAGGAGGAGTAGAAGTAGGAGTGGGAGAAGGAGGAGGAGGAGGACGAAGAAGAAGAAGAAGAAGAAGAAGAAGAAGAAGAAGAAGAAGAAGAAGAAGAAGAAGAAGAATTTTTTTTTTCTACAACTATAACACAACTGCTTCAACATTACTATTACAATTAATAATAATAATAATAATAATAATAATAATAATAATAATAATAATAATAATAATAATAATAATAATTTTATTTTATTTTAAATATTTATTATATATTATATATTATCATCATCATCATTAGTAGTAGTAGTAGTAGTAGTAGTAGTAGTAGTAGTAGTAGTAGTAGTATCATTATTATTATTATTATTATTATTATTATTATTATTATTATTATTATTATTATTATTAGTTTTAGATCGATTAAACTTAACCCCATTACTTAGTCTCCAGAGGGTAAACCACAAAATACAGACCGACCGTGAAACAGCATGTGGGCAATCTACTTTGAAACTAGGCAGGTGAAAGTGTACGGGTATTAAAATGGAAGAAAAAGAAAGAACTCACCTACCCCCACCCACCCCGCACACAAAAAAAATATGTCTTTGGGTTTTGTGGCTAGCAGTACACAACCCCGTGCACCGGGTGGATGGCCGAGGGTGGGGAGAAGGGTAGGAAAAGTACCCGCACATGTATAGCAGTGTGGACCAGCAGTGCTCAAATCTACCTGGTTTCTCCTTTACAGTGGACAATGACCACCTTTTCTCTCTCACACACACAAACACACCACAGAGTTCACACACGCACACAACCACGCACACACAGCCACACACATACCTTTCTTTGGTACCCTTGTTCTTTCTTTCTTTCTTTATACTGGAAAGTCCTTTCCGTCTTCAATAGGCGTACTGCGCCACCAATAACCCTCCACTTCTTGTATGAGACGTGTGCAGATGGTTTTTACAATAAAGAGTGAACACATCCTCAAGCCACTCTTTTGTGAGTTCCATCTCTGGTTCTGCCATTTAGGAAATTAATAACTGAAGGATTTTAATAACACTCTGAAAATAACGACGGGGACACGATTTAAGGTACAAGAATCGCAAGCACGTACGCACGCGCACACACACACACACACACAGTTCCTCCACCGTCCACTGCATCTATTTTGTCCTCTGCGCACTAATTTCCAACTCATCCAAGACATTAAGTAATCTGATACTTCAGCTTTTAAAATAATAGCGTAAAAAACATTGAAAACATATTTTCGTATAATATATTCTCACTCACACACACACGCACACACACACACACCTAAATACACAAACAAATACACACATACATAAACACACATATAAATACACCATAATATTTTCACCTACTCGTTTTTCTACCTGCATCTGTTATTTAAAGGTAATTCAAAAATCAGTTGTTTCTCCTCTTATCTTAATACTGTCAGTCAAAATCTTTTTCCCCAATTGTTTCATTTTACGTCTATTCATTTAAATAAATGATTTTAGACATCGACTCATAACTAACACGCACACACACACCCATACACACACACACACCTACACACCCACACAAATACACGCACTATTCTACAATGTTTCTTATCCGTGCTTTCAGATAGTGTTGGCTAGTTGTTCTATTACTACCTAATTGTGTAGTGTAATGGCATCCATGTTATTTAGCGATACGTCCCTTGCTGTGAACATTGGAAACCACGATGATGACTATTTGGAGTCTAATACGCTTATAATAGCCACATTACGTTATTGGTATTAAAGCGGCTGTCACGTGCGCTCCGCGTAAGACCGCCAATCAATGCAAATTGGCGATCCAGGACTAGCAGCAACAGTTCAGAAACGCAGCAGACACACATTTACACAATCATCAATACGTTAAAGACAGGGTGTGGACATAAATCACGTGATGCCTTCAGCGTAGCCGACCCTGTGAGGTCTATAATGGAAGAGGGAGTAATAGCGAGCTAGGTCTTCAACACAGCTACGTAGCCTACGCTGTATAAGCTAAGCTTTCACGTGATGCTTTAAGAAATAACCTGTTGTTAACGGGAAAGTTTTAAGAGATGGCGAGATGACACTGAGAACAGATGCACTGATGGTAATTATAGATCTGTATTCTGTACAGCGCGGCAGACCGCTCTAAGCGAATGCAGATCCCGTCTATAGTCTCAGCTTTGCAATGTGTACGCGCTGCAGACTTTAAACCCAACCACATTTTTCTCAGTACGTTTGCTAAATTAAGTTTCATCTATAAAACCAACCGAGTTTGCTGTGTGTTGTATGGCGCTACACGTTGGCGCCAATGTACGTGAACCAAGTGGTGAGAGTGTTATCAGCACTTCTACTTCGATTTTGCTCTTTTTTTATTTTTTTTTAACTCGGAATATAAATTGTCCTGGCTGAACACTATACATTCTTCATTCAATAATCTTGGTCTGTCCTTCATATGGACTAAGGGCTGTAAATAGTCCCTGCATTATTTTACAAGTCTCGTTAAGTAACGCCTGAAAGATCAGTTTGTACAATCCTCGCAGCAACGTCTAAATGAAAGTAGCATCTGTATCACAAATTTTATAGGATTTTCAAAAATCAGTTTAGTTGTGAAAACTATCTACTTTGTCACCTTTTCTTACAAGGAAGTTTTTGAAATTCAGGCTTAGCTGTGACAAATTATGAATTCAATTATAAAGATACATTACTATACCAAGAGATGAACGGTTGTGCACTGGATGAAATTGGTGACGAGTTTCATTATTTATTTCCATGCAAAAATGCTGTGCTTGTAAAGAACAGAACATCCCTTTTACCAAAACATTTCTAGAATTTTTTTTTAAATTTCATCAGTCGATGAATACCAAATTAAAGAACATATTTTTGAATTTAAGTCGATTTATTGGAGTTGTATTGTCACTCTTTGTTTAAAGTGCTGCTTTATGTATCACCTAATTGTCTGATCGAGATGGAATTGCATGCTTGCGTTAATTGTTATTAATTAAGCCTACTTGTTGTGTGGTTCTGTGTCACTTTGGTCCAATCTTGAGAGTTTGATTTTCCGTGATTTGTTTGTGACTTATTGCACCAGTGTGGTTTCTGTGTATGCCGTTCATTGTTTTTCTTGATGTATATTTTTAACCCCGTCCACCAATCCCACCATTCGGCTAAAATGCTTCCTATGCCATGAGCTTAACATTTTGTTGAAATGTGGTGCTTGTCTTGTGTTTTAAAAAAAGGGACAAAGTTCCACAGAGTGTGGATAAGGAATGGTTTTATCCCTAAGTCAGGAAACTATTTTTTCTCATTGCTGGTTCTCCCAGACCACCAGCGCCTTGAGCAGCTCTTTGATGTGAAAAGTGCGCTATAGTTTTAGAAACTCATTGGACATAATTATTCTAACTTAATAAAAATCATTCTAACATTAAAAAAAAACAACTAATAACACCAACAGATAACAAACAAAACACGGCAAAAATACCCCACAACATCCCAATGTAAAAGATTAATTACATTATTTATTTATTTATTTATTTATTTATTTATTTATTTATTTATCGAAACGAAAGAGATGAAAAACAAAAATAACAAAACACACTGTGACTTAAAAAACAAAAAAGACAAACAACCAAAATATATGTAAACAACAAAATACAATGTAATACAAAAACCTAAAACACTGGAAGAAACCCTCTTTGTCAATGATTCCATATTTTACAGTCTACGTCTTTCTCCATCCACACCTGAAACCTCGGTCATCATCATAATGAAGCCATCAGGGCCTTGAGCATGCTGTTGCAGTTGGACAGGCGCTATAAAAACAACCATTTCAGGCTTCAAGGACCTGTTCCAAACTGCTGTGACAGTTGACCATATGGTAACTCGCTAAGTCACACGCCCAATGGCGCAATGCAACTTGCAAGGCTGTTGTGGACCGACAGCGCGGGAACTACAACGATGACAACCCTCATTTTGATGGTTTCAGGAGACAGCTATGAGTCAACATTTCAACTCACCGTTAACGATAAAATCACTAAGACAGTCATCCTCAGGGTTTTAGGGTGGGAGTGATGGAGAAGAAGGGTGTGGTGGGACTGACCTTGAATATCACGCTACTGTAGTAGTAGGCCTCTGACAAAGGCCTATGTCACGTATGAGTAAGTGACGTATGAGTACACCGAGTTTCAACAGACTGAAGCTGCCTGTCTGAACCAAAGAAGAAGAAGTACAGCTGTGAATTCACTTCATCATAACATAGGTGAAATCACTACAGAGTGACGTTTAATTTAGAAGGCAGGCATGTTTAGCGTTTTTACACCATGGTACCAATCGTCTGACTTGTTTGATGACACAATTACATAATACATGTATGTATGTTGTAAGTGCACCACACTTCGTCACTGTCTTGTGAACAACAAATGATAGGGCCAACTTTTGAGTCCTGTCACTTTAGCAGGAGGTGAAATCACTAGTCAGTGAAGATGGGTATGAAGAGAGGCTGAGGAGTGTGGGAAAGGGGGGGGGATAGTTCGGGAGAGAAGGAAACTTGCCATTTGATATGTAAGGGGCGGGGACGGGGAACAGTTGGCACGGAGGGGGAGAGAGATGGAGAAGGAAAAAAAAAAGAAGAAGAAGCCCGACACAGAGAGAGAGAGAGAGAGAGAGAGAGAGAGAGAGAGAGAGAGGGGGGGGGGGGGAGGGTAACAGCTTATTGTTCGTTGGTCGCTTGACCCACAGAAAATGAGATGTAGAACGCTAGTCATCAAGAGTGTAAATCAAAAAGTCCTACCAAGCACGTAGAAATTTCCACAAGACAAAAACTACTAATTGTGGTATAGTATCTAATTATAATTATACAGCCTGCCTTTCAAGGGCGCCAGTTATTACGTACAGTGACCACTTAAATCAGTTAACGAAAGTCTGTAAGTGTCTTCCATCAAGATGTTCATAATGAATGGTACTGGCTACTCATCGCAATATTAATGTTCTAATTGTAAGATTAGAAGAGAATCAGAATCGCTTTAATGAATTGTTATCACCCAACGGAGCTTTCAAAACCGTTTTGCTGCACTCTCAAATGCATTTCTGAAACGCGTGGCATATGTCTTCTAGGAAAGCCATAAAAAAACACATATGTTTGTAAACCTCGCGCTAAGACAATGAGGAATTACTTTCACAGCATTAGCCTATAGTTTATCTAGAACTGGAAAAAAAAACCAAACAAACATAATCAATCGCCTGGCATTCTGTTAATCAACAATGCGACTGTCAAACTTGAGACTGACTGAGAAATGAAAGACATAAATTAGCGACGGGCACAAGCCATAAAGGTCATAATTAACTTCCTAGCATCGCGTTGCTAATGGTATGTTGGAACAACAGATGTGGTCTGACAATCTGGGAACTTTTTTTTTTCTATCAGAAAATTCTTAATAAAATTTCAGGTTATTTTAAAACAAAGCGAAGATTATACCATCGTCGACCCAACGGATGCTAACTTGTGCACCGAATGCGGTGAAATCGTATTGCATGATCACAAACAGGACACAGCTGTTCAGTAATGGTCAACATAGTTTCATAAATTCCGCGAACTGCACTCCCCGACAGCGAAGGTCATTCTAAACGGAACAGCTGTCAAACCGTTGTAGCAAAACAATCCCACACAAACCATGTATCGCATCAGAATGGCATTGTACCAATGTCTCTCAGCAAAAAACTCACCTTCATTTGGCTGGATAAGTCCTGTGAGAAACAATTAATCCGAAAACAGAATAAAAACACACACGTTGCGTTCCCTCTCAACAGTACTGTTGCTCTTCTCACTCTCGACGTTGAATGGACTTCCCTCTCTACGCCGCAAATCTTATGGATTTCCCCTTAGCCGCCTCACGCGCTGGCTTCCTACGCGCGAGAAATGTAGTCCTCCATACGGCGCAGACACGCACCGTCATATTAGGAAGAAAGTTGTTATGTAATGAATCAAATAGGTGAATTGCGGTGTATTCTTGTTGCTGAAGAAATTGTAGGTAGGTATTATCCCAAAAGTGCGTTTTATTGCTCAGGGATTCCCCCGAGCGCATGAACACAAAGATGACTCTAAGTGTCGTCTGCTTTGACCGCGTGAAGGCGTGGGAACTACGAAATGTGCTGTCGTCTGTCACCAAGTAAGGACTGCGGACATAGAGAGAGAGAGAGAGAGAGAGAGAGAGAGAGAGAGGACCGAGGGTGGAGTTTGGCAGACGGGAACAGAAGCAGACGACAGATATTAGGCTTCATAACCACTCTATTGGCTCCGGATTCTATTGAGGTCGAGACCCATGTTACACTCACACCTCTGCTCCCACATCCAGGCTCAGTTGGGAACAACTGTCGCGAACGTTGATTTCAATTTTCTCAAGTGCTGCGGGGTTTGTTATCGGGACCGCAAGGTGTTGTTTTTCTGACGGGAAAGAAGGCATGGGGCTGAAGTTGGTTTAGTGTGGGAAAGAAGCAAACGTTATTTGAAAAGGAAGTGGCAACAGATTGCGGTACACCTCTTAAGATGTGGAGTACGACACGTGATTGTTTTAGAACTACCAGACCCCAGTGCATGAGAACCACTCGGTCTGCGCTCAAGATTTTACTATTGTCAACACATTGACATTTATCAAACAAGCCTTTAAATAGTCAGGTGATAGTTATTTTAAGTGTGCTCGGACTGTGAGACTTAACACTTTATCATTTTATGCTGATATAGCCAAATCCTTTCTTTCTTTTTTTTTAATATTATTTTTTTTTTTGGGTTGTTGTTGTTCGTATAACAGATAGCGTACATATCTTACTTTGTATTTAAGCATTGGGAAGAAAAACTTGTGTGCCACACGTGGAATAGACTATCACATGAATATGAGATGAAAAACACCAACACATTAGCACACGTTACTGAGATTATAAACAGCAATGTCAATATGCAGTAATATGATTTGCCACACACACACCTACACACACACCCACACACGCACACACACCTACACACACTCCGCCCACCCCTCTCTTGCCCTCCTCCACCTAACCCCTATTCCTGCATGCGCAATGAGCAAGTCTACCGACGCGGATGATCGCGCATATAACACAACAACATCAACAGCATCCACCAATTGACGAAGTCAGTTGTCTGAGCCGCCAGGCGACGCGCCTATGATAGCAAGATAGCGCCTCGGGGGGGTTAAGAGGTAGATCCTGTATCGACCGGCGCCTTAAGTAGCTCTTGTAGTGGAAAAGCGATGTCTGTGTGTGTGTGTGTAGTGTGTGTGTGTAGTGTGGGTGTGTGTGGGTGTGTGTGTGGGTGTATTATTTCTAAAGCAGAGCGGATTACTAGTAAATAAAGATATGGGTGTGCAACTAACCAGTTGAACATGTTTTTGAACCTCAAAGACTTAACAGTGGATATTGTTTTAGGCTTTAAAAAATAATATTAGCTTACATAATTTCTGACCCACATGCATAGCAATGTGAGTATGTGTACTCACACACACAAACATACACACACACACTCACACACACGTACTCGCATAATCACGATTTTTTGCACATTTGTGCAAAATGAGTCCTAAATAGTCCAAAAATTACATTTAAAAAAATTCTCCGTCTGTCTGTCCGCCGTCTGTCTGTGTACAACTTGCAATTGGATTTCTCAGAACCTATTTCAACTATGATAACCAAACTTGGTAAGATGGTGTATATCCATAACATCTCATAAATGATCAGTGAATAAATTACATCATTTCAAGATAAAGGTCACAGTGTCAACAAATGTTAGTAAAAAATGACAATTGCTAACAAAATTTCACTTTTTTTTCTAAATTAATAATATTGAACCTATGACTCTTTGAAGTATGATAGATATCAATGAGACACACATACTATGCACATTTGCTTAACCTCACTCCAATGTCAAGGTCACTGGATTTGTCCAAGTCGGTTAATATAGGTAAGCTTACTTTGAATTGACCCTAACCCTAAACTATGAGAGATATAAAGTCCAAACTTGTTTTTAGAGATGATAGATTGATATTTAATATATTTTCCGTTTTTGCGTTGATCTTGAAGGTCAGGGTCAATTTAGGGCTAGCAAAAACATAATTTAACAAAATGTCATCGTACAATGGAATGGCTGTATATTCAATCAATAGTATGCACCAATATATTGCTATCCGATCATACATGTACATGAGCATGAGGGGTCACGTGAAGGTCAGGATCACTGACGGTTAAGGGCATCCCAAGATTACTGTATTTGGCATAATACAACTTTTGCTGTAGTTTATTTGATAGTACATGAATAAATTTGGAGCCGGAGGTAAATGTTATTTCAAGGTCAAGAGCATCATTACTTTGTATTTTATTGCCACCGTTTCATTTTGTTATTTTCTGGGTATGTGAGAACATGCGAGTCATATGGGCTTTGCCCTTCTAGTTTCCTGTGTGATTTTAATGACGTTAGTATGTTAATATTTTTAATTACGGTATTAAACCTACGGACTGATAGGCAATATTTGTGAGAAACAATGCTTGTACTTAAAAATGAGTGAGTACATGATTTTAATGTTTGTTTGGTTTTGTAACCAGAAAATTATGTGATTGAATTTTTTTATGCCGCTTATATATATGATGGCAGAATTGCTTACCTAAAACCACGTGAATGCATTGTTGACGCGTGCGCGTACACACACACACACACACACACACGCGCACACACACACACGCATACACACACGAAGTGAGAGAGCAGTTCTTGCAGACTACAAAGAATGCCAACCTGCAACCTGACAGCAACGCCAACCTGCAACCTGACAGCAACGCCAACCTGCAACCTGACAGCAACGCCAACCTGCAACCTGACAGCAACGCCAACCTGCAACCTTACAGCAATGCCAACCTGCAACCTGACAGCAACGCCAACCTGCAACCTGACAGCAACGCCAACCTGCAACCTGACAGCAACGCCAACCTGCAACCTGACAGCAACGCCAACCTGCAACCTGACAGCAACGCCAACCTGCAACCTGACAGCAACGCCAACCTGCAACCTGACAGCAACGCCAACCTGCAACCTGACAGCAACGCCAACCTGCAACCTGACAGCAACGCCAACCTGCAACCTGACAGCAACGCCAACCTGCAACCTTACAGCAACGCCAACCTGCAACCTGACAGCAACGCCAACCTGCAACCTGACAGCAACGCCAACCTGCAACCTTACAGCAACGCCAACCTGCAACCTGACAGCAATGCCAACCTGCAACCTGACAGCAACGCCAACCTGCAACCTTACAGCAACGCCAACCTGCAACCTGACAGCAATGCCAACCTGCAACCTGACAGCAACGCCAACCTGCAACCATACAGCAACGCCAACCTGCAACCTGACAGCAATGCCAACCTGCAACCTGACAGCAACGCCAACCTGCAACCTTACAGCAATGCCAACCTGCAACCTGACAGCAACGCCAACCTGCAACCTGACAGCAACGCCAACCTGCAACCTTACAGCAACGCCAACCTGCAACCTGACAGCAATGCCAACCTGCAACCTGACAGCAACGCCAACCTGCAACCTTACAGCAACGCCAACCTGCAACCTGACAGCAATGCCAACCTGCAACCTGACAGCAACGCCAACCTGCAACCTTACAGCAACGCCAACCTGCAACCTGACAGCAAAGCCTACAACCAAACCAAAAACGGACACACTTGACTGACTTTCCCACCCCTTTCCACGCCACAGTGGCTTCGGGTACCGTTACCACCTATGTTACCTGAGCAGTGCCCTTTGATGTGACCGCCTCACCGTTAGACCCCCCCCCTCCCCCTCCTCCCCCATATGGAAAGGCTGACGAGTTGCCTACGTTATAGATTATCCCCTTATCCAGGGCCTAACACAACTCCCTGCTATGAAGACTACTTGTTATGTAGGCAGGGTCTCGCGCGCGCGCACATACACACACACGCGCGCGCGCACAAACACACCCTCTCCTTTACCCCTACTCACCCTCCCCTCCATTCGCGTTCTCCCTCCCCCACTCCGCCCCCTTCCCGCTCCTCTCCACACACACTCCCCAAGTGAAGGATCTGATGAGCATCCTGCCGCTGTGTCCCTGCTTGCATCTTTAGTCATTTTAAGTTTGATTTTTTTTATCCGAGTATTTTTATAGCGCACATATCTCACCGTACTTGGCGACTCAAAGTGCTGGCCGATACAGGATCTAACTCAAGCCGCCCGAGGCGCCAACTTTCAGCCTTTGGGCGCATCGTAATAACGCTCCAGACAACTGAGCACAATCCTGGGCAGCCAGGGATGGGGGAGAAGGACCTAGGTGCATGCTGGGTTTGTTCCTATCACCGGCACTCACCCGTCTAGGACATGAGCGTCAGGATCTTTAAAGTCCGTTATGAAGAAATGTATGCGACACAGACTAGACCTTGGTTTATACTCTCATCCGAAGGATTAGGAAACGGGAGTAAAGTGTCTTTCCCAAGGACACAACACAATGCCTCGGCCTAGGCTCGAACACGGGACCTTCAGATCCGCAAGACAAAGCTCTACCATTAGGCCACCGTGCCTCCCGTTTAGCCTAAAATTGGCATTGTGTTTTTACATTAAACCTTATACACAATTACATTACATTACATGATTATTGCTTTAGGTCCAGCGGACTCTTCCGAGCCAAATCAGGACCAGATTATACACAGTGGGCTTTCCCTTGCTCAAACCAACTTCTACCGTTTGAAATTTTCTATTCCCGTCCTGGCCCTGATGGGATTTGTGGTAAAACGCTGCGTTATTGTGCTGATCAGCTTGGCGCCGTCTTCCAGCCTCTCTTCCAACAGTCTGTCGATTCTGGGAAAATACCATCTCTTTGGAAATTTTCTAATGTTGTCCCATTACCCAAAAGGTCTAACCCTAAACAACCTAACGACTTTAGGCCTGTTGCTCTCACATCTCTTGTGATGAAAACTCTTGAAAAAATTATCAAGGCTCTGGTTTTGAGTGCGACTGAAAAGTTTCTTGACCCGCTGCAGTTTGCTTACCGGGCTGGTAGGGGGGTGGAGGACGCCAAGCTGTTCATCTTAAATACTCTGTACAAGCATCTAGAAAAACCAAAGGCACACGCACGCCTCGTTTTTGCAGATTTTTCTTCTGCATTTAATACCATGCAACCACATATTCTGGCGAAAAGATTGATTGAGGATTTTAGGCTTTCTGACCAACTTGTTTTGTGGATCTTGGATTTTCTGGTTGATAGACAGCAGAGAGTTTGTGTTAATGGTTGTTTTTCTGATATTGCTGTTACATATACAGGGAGTCCTCAGGGATGTGTGTTATCTCCCCTGCTTTTTATTTTGTACACTGACAGCTGCAGAAGTACCCAAGAGTGTAGGTTTTTAGTTAAATTTTCAGATGACTCTGCCTTGTTGTCTCTTTTTCAGGGCCCGGAAAACGATCATGGTCTTGCCCTTTCTGATTTTGTTAACTGGTGCGATAATAATTTTTTGGAAATGAACGTGTCTAAAACAAAAGAAATGCTTTTTGATTTTAGGACAGTGAAGGATGATGTCCGTCCATGTGTTATTCATGGTGAAGATGTGGAAGTTGTTGACACATATAATTATTTGGGTACAGTTTTTGATAGTCAGCTGAAATTTGATGTCAACACTCACAGTCTTGTCAAACGTGGTCAGCAAAGAATGTATCTTCTTAGGAAACTAAAATCCTTCTCTGTAAACACAAAGATCCTCAGTTTGTTTTACCAGTCTTTTATAGAAAGTTTGCTGACTTTTTCTTTTATCTGTTGGTTTTACGGTCTGACTGTGAAGGATAGGAACAGCCTGAATAGCATAGTCAATGTCTGCTCAAAGATTATTGGAGTTAGGCAGAGAAGATCTTTCTTCTTTCTGTGATCAGCAGATCTTACGGAAAACCGGGAGCATCCTTAATAGTCATCAGGAACATTGTTTGAAAGCCGAGTTCACACTGTTGCCATCCAGACGCCGATATGCTATGCCCATCTGTAAGGGAAATCGGCGTTCTAAATCTTTTATTCCCAGTGCAATCCGTCTTCTTAATAGTACTAACCGCTTTTAGTTTTCGGCACTTTGGGGATCTTATTTGTTATATAGTGAGAGTCTCCCTTTAGTGTCTATGTGTACTGGCTGAACTTTTTCATCAACTTGTTGAATTTTGTTGACTTTTGTGATATCACTTGTGATCTTGATTCGCGTGTGTGTGCTTGTGTGATGTTTTTTAAATTTATGGTTTTTTTTGTTGTTGTTGTTGTTTTTTCAAAAAATGGTTTATGATACATTTTTTGAGTTTCTTTATGCTGCCTCATAAACTTATAATGTAATTGCCCTTTGGGATGAATAAAGTTGTATTGTATTGTATTGTATTGTATTGGCAGCCAGTGGATTTCCCTTTGTTTAACGGCACACCAATACTATTTGCTGTGTGACCTTTGACCCACGAGGCCTCAAGAGTGCATCCTTGGTATCTGGGGTCGGATAGGGTCTATCAATGTCTATCCTATCCTATCCTATCCCGTAACTCGGAGGTCGTAGAGGCACCACAGGTGATCGTTTAACCAGCGTACTCCATCTTTCCTTGTCCTCAGCAACCCTGACTGTTTCGCTCAGTGTCAAACCGGTCCATTCTCGAATGTTGTCCTCCCACCTCTTTTTCGGTCTCCCTCTTCTTCTACCTCCTTGCACTGTTGTGCCTTGCAGGATGGTCTTTGCAAGACCTGATGATCTGGTGACGTGGCCATACCATCGGAGTTTCCGTTTTTTCACCACTGTGAGCAGGTCATAGTGTTGTCCAATGGTCTGTCGGATGTATAAATCTAAAAGAAAAACAAGGTTGCCTTATAGCTTCTGCGTTTTACCGGCTTTGATAGATTATATTTTTTACCGGAAGACCCGTTGCTACCGATTGCCATTAACGGGGACACAAACTACCGAATGTATTGATCTTTTTAAAAAGATATTTTTCTTGTAACCTTAGTTGTTGTTTTTTCTCAGCGGGACAACACTCATTGTTAAAATGATTTGTCAAGGGGCCGAGGTCAATAGTGGGCCACTTTAACAAAACTGCCTTTAGTCGCTTTGTTAAACGGCATCACTTTATTTTTTTTAACTTACAAAAAAGAAGTAATGGTGTTCCCCTAACCTTTCGGTTGTTGGGGAGACAGGCGTTTGGAATCTCTCTTTTCTTTTTCTCGACCAGCTTATTGAGGGCAGTGCCCATCTTCTCTCCCTCGCTGCATTACCTTTACCTTGATCCTGGTCGTTCGCAGAGCCAGGTACTCATTCCCAGTTGAATGGTCTGGCGTGGTCTATGTTGTACGCTTGAGTCATGCTTGTTCCACACCCTATCTTCTTCATATAACTATCCTATCCTATCTTATCCCGTAACTCGAAGGTCGTTGGGGCACCACATATGCTCGTTTGATTGATTGATTGATTGATTGTTGCTTTAGGTCCAGCGGACTCTTCCGAGCCCCAACCCCCGATCCGCATAAAAGATCTGCTGAAACAACCCTAGTGGTAAAATTGAATGCCCTCCACCGGCCAGTCACTTTACAATAAAGACATTCCACGCAAGGGACGGCTGAGGCTTTACCCCAACTACTCGAACCCCCGGTTACAAAACCAAAATAGAATACAAACATCATTATAAATTATCAACAAAACATATACATATAAAATGCCTATAGTGCTAACTAATAACATCATAGGAAGCCCTAGTGACCTCCCGGCAGAAAGCGTTCAACACTCCCAAGCTGATCCAACAGACCTCATACACAAACAAGGAGTCTTGTCCAGGAAGAGTTTTCAAGAAAAAAGGTAGGTCATTGATCTAGCGAAGAAGAAGATAGTATAGCAGAGTGATAGGACAGAGCAGGAATGGGAAAGAGTAAATGAGGAAGACAGCGACAGTGGGAATTTAAAGCACTAAATTTACAGAAAGTGGGGATACTATTTATACTGAAACCCCCGGCACTCCAACGGGGGTACTGTTGCCGCAGTGAATCAGTCAATCCTACAAAGGAAAGACAGGTTTTCAACTGGGGCTTTCACTTTTCCCTTTATAGGTTAGAACAATCTACAGTGGCAACATTGCTCATGTCCCCAAGGGGTATATGATCGTTTAACCAGCGTACTCCATCTTTCTCTGTCCTCAGCAACCCTCATGGGTTCGCTCAGTGTCAAGCCAGTCCATTCTCCAATGTTGTCCTCCCATCTCTTTTTCTGTCTCCTTCATATACCCATGGAGATATTCGTTAAAATAATACACTCCGTGCATGACCTTACATTTGTAGGAGTGAGCGACAGACAGAAACAGAGACAGAAAGATAGACAGACAGACAGAGAGAAACAGAGACAAAAAGACAGACACACAGACAGACAGAAAGACAGACATATAGACCTAGAGAGACAGCTAGAGCGAGAAAGAGAGGTTAACAGCAATCCAAGTTTGAACCGAGATCCAGAAACTAATCTTTCATCAGTGGTCAAGTATCTATCGTTATCAGTTTGCGTCGACTTTTATCATCATCAACATCAACATCATCATCATCATCGTCGTAGTCATCATCATCATCGACCATCATCATCATAATCATCATCGTCATCACCATCATCATTACCATCATCGTCATCATCATCGATCCTCATTATCATCGATCATAATCATCATCATCATTATCATGACTGCGATGGATCCGCTACCCAAAGTCAGTCTTGTCAGGCCGTGTACAGAAACAAAGGCTGCTGTCATACTCTGCTCTCTAAAAGCGTGCAAAGCGTGTCGACTGCCGACCTTGAGACTCGTCACCTTGACGTCGCGCGTGCCACAGCTCCAGCGGTCACTTTTCCGGGCATGCCCATGACGACCGAACCCCTTGTCCCTCACGGCCAGTCACGTGTGCCAGCCACGTGCCCCAATGACAGAACACGTGACTGTCTCTGGACTGACCAACAACGTGGAGAATAATTACCAGTCACGCCCGGATGCTGAAAACGGCGTTGAAGAAGTGGGGCTATAAACAAGCGCAGGTCAACAAAGCATTGACCACTAGGGTAGGTATACTGCTGTTCTACAGACAGATGGCCAATCAGTGGGATCAGCAATCAACAACGTCGGCGTTCCAGTAAGATGAGATCACAACTTTCACAGATACATTTACTACCGTTAGGTCTCTGGTGTCTCCGCACCACAAACGAAAACGTCAATAACAACAACAAAACCACCAGCACCTTTGCTTTTAACCATAACTGTATTGCAGAGACAAACAAATATGTTTACATATAACACCTACAGAGCACACAAAAAGCAAAGCTTAAGTAACAATTCAAAGTAAATTCAACTTATTAAAATACTAAAATATCTCTAGCGGACGATCGCACATGAACAAGGAAACGTGTAAAGAAAACACAATTGGCTTACAAAAGAAATTGACAAATCAATGAGTTGTAAGAATAACAGGAGGGAAACAAAACCACAACAACAACAACAAAACAACGAACAAACAAACAAACAAATGATGCAATAAATAAACAAACGGTGGGGGAAGAAATCAGGAAAGTCACGCCCGCTTGCATGTGGCATCCGCCGTCTGACCGATTGCAGGATGTCGGCGCTCGGCGCCCCGACGTCAGAATTCTGCACGGCATCGGCACCCTGGCTTGCAACTTTGAACTGTATAACTTTGTCCCTTTATTAAACAAACAATAAAACAACAGATATCAAGTTAGGCACCTAGTCAGACAAAAGGGTAAGGTGTGTGGGGGGGTGGGGTGGGGGGGTAGGGACAAGATGTGTGTGGGGCGAGGGGGGGGGGGGTATGGACAGGGATGTAAAATCTATACTTAAGACAGCAAGAACGACACTATATTGCTATAAATTAAACATTAAAAGGACACAGTAGCATCTAACTACACACAATAACATACAGGCCACTGAATGAAAAGACAGCAAAGATACTGGATTCCTATGACATTACATTACATAATTGTTGCTTTAGGTCCAGCGGACTCTTCCGAGCCAAATCAGGACCGGATAACCCCCAATCCGCATAAAAGATCTGCTGAAACAACCCTAGTGGGAAAACTTAATGCCCTCCACCAGCCAGTCACTTTACAATAAAGACATCCCACGCAGGGGACGCTGAGGCTGCACTTAATTTATAGAACCCCTGTTTACAAAAACAAAATAGAATACAAACATCATTATAAATTATCAACAAAACATATACATATAAAATGCCTACATTGCTAAATAATAACATCATAGAAAGCCCTAGTGACCATCTGGCAGAAAGCGTCCAATATTCCCAAGCTGATCCAACAGACCTCATACACAAACAAGGAGTCTTGTCCCGGAAGAGTTTTCAAGAAAAAAGGTAGGTGACTGGTCTAGCGAAGAAGAAGATAGTATAGCAGATTGATAGAACAGAGCAGGACTGAGAAAGAGCAAATGAGAAAGACAGCGACAGTGGGAATTTAAAGCACTAAATTTCCAGAAAGTGGGGATACTATTTATACTGAAACCCCCGGCACCCCAACGGAGGTGGATTCCTATGAAAGTAAACAAGGCTCAACTATTTCTGACACATATATACCTCGAAGGTTGCAGATAGTTCAAATCGTGGCCTATGATCATTCCATATTTTTTTCTTTTGTTTCTTTATAGGATAATGGCGAGCCGCAACACCGCTAACAACATTACCAATTTTGAAAAGGCGTATTTCTTGGCTATGCCTGTGAGCGTCTGGAAATACATTTGAATGGCTTCCCTTCTTGTTTGTTTTGCTTTGTTTTCTTTCTTACTTACTTTCTTTCTTAGTAATTTTCAAAGTTGATGAGTTATTTCTTCGTCCAAACAGAGAACCCACGGTATCACGAAGAAAAAGATAAACAAAAATAAGAACAATCTGTCCTTGCAGCATCCACTCTCACATACACCTTAATATTATAGAAGAAGAAGAAGAAGAAGAAGAAGAAGAAGAAGAAGAAGAAGAAGAAGAAGAAGAAGAAGAAGAAGAAGAAATGTCAAAACCGTACATTTTTAAAGAGGTGATTTTTTCCCGCAAATCTTCTGTCTTTTGGAGCAACATTAACTTGTGAATTTGAAAAGGATCTGTGACGCTGAAAAGTACATGTGATCTTGGGGCTCGTTAATAAAATAATATAACCTCTTGAACGACTTCTTTTGTTTCTCCTTTTCAGCTCAACCTGATTCCACCCCCAAACACCCGTAGCCCCTCCCCATTTTTTGTTTGTAGGGTGGGTGGATGGCTTGGTGGGGTGGTGGTTGATTGACCCCTTGTTGGCATTGCATTTACCGTTGTTATTTCTTTGTGCTGTGGGTCTGGTAGCTGGACTACAGCTTTGCAGGATGCCGTCTGCGACACAGCAGGAGCCGAAAGGAAGCAAGAAAGATGATACTTCTGATCCTTCCAGTCTTTAGGTACTAACACAGTACTGTGTCCGCCTTCCCAATTTAGTGTTTTAGTGCACTGACTTCATTTTCTCATGCACAAAGGCAACATTTAACTCTATGTTCCCATTATCTTATTTCAGGGTTTGCCATTATCTGATTATTGCCCTTTGACATTTGGTGGCGATTAACAGTAATTTTGTGCTCTTCCCTAACTACCGTTGAGATTTGTAGCAAATTCTGTCAAAGTTCGTAACTACTTTAAAGTGATTGTGTATAGAATCTCACATATGAGGTGGCACGAAAGCTTTTATCCACTTCATTTGGTAACCTTGGTCAAAAGCGCTTTTTTAATCAATCCACATTAGCTCACGCACAGCTTAAAAGCGTTGTTAATAGAAAAATTAAACACAGTTCTGTCGGAAACACACCTGCAACACCGAACAGTGCGAGTTTGGTTAACACGAAACCGCTAACTACTATTTTGCCAAACGTCATTGTCAACGTCCAGAGTATTGCAGGGATACGTGCTTCCTCTTTTGTCAATCACCGAGCGCTACCTTATCATTAGCGGACCTTTCACGATCCAGATCATTCTAAAGTCAAATTCCCGCACTGTCTACAGGGTTACGACTGTCAACTTCTCCCTCGCTCTGACTAAACTTTGTGGCGCGAGACAGCGAGTTGCACGTGCGATGATTCCATTAAGTAGCTCATCCTGTGACCATGCTGGGCCGATGACAGCGTGCAGAATCAGTCTTCATTCCACAATCTGCCGTTGGACATTACTCGGTCTGCAGAGTGGCATGCAGCTTAGCTGAGACTAGACGAGTATCATTCCTAATTCCTCTTTCTGGTTGATGCCTCGCCATGTCTCAGTTACATTGAATTTTTTCGTATTTTTTTTTGTATTTTGTTCGTATTTGAAACGGCTTTCAGGGTAAAAGGTAAATGTGTTCCCGTACCCTTTGGATCGTTGGGGAAAGAGACGTTTGCCACCTCCCTTTTCTCCGGGTCAGCTTACTGAGGGTGGCGCTCATCTCCTCTCCTTCTCTTCCTTACCATCCCTGGTTCTAAACAGGGCCATTTACCCTGGCTAAATTTATGTTTTATGCTTTATTTATGCTGGGTGAGACTTAACAGGGATGACACGCGCGCTTGTTTCATTCTTTGGATCGATTTGGAGGCCGCCTTGCATGTATGATCACCCACTCAAGTATACTAACTGCGATCGGCACAGCTTTAAAGGGTCGCAATTGAAAGACTTTGTTTAAAATTGCTTTTGTTATCACATTAAGCAACGACAAAAGTGGACGTTCCTTGCTCAAACCAACAGCCAAACTTTGAATTTTCCATTTCTGTTCTGACCTGGAATGATCTCTTCTGTTTAACGGTTAACCAAAACTACAGCCGTGAACTCCTTGTGAACTTTTCGCTGATGACACTACATTACATCAAAATACAGACTTGAATAATCTCTCCTCCTCATTACAAAAAGGGGCTAGTTAACTACAGGAATGGACTGAATACAACCGCATGGCCCTCGATCCAGACAAAACAAAATCCATGCTAATTACAACAAGACTGAAAAGACAAAATGTATCTATAAAACTTCCTCCATACAAAATTTGCAATACAATAATTGCTGAAGTACACTGTCATAAGCTTATTGGTGTAACTTTAGACAATAATTTGTAGGCCTATTGGGTGAAACATATTTCAAATATATAAAACTATTTCTAAAAGGACTTACCAATTATCAAGGATAAAGCATTTATTATTCGTAAACTGTTTTATTCCGGTCATATTCAATCATTTATCAAAATCAAATGTGACCTTTGACCCTATTTCTGAATGAACCACACGGCTTCAATAGTGCGTCTTTGGTGTCAGTGTAAGGTAGTAAGGTATACTGTTTGGTGTCAGAGGTAGGGTAAGGTAGTAAGGTGTACTGTTTCGTGTCAGGGGTAGGATAAGGTAGTAAAGTGTACTGTTTGGTGTCAGAGGTAGGGTAAGGTAGTAAGGTGTACTGTTTGGTGTCAGGGGTAGGGTAAGGTAGTAAGGTGTACTGTTTGGTGTCAGGGGTAGGGTAAGGTAGTAAGGTGTACTGTTTGGTGTCAGAGGTAGGGTAAGGTAGTAAGGTGTATTGTTTGGTGTCAGGGGTAGGGTAAGGTAGTAAGGTGTATTGTTTGGTGTCAGGGGTAGGGTAAGGTAGTAAGGTGTATTGTTTGGTGTCAGGGGTAGGATAAGGTAGTAAGGTATACTGTTTGGTGTCAGAGGTAGGGTAAGGTAGTAAGGTGTACTGTTTGGTGTCAGGGGTAGGGTAAGGTAGTAAGGTGTATTGTTTGGTGTCAGGGGTAGAATAAGGTAGTAAGGTATACTGTTTGGTGTCAGAGGTAGGGTAAGGTAGTAAGGTGTATTGTTTGGTGTCAGGGGTAGGGTAAGGTAGTAAGGTATACTGTTTGGTGTCAGAGGTAGGGTAAGGTAGTAAGGTGTATTGTTTGGTGTCAGAGGTAGGGTACGGTAGTAAGGTATACTGTTTGGTGTCAGGGGTAGGGTAAGGTAGTAAGGTGTATTGTTTGGTGTCAGGGGTAGGATAAGGTAGTAAAGTGTACTGTTTGGTGTCAGAGGTAGGGTAAGGTAGTAAGGTGCACTGTTTGGTGTCAGGGGTAGGGTAAGGTAGTAAGGTGTACTGTTTGGTGTCAGGGGTAGGGTAAGGTAGTAAGGTGTACTGTTTGGTGTCAGAGGTAGGGTAAGGTAGTAAGGTGTATTGTTTGGTGTCAGAGGTAGGGTAAGGTAGTAAGGTGTACTGTTTGGTGTCAGGGGTAGGATAAGGTAGTAAGGTGTACTGTTTGGTGTCAGGGGTAGGGTAAGGTAGTAAAGTGTACTGTTTGGTGTCAGAGGTAGGATAAGGTAGTAAGGTGTATTGTTTGGTGTCAGGGGTAGGATAAGGTAGTAAGGTGTACTGTTTGGTGTCAGGGGTAGGGTAAGGTAGTAAGATACAAACTCTCTGTTCTCTGTCACAACTTCTTCACAGATTCTTGTCCTTCCTACCTTGCTGATCTACTGTCTGTCTACTCCCCTTCACGCACTTTAAGATCTTCTGCTGACACTCGCACACTCAAGGTTCCCGTCACCCGCACTAAGACATACGGCCAACGTGCATTCGCTTACTCCGCACCTAAGCAGTGGAATTCCCTTCCCTCCCACATCCGCAACATACAATCAACACAGGCATTCAAAAAGGCCCTTTAAAACCCACCTCTTCAAACTGCATTATTCAGACCAATTTGTATCCCGCTGCCATTGTTTCCTCTTTTGTCTCTGTCTGATTCGTAAGTGTATACACGGCTGTAAATATTTATACTGTTTTTCTTCCTGGGTCTAACCGGGCGTATAAACAGCTGTGAATAGGTTTTTGCTATTCTATTTCTTTCTTTTTTGTCATTTATGTACATAGTTGTAAATAGTCTATTTCTGTCTTTTTTTGTCATTTGTGTACATAGTTGTAAATAGTCTATTTCTGTCTTTTTTTTGTCATTTGTGTACATAGTTGTAAATAGTTCTTACCTTTACTGTTCCGTCTTTTGGTGTATCGTAGCAAAAGCGATGTTTGATCGAGTGCATGTATTTTTATGTAATGACTATATAAAGCGTGGTGAGTCTGGTCATAGGCTGGAGTACCCGCTATATAAAAATCCGTTATTATTATTATTATTACTATAAGGTGTACTGTTTGGTGTCAGGGGTAGAGTAAGGTAGTAAGATGTACTGTTTGGTGTCAGGGGTAGGGTAAGGTAGTAAGGTGTACTGTTTGGTGTCAGGGGTAGGGTAAGGTAGTAAGGTGTACTGTTTGGTGTCAGGGGTAGGGTAAGGTAGTAAAGTGTACTGTTTGGTGTCAGGGGTAGGGTAAGGTAGTAAGGTGTACTGTTTGGTGTCAGGGGTAGGGTAAGGTAGTAAGGTGTACTGTTTGGTGTCAGAGGTAGGGTAAGGTAGTAGGGTGTACTGTTTGGTGTCAGGGGTAGGGTAAGGTAGTAAGGTGTACTGTTTGGTGTCAGTGGTAGGGTAAGGTAGTAGGGTGTACTGTTTGGTGTCAGGGGTAGGGTAAGGTAGTAAGGTGTACTGTTTGGTGTCAGGGGTAGGGTAAGGTAGTAGGGTGTACTGTTTGGTGTCAGGGGTAGAGTAAGGTAGTAAGGTGTACTGTTTGGTGTCAGGGGTAGGGTAAGGTAGTAGGGTGTACTGTTTGGTGTCAGGGGTAGGGTAAGGTAGTAAGGTGTACTGTTTGGTGTCAGGGGTAGGATAAGGTAGTAAGGTGTACTGTTTGGTGTCAGAGGTAGGATAAGGTAGTAGGGTGTACTGTTTGGTGTCAGGGGTAGGGTAAGGTAGTAAGGTGTACTGTTTCAACCTTAAACCAAACAAACACTTTTCTTTTTTTTTGTCTCTCTTCCTTTTGTTTTGGAAGTGGGGGTGTGGGAGGGGTGAGTGTGGGTTCTGCCTCTTACCGGCTTGTGGTAGATGTTACTTTACGCTGAAGAGGGAGTGGTTACCGGCTTGTGGTAGATGTTACTTTACGCTGAAGAGGGAGTGGTTACCGGCTTGTGGTAGATGTTACTTTAAGCTCAAGAGGGGGTGGTTAGCGGCGTGTGGTATATGTTACTTTAAGCTCAAGGGGGTGGTGGTTAGCGGTTAACGGTTGCGATTAACAGCACAAAAACTACGGAATTTATTGGATTTTTTTAAATAACTAAACTTTCGGAACAGATTGTTGTTGTAGCGGTAAGCTTATTTTTTCATTGCGGCAACACTCACTGTGAGTGTTAAACTGATCTGTCGAAGGGAGAGGGGGAGGACTCCCTATAGCGTATGTTCACTCCAAGACTGCCTCACCCAGGTTCTGTGACACGTTACTGGTTGTTTACCAATCAACCACGTGTTGACGGTGGGAGGTAATGCTGATGGCCTGTCTACCCCCGTTGGGGTGCCGGGGGTTTCAGTATAAATAGTATCCCCACTTTCTGGAAATTTAGTGCTTTAAATTCCCAATGTCGCTGTCTTTCTCATTTGCTCTTTCTCATTCCTGCTCTTTTCTATCAATCTGCTATACTATCGTCTTCTTCGCTAGATCAGTCTCCTACCTTTTTTCTTAAAAACTCTTCCGGGACAAGACTCCTTGTTTGTGTATGAGGTCTGTTGGATCAGCCTGGGAATATTGGACGCTTTCTGCTGGGTGGTCACTAGGGCTTCCTAAGATGTTATTATTTAGCAATATAGGCATTTTATATGTATGTGTTTTGTTGATAATTTATAATGATGTTTGTATTCTATTTTGTTTTTGTAACCGGGGTTTCGAGTAGTTGGGGTAAAGCCTCAGCCGTTCCCTGCGTGGGATGTCTTTATTGTAAAGTGACTGGCCGGTGGATGGCGTTCAATTTTCCCACTAGGGTTGTTTCGGCAGATCTTTTATGCGGATCGGGGGTTGTCCGGTCCTGATTTGGCTCGGAAGAGTCCGCTGGACCTAAAGCAACAATCAATCAATCAATCGATGGCCTGTCTTCATTGGAAGGTTCGGGGAAGTTCAACAACTTTTTTTAAAATTTGGAAGTCCTCAAATGATCCTTGACGTAAAAGCTTGCACGCCGACTTGCATGGCTTTGGGTGAGGTTGGCTGTATTCCTGTCTCTTTGGATGCCAAATGCAGGTTACTTAGTTTTGGGTATAAATTGTGTATCGATTGTTGTAACGATTCCACAAAAATGTCGGTGCTTATTTGCGTGCTGATAGGTATGTGATTTTTTTTTGTGTGGTTGTGACTGAACGGGAAGGTATTTCATTTCAAAACTGTAAACCAGTTCTTTACTTTTGCATTTTCACTCAGCTAGAACGTGCGGGACTCTCTTGCTTAACAGGAAGACAACATGATCTTTTTGTGCACAATACAGCGCCGTACTGGCATCCTCCATGCGCATCAGTTAGTTCACAGGACAGCAGCTAACCAACAGTGTAAGGCGGCTGAAATAAGAGTATTGCACACCCTAACAGGTTCTCCACCCCCCGCTCCCTTCTGCCCCTCTCCCCCAAATGGAAACACGTACAGTACGATAGCACAAGCGCACAAAGGACGTTTGGTCTGTACCACTTCCGCTTCAAACCGGAGCTCGGTTATTCTCCACCGGATGTCTGGGCATGCGCGCAAGAAGGTTAACCTCTGCAGACCGTCCGGTTGAATCCGGAAATCCATTCTGCAAATGACGTCATGCTTGAAACGTGGTATAGGGTGCACGTGTCCCCCCGAGTTCCATGCACGCTTTGAGGATTGTGTGTCTAGCTCACTTTATCCTTTCCCCCATGCACACAGTAATGGGCGTCCATTGTTTTAACGATTCAGCAACGCCAAAACCTTGTTCATTTGGCGCGTGCTGTACAGGATGCTTTTTCTTCGTCTTTGAAAGGCCATGCGGGGTGTACCTCCAGTTTTGCACTTACTAGGTAAAAGCACGTTCACGCAATTCCAATTGCCTAAAAGTCGGTCGTTATGATTGAGACGCGCACGATAGATCCGATCATTTTGTTTTGCAAAGCATGCAATAACAAAGTGTATTTACCTCTGATTTGATTTTGCGTTGTTGCTAGAAAAAGCTTTATATAATGTTGATGATTTTCGTCAGTCGATATTGTTGAGAATTTTCTGGAATTACTTGTTTACTATCGACCGAAGCTTCCAGGTAGATCTGGTAACAGCTAAGTGTTACTCCTAACATAATGACGTAAGACATGCATAGTTCCGGTGACCAGTTTTTGTTTTCATTGAGTGTTATTGCGTCATGCTGGAATGTTCGAACACTTTCAGGATTGCAGAGAGGCTATATAAGTAACGCACTGTCTGCTTGTAGGGGTGATTTATGCTGATTTTTGAAGATATCTTTGAAGTGATTTTCGGAAAGTGATCTTGTATGCATTTGTTAATGTTTGCTGAATAAAGTTAAAAAAAAACGTTATAAGACGACTCCTGCCTTGTTGCTGAGTGAACAGGCTGCGTGGATAAAGAATTCGAGTTACACTTATCAAGATTCAAGCATCAGGGCTGAATCGGTTATTGATAAATAACACGTGTAACACCGGTCCTAGCTCTAAAAAGAAAAACAGAAAGACGAGAAAGGACCAGGCTGGTCATGTCAGACTGGTTTTGCGTGGAAGTTTTAATTATAAAAATGTATATAAAAAAAAATAGCCGTCCAGTGTCCTTCGTGTTGATTCAGTGTAATGTGCCAGACAGACACCTTGATTTTGGCGAAGTGAGTGTCCAATAATTAACATTAAGAATAAGAAGAAGAAGAAGAAGAAGAAGAAGAAGAAGAAGAAGAAGAAGAAGAAGAAGAAGAAGAAGAAGAAGAAGAAGAATGGATGTTATACGCGCCCTATTCAGAATCAAAGAGCGGCGATCTGTAACCAACATACCCACTTACATGTTACAGTCCTACATACACAACAAACACACATTCCTCACTCCAACGTGGTGAAAAGGCAAGTCACCATTAGAAGACGTAAAGGAAATAGAATTACATTTTTGAAATTTGAAACAGACTGCATCCAATAACAGTTTTGAAGGGAGGAAGGAAACCGGAGTAGCCGGAAAAAAACTCTGAAAAGTTTCGAGCCACATAAGTTTTTTGCAATTTTTGACCCCGCGGCCTTAGGCATAGGAGATCAGATCTCTATCAAGTGAGCTACCAGACGCCTTAGGCATAGGAGATCAGCTCTCTATCAAGTGAGCTACCAGACGCCTTAGGCCTAGGAGATCAGCTCTCTAGCAAGTGAGCTACCAGACGCCTTAGGCATAGGAGATCAGCTCTCTAGCAAGTGAGCTACCAGACGCCTTAGGCCTAGGAGATCAGATCTCTAGCAAGTGAGCTACCAGACGCCTTAGGCATAGGAGATCAGATCTCTAGCAAGTGAGCTACCAGACGCCTTAGGCCTAGGAGATCAGATCTCTAGCAAGTGAGCTACCAGACGCCTTAGGCCTAGGAGATCAGCTCTCTAGCAAGTGAGCTACAAGACGCCTTAGGCATAGGAGATCAGATATCTATCAAGTGAGCTACCAGACGCCTTAGGCATAGGAGATCAGCTCTCTAGCAAGTGAGCTACCCGCGGCCTTAGGCATAGGAGATCAGCTCTCTAGCAAGTGAGCTACCAGACGTCCCCTTAATCATGCACTGCTAACCTACACACATGTCACCCCGCTCCAAAAGCATTCACTCGTCCATTCATTGTATTGTTTCCATCATTAGTTTCCGAGCGATACCTATGTCATCCAGTCCATTGCAAATCAATTCGATGTCAACTTAAATGCAATTCGTTTAGCGCAACACTCTATGTCGCACAGAGGCGGATTTTACCATTGTTGAGGGGGTGTGCATTCTTCCCTAAAACCATTAATGCAAAGTGGCGAAGCCACAAGCGCAAGCTTGCGAAGCATGAGAGTGAACTAGGGAGATCCGGGGGCATGCCCTCCCGGAAAATTTTGAAAATAATGGTTAAAATCTGTGCAAGCTGGTGCATTCTGGGCATTATTTCGAGGACTGAAAACAGTATAGTTTTGTGCTAAAAGTCCTCTTTTGGCCCCCCCCCCCCACACACACACACTCCTCTGCAAACTCTGATGATAACATTTACAATTGCAGGACATCTTGCATAATCATATCCTATCTCGAGGTCGTAAGGGCACCACAGATGATCGTTTAACCAGCGTACTTCACCTTTCCCTGTCCTCAGCAACCCTGATTGTTTCGCTCAGTGACAAACCAGTCCATTCTCGAATGTTGTCCTCCCACCTCTTTTTCGGTCTCCATCTTCTTCTACCTCCTTGCACCTTGCAGGATGGTCTTTGCAAGACCTGATGATCTGGTGACGTGGCCATACCATCGAAGTTTCCGTTTCTACACCACTGTGAGCAGGTCATCGTGTTGTCCAATGGCTTGTGTGATGGTCTGTCGAACTTCGTTGTTGGTGATGTGCTGGGTAGAGGAGATGCCCAGAAGTCTTCTGTATCACCTCAACTCCATGCTTTGTATTCTTCGTTAGAGATCTGCTGTGAGGGTCCATGTTTTGCAAGCGTATAAGAAGATGGAGATGACATGGGAGCGTAGCAGTCTTACCTTGGAATGTAGACTGATGGTCCTGTCTTTCCAAATGGGCTTCAACCTCGCCAGGGCAGCAGTTGTTTGTGCGATCCTGGAGAGGACTTTCTGTAGGGACCCATTGTCTGATACAATAGCTCCTAAATATTTGAAGCTATGCACTGTGTTGAGGGATTGGCCTTGGACCCTCTTCAAGTGAAGCCGGAAAGACATCATCATGAGATCGTGGTCACTTCCGATGTCTGCTCCTGGAAAAGTGCGTGTGTTGCCAATGTTGATGCCTGATCTAAAGCGTTTCTTGACCATGATGTAGTCGATCTGGTTGTGATGCTGCCGCCGGGACTGTGCCATGTCCATCGTCTTGCATAAAGGTTTATAAAAAGACAGGTAAGGTTACTACAAATAAAACAAGAAATAGCCTCTCACGTTAGTTTTATTCAAAACTGACTTGATGCATGAACAGGCTGCGTGGATAAACGAATTCGAGTTACGCATATCAAGATTCAAGCATCGGAGCTGAAGCGACGCTCGATAATACGTGTAACACTGACGTATCAAAATGTGTAGAAATAGGCGGGGGAAGAGTATGTAGGCTTATCTGAAATTAGACTGAACCGATGTGAATAATAGTTTTGCACGCAAATAGTTAGTTCAGATACTTCAGAGGGCCTATCATTTCATGTTTTCTCTTTGCTTCGTTACAATAAAGCCGAGTCCCAATACCGCCAAAAATTCTTTTTTTTTCTTTTCTTTTGTGTGTGTGTGTGTGTGTGTGTGTGTGTGTGTGTGTGTGGGCATGTAGAAACGACGTTACAGTGACACACTCATGGAACTCCACATAGTTTCTTTTGACTTTTTTGGAAGGGCGCCCTATTTTGACGTCAAAATAGTTCCCTGCTGAGTTAGAGCTGTTTTAGGCATAGGGTTAGGTTAAGGGTTAGGGTTAGGGTTAGGGTTAGGGTTTGGGTTAGGGGTTAGGGTTAGAGTTAGGGTTAGGGATAGGTTCAAAAATTTGAAAATGTCAAAATAATGTCACGAAAATGAAAAGTGTGTCAAAATAATCCCTGTTTTTTTCACAACAGTCATCATAATGTCGTTTTTACAAAAATGTGTGTTTGTGTGTGTGTGTGTGTGAGTGTAAGTGTATGTGTGTGTCTTGGAATACATTTGAATGGCTTGTCATCTTGTTTTATTTACATTACATTACATAATTGTTGCTTTAGGTCCAGCGGACTCTTCCGAGCCAAATCAGGGCCGGACAACCCCCAATCCGCATAAAAGATCTGCTGAAACAACCCTAGTGGGAAACTGAATGCCCTCCACCAGCCAGTCACTTTACAATAAAGACATCCCACCCAGGGGACGGCTGAGGCTTCACCCCAACTTATCGAACCCCCGTTTACAAAAACAAAATAGAATACAAACATCATTATAAATTATCAACAAAACACATACATATAAAATGCCTACATTGCTAAATAATAACATCATAGGAAGCTCTAGTGACCACCTGGCAGAAAGCGTCCAATATTCCCAAGCTGATCCAACAGACCTCATACACAAACAAGGAGTCTTGTCCCGGAAGAGTTTTCAAGAAAAAAGGTAGGAGACTGGTCTAGCGAAGAAGAAGATAGTATAGCAGATTGATAGAACAGAGCAGGAATGAGAAAGAGCAAATGAGAAAGACAGCGACAGTGGGAATTTAAAGCACTAAATTTCCAGAAAGTGGGGATACTATTTATACTGAAACCCCCGGCACCCCAACGGGGGTTTGTTTTATTTCGGGGGGAGTAGGGATGGGAGAGGGTCAACTTAACTAACTGACTTTGACTTATCCGCGTCAAACGATGAAAAGGCTGTTCAACGCGGAACCTCGCAAAAGCGACGAAACGTGCAGTTCTGGTTTTAGATGGCCGTGAGAGCTGAAGATCGCGTGAGACACGTTAGAACCGTGTTCATTGATGAATCTTCTGAATGGAGCCACTTGTGAAGGAGTCCCGCATTGTTTACCGGCCAATGACGACTTTATCGCTTTAAAGAGTCGTAAAGTCACCTTTCCTTCTTCCTAAAAACGTCAGCTGGCAAGCGAGAAACTTCTTTTCTTTGCTTCCAAACCTCCTTCCTTCTCTTCACCCCTCATCCCCCTCCTCTCCACCCTTCTCAGCCCTCTCCATCAACATCCTACCTTCACACCCGCCCCTCCCCCTTTTTTGGAAATAAAGCGCAACTGAGACCATACGAGACCAGGCACGTCCCCTATACGCCTAGGTGTCCGGGGACATTAATTTACTTAACAAACAAACGAGAACGCTTTCTCCTTCTGCCAACATGAGAAAGGGAGCAGGCCTCTTCTACTTTCTGCTACGCTGTAAGCCTTTGTGTCCCTGAACTTCGCCTCCAAATTCCCTTCCTCCCTCCCTATCCCCCCCCGCCCCCCTCTCTCTCCCCCCTCCCCCCTATGCCCACACCCTTCAGCGCTCACAGCGTAACTGAGACTAGATCAAAAGCTTATGTTCAGCGCTCAGACACCCAAGAGAGTATAGGCGCGTCTCAACTACGCAATGTGGCCCCAACCCAAGCCTTGTAGACAATCACCTTTCTTTTCTTTTTTTTTCCCTTTCGACCCTTCGTGCTACATTTTAAAAACAGAAAAGTACACCCGCCCTCAACCCACCCCCGTACTCTGCCTTCTTCATTCTCACCCTCCTCCTTCCACACGCATCTTTGTAGTCTGCCCTGTGCAGAGAGAGGCCAAGTCGAGGCGGACAGAGTCGCTAGAGCTTTGTTGGTGATTAAGAAGAAAACAACTGTACACAATGTAATAATAATAATAATAATAATAATAATAATAATAATAATAATAATAATAATAATAATAATAATAATAATAATAATACTAATGATATAATGATGATGATGATGATCATAAAAATAATAATAATAATAACAATAACAATAATAATAATAATAATAATAATAATAATGATAATAACAATACCAATATTAATAATGTATACAGGATGCAGGCCACGTCACCAGAGCCTCATGCCTTGCAAAGACCATCCTGCAAAGCACGGTGCAAGGAGGCAGATGAAGAGGGAGACAGAAAAAGAGGTGGGAGAACAACATTCGAGAGGAGAGGATACTGTTAGATTGACTGCATCCTAGATCCTATACCATCATTGAAGGGAGGGAGGAAACCGGAGGATCCGGAGAAAATCCTCGGTGTCCTGAAAAGTCTCGTAAGTTCGTCCCACGCGAGGTTCGAACCCGCGATCGCCTGAGACCTTCGGCATAGGATACTCTACCAACTGAGTGACATGGCCTCCCCTAACTTTTATAATATAATATTATATGATATGATATTAATTCACCCAACATAAAAATGCGCACTTGTTAAAGTGTGTTGACGCTGCTGAAATAATTCTTCTACTAGTATTCACACTTTTCTGCTAT